>CM057003.1:124021752-124621752 GCA_029891345.1 Dryococelus australis
GCCACGACTACCGTCTAGCGCGTACGTGATAGACTTTCAATTTGTTTTGCCTATAATATTTAACGTCGGCAGAGCCTTGGTCTGCTATTAGCTGCCCCAGTCAATACCTATCATATTCTATTTAAATTTTAGTTTTTTAATGTGTAGTTTTACGCGAATCGAGGCTCTGGATAGCACTACCCTCTTCCACTTTGTGTGGATTCTGTTTGTACATTATCACATTAGACAATAATTTTATTCTTTGATGACATTTTTAACTTCACGTTTGTGCAGTTCATTCAAGTACTCGGAAGTTGTGTAAAATCTATAATGTTGTGGCTGTTGAGGTCGATGGAGTTGTAGGTGGTTATGAAATGCATACATTTCATGGTTACTATTTGGGTGCATGTATTCTTGTCATTTGGGAGCATGTATTCTAGTCATTTGGGAGCATGTATTCCAGTCATTTGGGATAATGTATTTTAGTCTTTGAAACATATGATCAAATACCTACGTGTTTGAGATGCATGTGTTATGCTTATTTGAATGTCTGAAATGAAATAAATAATTAGAATAAGAGTATTAAAATGTACTAGTTCTTTTTTATGATCAATATTGTAAAAGTTTCAAAGTAGGCCAACGTTTAGCACGCTGCGCTTTTGGTTTGATACCCATTAAATGGTTTTTTAATTTAATATTTATTCTTATGAAGTATCGCGGTTTGCCTTTGCGTAAACTAAAAGGTTTGTTACGCTGAATAATTTGAACAAGTTGAATCTAGTTATTTTCAATATTTTTTAATGTTCTTAAGCCTCATCACGTAATTTGCTCCAGAAGTGTCATTTAGGTTTACTATTTAAGTATGTTAATGTCATTATTACTTTTTACAGATGATGCTGTACTTGTCTTTGTAAAACAATATAACTTGTTATCTGAATGTGTTGTTGAAATTATTTTTACCTGGCAAAGAAATATGTTCGAGATGAATTAAAAACTTCTTAATTAAATGTTTTATTGAACTGACACATGAAATATGCGAATCTGTGGTAGTTAATATTGTCCCTCTACATTAACAAATCATAGGTGCCATGTTACTATCAATATATATTATGAAATTAGGAAAAGTTGTTGCTATAGTCTAACAAATCTCTAGAAACTAACTACAGATTTTCAAAGGGCACATATGTTTGCCTGCTGGCTATACAACCACTTAGCGTTATACATCCTCACTGTAAGAGGATCACATTACCCACCACATTACCACAGATTACATCCTCACTGTAAGAGGATCACATTACCCACCACATTACCACAGATTTCAGATTTATATGTAAGAAATTACTTTTTATTGTGTGGAACTTTTTGTTTCATAACACGTATTTTATAGTTAGTTTAAAATAGTCATTTGGAAATGTCGATTTTCAAGGACACTTAAGGCTGTGCTAAAATAGATACTACCATTATCATATCCATTACAAATGGCAAGACGGAAATCCTGTTATACGATACACTTAATAAAACATGATGTTTTCGTTTGGTAGGGGCGGGGCCACAGTGGTATAGTGGTTAGCCAACTCGCCTCCCACCTAGGCGAAGCGGATTCGATTACTGGTGGGGTCGATCCTGGATTTTCGCGAGTAGGAATCGTGCTGGACGATGACGCTGTCCAGAGGGTCTTCCTGGAGATTCGCTTCTCCCCCGCCAACCCTTGCAATATGGAGCAGCTCCTTCCTCACCTCGCTACACCCTCATTGGCTATCAAGACACCATAGATATGAGCCGATCAAATATCTTCACTCACTCGTCTGATAGCCAATCAATTCAATATTGGACATTTTTGCGAATAATTATTTCATTGTTCCCCAGTGTAAGTCGCCCAACGAGCTATATATTTTAACACTATTTTAAATGTAAGCTTCTCGTTGGTAAACAATCATGATGGCGACCGAATAATTATTTTAGATCTTTCTGTCTTTGCAAAAACCATAAGACGCCGAGATCCTCAAAATGGCAATTTACATATTTCTGTTCCGACCTACAACACGATCCCGGAAAAATAAAAAGTCCGTGCGTGCTTATGAAAGCACGTAATTTTGGCATCCCGGAGTCAAGAATTTTGCAAGCTATGCTATAATTCTACTCTACCTTGGCACCAACCTGCAATATCTTGGAATGATGGAAGATTTTTAATTGAGCCAAAAGTCGGCAACGTATTCTCGGCGAAACAGCATTTCGTGAACGTGCGGCATGGCCTCCAGAAAAGCTGTAACTGTGCGCCACTGGCGATCCCAGCAGCAGCCGCGGCTTGGCTGTCGTCTGTCATGTGGCTAATTACCGCCCGTACTCGCCGCTTCCTGTAACTGTGTGCCACTGGCGATCCCAGTTGCGGCTGTGGCTTGGCTGTCGTCTGTCATGTGGCTAATTACCGCCCATACTAGCTGCTTCTTGTAACTGCGCGCCACTGGCGATCCCGGTAGCGGCCGCGGCTTGGCTGTCGTCTGTCATGTGGCTAATTACCGCCCGTGCTCACAGCTTCCTGTAACAGTGCGCCACTGGCGATCCCAGCAGCAGCCGCGGCTTTCCTGTCGTCTGTCATGTGGCTAATTACCGCCCGTGCTCGCCGCTTCCTGTAACTGTGTGCCACTGGCGATCCCAGTTGCGGCTGTGGCTTGGCTGTCGTCTGTCATGTGGCTAATTACCGCCCGTGCTCACTGCTTCCTGTAACTGTGCGCCACTGGCGATCCCAGTAGCGGCCGCGGCTTGGCTGTCGTCTGTCATGTGGCTAATTACCGCCCGTGCTCGCCGCTTCCTGTACCTGCGCGCCACTGGGGATCGCAGTTGCGTCTGTGGCTTGGCTGTCGTCTGTCATGTGGCCAATTACCGCCCATACTAGCTGCTTCTTGTAACTGCGCGCCACTGGCGATCCCGGTAGCGGCTGTGGCTTGGCTGTCGTCTGTCATGTGGCTAATTACCGCCCGTGCTCACTGCTTCCTGTAACTGTGCGCCACTGGCGATCCCAGTAGCGGCCGCGGCTTGGCTGTCGTCTGTCATGTGGCTAATTACCGCCCGTGCTCGCCGCTTCCTGTACCTGCGCGCCACTGGGGATCGCAGTTGCGGCTGTGGCTTGGCTGTCGTCTGTCATGTGGCCAATTACCGCCCATACTCGCTGCTTCCTGTAACTGCGCGCCACTGGCGATCCCAGTAGCGGCCGCGGCTTGGCTGTCGTCTGTCATGTGGCTAATTACCGCCCGTGCTCGCCACTTCCAGTAACTGCGCACCACTGGCGATCCCAGCAGCAGCCGCGGCTTGGCTGTCGTCTGTCATGTGGCTAATTACCGCCCATACTCGCCGCTTCCTGTAACTGTGTGCCACTGGCGATCCCAGTTGCGGCTGTGGCTTGACTGTCGTCTGTCATGTGGCTAATTACCGCCCGTGCTCGCTGCTTCTTGTAACTGCGCGCCACTGGCGATCCCAGTAGCAGCCGCGGCTTGGCTGTCGTCTGTCATGTGGCTAATTACCGCCCGTGCTCGCTGCTTCCTGTAACTGCGCTCCACTGGCGATCCCAGTAGCGGCCGCGGCTTGGCTGTCATCTGTCATGTGGCTAATTACCGCCCGTGCTCGCCACTTCCAGTAACTGCGCACCACTGGCGATCCCAGTAGCGGCCGCGGCGTTTTGGGCTGTTCGTCTTTCATGTGGCATGGCATTCCACGCGGCCAGCTAACTCGCCGCATTTCCTGTAACTGGTGCCACTGGCATTCCCAGTTGCGGCTGTGCTTGGCTGTCGTCTGTCATGTGGCTAATTACCGCCCTGCGCTCAGCTTCCTGTAACTGCGCGCCACTGGCGATCCCAGTAGCGGCTGCGGCTTGGCTGTCGTCTGTCATGTGGCTAATTACCGCCCGATGACTCGCCGCTTCCTGTAACTGTGTGACTTGGCGATCCCAGTGCGGCTGTGGCTTGGCTGTCGTCTGTCATGTGGCTAATTACCGCCCGTGCTCGCCGCTTCCTGTAACTGTGCGCCACTTGCGATCCCAGCAGCAGCCGCGGCTTGGCTGTCGTCTGTCATGTGGCTAATTACCGCCCGTCTCGCCGCTTCCTGTAACTGTGCGCCACTGGCGATCCCAGCAGCAGCCGCGGCTTGGCTGTCGTCTGTCATGTGGCTAATTACCGCCCATACTCGCTGCTTCCTGTAACTGTGCGCCACTGGCGATCCCAGCAGCAGCCGCGGCTTGGCTGTCGTCTGTCATGTGGCTAATTACCGCCCATACATCGCTGCTTCCTGTAACTGTGCCACTGGCGATCCCAGTAGCGGCCGCGGCTTGGCTGTCGTCTGTCATGTGGCTAATTAACGCCCATACACGCTGCTTCCTGTAACTGTGCGCCCCTGGCGATCCCAGTAGCGGCCGCGGCTTGGCTGTCGTCTGTCATGTGGCTAATCACCGCCCATACACGCTGCTTCCTGTAACTGTGCGCCACTGGCAATCCCAGTAGCGGCCGCGGCTTGGCTGTCGTCTGTCATGTGGCTAATTCACCGCCCATACACGCTGCTTCCTGTAACTGTGCGCCCTGGCGATCCCAGTAGCGGCCGCGGCTTGGCTGTCGTCTGTCATGTGGCTAATTACCGCCCATACACACTGCTTCCTGTAACTGTGCGCCCTGGCGATCCCAGTAGCGGCTGCGGCTTGGCTGTCGTCTGTCATGTGGCTAATTACTGCCCGTGCTCACTGCTTCCTGTAACTGTGCGCCACTGGCGATCCCAGCAGCAGCCGCGGCTTGGCTGTCGTCTGTCATGTGGCTAATTATCGCCCATACTCGCTGCTTCCTGTAACTGTGCGCCACTGGCGATCCCAGTAGCGGCCGCGGCTTGGCTGTCGTCTGTCATGTGGCTAATTACCGCCCGTGCTCGCCGCTTCCTGTAACTGTGCGCCACTGGCGATCCCAGCAGCAGCCGCGGCTTGGCTGTCGTCTGTCATGTGGCTAATTACCGCCCATACTCGCTGCTTCCTGTAACTGTGTGAAAATGGCGATCCCAGTAGCGGCCGCGGCTTGGCTGTCGTCTGTCATGTGGCTAATCACCGCCCATACACGCTGCTTCCTGTAACTGTGCGCCACTGGCGATCCCAGTAGCGGCCGCGGCTAGGCTGTCGTCTGTCATGTGGCTAATTACCGCCCATACACGCTGCTTCCTGTAACTGTGCGCCACTGGCGATCACAGTAGAGGCCGTGGCTTGGCTGTCGTCTGTCATGTGGCTAATCACCGCCCATACTCGCAGCTTCCTGTAACTGCGCTCCACTGGCGATCCCAGTAGCGGCCTCGGCTAGGCTGTCGTCTGTCATGTGGCTAATTACCGCCCGTGCTCGCCGCTTCCTGTAACTGCGCGCCACTGGCGATCCCAGTAGCGGCCACAGCTTGGCTGTCGTCTGTCATGTGGTTAATTACCGCCCGTGCTCACTGCTTCCTGTAACTGTGCGCCACTGGCGATCCCAGCAGCAGCCGCGGCTTGACTGTCGTCTGTCATGTGGCTAATTACCGCCCATACTCGCTGCTTCCTGTAACTGTGCGCCACTGGCGATCCCAGTAGCGGCCGCAGCTTGGCTGTCGTCTGTCATGTTTCTAATTACCGCCCGTGCTCGCCGCTTCCTGTAACTGTGCGCCACTGGCGATCCCAGCAGCAGCCGCGGGTTGGCTGTCGTCTGTCATGTGGCTAATTACCGCCCGTGCTCGCCGCTTCCTGTAACTGCGCGCCACTGGCGATCCCAGCAGCAGCCGCGGCTTGGCTGTCGTCTGTCATGTGGCTAATTACCGCCCATACTCGCTGCTTCTTGTAACTGTGCGCCACTGGCGATCACAGTAGCGGCCGCGGCTAGGCTGTCGTCTGTCATGTGGCTAATTACCGCCCATACTCGCTGCTTCCTGTAACTGTGTGCCACTGGCGATCCCAGTAGCGGCCGCGGCTTGGCTGTCGTCTGTCATGTGGCTAATTACCGCCCGTGCTCACTGCTTCCTGTAACTGTGCGCCACTGGCGATCCCAGCAGCAGCCGCGGCTTGGCTGTCGTCTGTCATGTGGCTAATTACCGCCCATACTCGCAGCTTCCTGTAACTGCGCGCCACTGGCGATCCCAGTAGTGGCCGCGGCTTGGCTGTCGTCTGTCATGTGGCTAATTACCGCCCGTACTCGCCGCTTCCTGTAACTGTGTGCCACTGGCGATCCCAGTTGCGGCTGTGGCTTGGCTGTCGTCTGTCATGTGGCTAATTACCGCCCATTCTCGCTGCTTCCTGTAACTGCGCTCCACTGGCGATCCCAGTAGCGGCCGCGGCTTGGCTGTCGTCTGTCATGTGGCTAATTACCGCCCGTGCTCGCCACTTCTTGTAACTGTGCGCCACTGGCGATCCCAGTAGCGGCCGCGGCTTGGCTTTCGTCTGTCATGTGGCTAATTACCGCCCATACTCGCAGCTTCCTGTAGCAGAAATAAATTATTTTCTTGGTGGACTGTGATTGGATGATTAAAAAATTGTATTACTGGGCAGAAGAATTGTGAAAAAAAAAATTGTTTTTTTCCCTCTTCCCCAGTAGCGCATGATTGGAGTTCTGAGCCACCTCATTTGCCCTAGTTTCCACTCCCCTCCTGGTGTGTAAATTTCTATGTATATATATTCATTCGATGTTCCTGACTCGAGAGAGGAGGTGGCTCCAAGGTTCAGCAGACTCTCCCTGACTGAATTAAGTACGGATAAAAATTAAATCGACAGGTTATAATGGTAGGACATCTGACCGGACATAAATAATTCAAAGTCGTTTTAGGGTAAATATTGCAAGTAGTTTCCATGAAGGAAAAATTTAAGAGTTGAGCATAGTTTTCTCTGGTAACTTTTATAAAATTTTAGCAAATTTTAAAAGTAGTCATAAATGGCCTTGGTCTTGTTAAGTGACCATGAGAGTGATTTTTGGGGATCGTTTCAGTAAAAATAATACTTAGGATTTGGTAATTGTTATAATCATAGAAACTTGTGAAAAAGGGCACTTTTAAAGTATTTAATGGCCAGACATATTATATTTTTCCAAATAAAATTTCTTAATTGGCCTTTTAAGTATTTTGAATTGCCATTATTGTTGTAATGTATCCAACATTTCATGACATTGTGACTTTGGTATTAGAGAACATCCAGTAATATGTTCTCTTTTTACAAATTTAGTTGGCCTTCGGTTGTGAATATGGCGAAAAATTGTAAAATAATAAATAGTTGGCCTTTATTTCTTTAGTATGTGGCCAAAAGTTTTATGAGTGGTATATTGGAAACCACAGTTTTTGATTAATTAGAAAGTATTGCTCGCCATCTTTGACAATTGAAATAGAGGTGATTTAAATTTTATTAAAATGCCATGGGGCATAAATTTTTTTATGTGTGTATTTTACAAGATATTAACACAAATTGTAAGTTTTTCCTGAACAAAAAAAATACAGCACAGATCTAATAGATAAACAAATTAAAATGTAAGTAGAAGGAGCATGCTGGTTCTGGACCACGACTTGAATGACATGTGGATGGAGCGATCGCACAATGCGCACAAAAGTGTGCAAAATTTTCCAAAAATTTTCAAAAAATTAGCAAATATGCAAATTTTGTGGAGTGTCATATTACACAATCGTGAAATTCCAAAATTAAAAAAAAAAAAAAACTGTTTTTTATATTTTGATTTTTAATTTTTCTGGGGAAAAATTTGTAATTGAGGAGCAAAGTTCTTGGGGAGGGATATTCACTCGCTGGTGTTCGGAAGCCGACTGGCCAGAGAGGTATATTGTTATTCGGTATATAAATATCAATTTTGGTGTAAGAGTAGCATAAGGGACATTATTATTTTTTATTTATTTGGAGATGTTCTGGAGCGCTTGCGTATAATGAGAGCAGGGTAATCATCCATCAGCTGGTTCTCCGAATAGATACTGAGGATTTAACTAATTTAGATTTGGAAAAAAAAATTTCGCCAAAGCACATATTTTTAATTAAAAGAGAAATGATTACCTATCGGCAACTAACTAGTTAAAACATTAATAACTCTTCGAATAGCACAATTGCTAACTAATCGAATAATGTGATTACCACACACAACATAAAATTCGAATCAACACTAACCAAACACAATATGTTACAAATAACTGTAACCATGTGATTACAACCAGAGATTAAAAATTAATTTAATCTTGCGATTACCACAATACAACTTAATTAAACCCACTAAATCGCACATGACACAATGGAGCAACAATTTTGTACCAAAGCTGTAAAGAAATATATTATACAACACCAGAATAAACTAATTAAGTGCTAACCAAATTTTAATTAATCAACCACATGGTTAAATCATGTACACACACAAAAGTCAATTGATGTTCACCCTAACACATCTGGAGGTGGTGGAACACAAGTGACTAATATGGTGATGAATCACTTATGACTAATGAGACAAACAGAGAAGCTCATTTCAGGTCATTCTCTGCATACACATTGAGCACTTGTGACTGATTAGAAATGTGAAATGCTAGAAATAAATATTTGAGTAAAGCAAATTAAATAAAAACGAAACAATAAAAAAATTACTTTAATCACACATTTACTACATGCATACAAAATCACACAATAAAATCCAAACGAATCTCAGACGTTCAAAATATGCAAACCTACTAACGAACGAAATCCTACAGCAAATTTTATTTGAATACTAACCCAGGAAAAACTATTTTACACTCAATAAAATAAGTTAACATTTTAACGATTACTACACACCCATCTGTCATAAAATACACACGATTTAGCATCAAAATCAAAAACTCACCAGCAATTGATGTAAAAACGTATATTAACATCCAAAGAATCTATTCACTAATACGTCACTTCGCCCACATCGGCTCTCAAGACCACGTTATCAGAATGAAATATTCCTAACTTCGAAATGCAAATTCTTCCACTCCTTAAGAAACACAGGTTAAACCAATTAATTATAAAAAAAGCAAGGAATGATTTATAACGTTTAAATCACATGAATTCTAACCATGCACCAAGAAATAAAATATTAATACAAAGAATAACAACTTACCACAATTGCCGTGTATTCCTTAGAAATAGTTACTCACCACTTAATATATAATCACATCCAAATTACATGTAAGTCTAACGCATTGCAATTCGCACTCCATCACAAGTAATTCACCACTCGAATATAGCGATAACATACCACATTTATATACACTTAGACTTTATATCACATGCTCAAATTAATAAAATAATAAAAAACGCAACGTGTTTTCAATACCGCTATCGTATTCTGCTATTACGAACACGTTGTCCGCTATCCCATACACTGGCGGAGCTTGCCCTGTCGCACCGACATGAGATTGCCCGACACATGCAACTATCTCATGTTTAATAAATATACGAACCGAACTTCCCCTATATGTATGTGAAACGTAGCGTGTTGCTTTAAATGAGATTATCAAGAATATGTAGGGTCAAGTCGATGTCGGCTCCCTCGCCTTGCATCTTTCGAGCCATACTGGTCATCCAGAACAAACTGTTTCCTCTCGTGAAGAATTGTTATCTCCACTCACCCCCTCCCCCCAACCTCCCCACAACCATCATCCCCCCAGCCTTAGAAATCTGTTTACTGGACCTGGTTATCTAACGACAAAGATATGCTGGGCCCCAGGTGCTCTGCCCACTAAGAAAGGATATATATATTATTTTTTATATTCAGATACTAAAATCGGAAAAAAAATGAAAAGTAATCCCAATTATATTCAAGCCCAATATAATTCATTAAAATTATTTCAATTTCAGGACTTGTAATGTTCGAAATAAATCTTGTAAAAGGAGAATTTTATACTCATTTTCAAGAAATATCATGCAAATACGAAACAAACGAAAAGATTTAGAATTATAATATCCCCAATACTGACCAATAACTTTTATTAAACAAATTACGAGATTCCTTGAGCACTATAATCGGCTCTGAAGACCCAGAGACACAAATATATTAAGTTAACGCCAAGTAATTGAAATGTATAATTCCTGAAAGCTTTTAAAAACGAATATACATCCAACATAGGTACCGATTATTTTTAATAATTTGGTATCAAATGTTTTCGATACCTACCACGATTCCAATTAACTTATGTGTGTATGCTTTCTAAAATACGTTTTGTGTATAGAATTTTGTATGAAACAAACATCATATGCAAATTAAATATCTCTGATATTATTAATTTACAAATATTCTCCTCCAAATATTTTGGATAAAGAGACAAAATCGTAGTTTTGGGAAAATATAAATTTTTTATTTAAAAAAAACAACATTTCCATAGAAAATTAATACGATAGGATTTATAAAGTGACAAACTTAACGATAATGCAAAACAAAACCATATGTTAAACATTTGAAACCATAAGTATTTTGTAGCGGACCTGCACTCTAAATCGGGATCAGTAATTTTTTACTGATTGCCAGTAGAAACTGCTCCATCCGGAGTCAGTAGAAAAAGAAAACTACTTATCTTTTCAGTTAAATAGAATCCACTAATACAAGTATAAAATCAATTATTTATAGTCGATTAATAAAAAGCACAAAAGGATGAGGAACCGTGCATTATGGTTTGAAATAAACAAATGATAATTATTTTGTCGAAAAACAAATTTATTGCATGGACAAGGAAATTTTGGAAGTGACTGGTATTGACCCGCCACACTAAAATGCAACACATTCTTTTGTTTCTTTTGGCTGACTTTCCACCAACTCTGCTGCTTTGCCACTGAGATAAACAGTCTCGCATTCACGTGGTAACATAAACTTACAATGGTGAACAGCTGTAAGTTTCGTAATGTGAAAGCACTTCATGATGGCGAAATATACACATATTATGCATATGTAGGTACATGTCTTTTTAAGGCTCGAAAGTCATTCTAAGTTAATTTTAGTTCAGATTGTGAGCTTAAAAAGAGAAATATAGTGGATTTAACTATTTTGTCGGTGTTTTCTATGTATATGCCATTTTACAATGCAACAAAATTTTACAGAATGAGACTGTTATTTTGAAGAGAGAGATTGTATAGTAATAACTATGTTTGTCGTTTCCTCATTATTTGATCTGTTAACTTGTAGATCTGAAAACTTTTGTTGGTGTAAATCCATCTTTCTTATTGAATCACCGCAGTATCGAGTTAGTCAAATGATCACTTATCTATATGTTACTAAAAATAACAGTTTAAATCTGCAGTCTCTCTTTGTATTGTAAAATGGCGGATACTATTTAACATCGATAACCTCGTACATTGAAAAAACTACATGTATCTATAAAAGCACAGAATCTGAAATAAACTAAAGATAGAGTGACTTTCGCACTTTGTAAAGACTTGCATTAACCAACTATAAATAACTAGTTTTCTACTGTTTAAATAAGTAGATTTGTTTTAACTGATGAATTAGTGATATTTTTTCTACAGATTCCGCATGGAGCAGTTTCAACTGACAATCAGTAAAGCATAACTGATTCCGATTTAGAGTGTGTGAACAAAAATATATCAATTAAAAACAGCATTTTAAACATTTGGAACCTGATAGGTTATATGAGAAACAAGCGTATAATATTGAAATATATTAGTAGCTGACATTTAGAAATCTCTACGAAACTATACGTTATAAATCTAACTGTGTATACATGATCTAAATGTCTCTATCTCTAATAACTACCAATTTACATATGCTCCCATCTAAGAGTATCGTTATAGCAGAAATGCAAAAATTTTAAAAACATCACATTTCCAGACTAGGCTATATTAATGAAAGAATATGATTCCAACCTGAAATTACTTCTATCATGTTTATAGAAATAACAAATTTTATCAATATTTCAATAAAAAGCCGTATTTTAGTCATTTTGAATATAAAATTAAGCCCATACGATACTGCAAAAATGAAACAACTTAACGTTAGTTCAACAAAAATAACCGTATTTTAGGCATTTAGAACCAGGAATTGTTTGGTAGCAAGGTAGTAAACAAACAATATTTCCTTTAAAAAACCATATTTTATACACTTCGAACCTGATAGGAATTTGTAAACTGACAAACATAACTATGCTACCAATATTTTTTGGAAAAAAAAAAAAAAAAAAAAAAAAAAAAAAAAAAAAAAAAAAAACTGTATTTTAAACAATTTCTCAAGGAAAATGACAAACATTTTGGATGCGAATACCATATTATTAAAACAAAAATCTCCGAACTTCAACAAATTAGTGTTAAGCTATACAGCCGACATTACGAACAAGCAAACGAAATTTACTGAGGAAACAAATTTTGTATTACAAATATACATTTAAAACAGAGCACATTTCAATCACTGTTAAGACATTCCCCACACCATAAAGGCATTATACACCAGAATAGCCTTCGAATTACACAGTCGTTATGGAAAACATTATCTCTAAACATATCAGACAGAAGACTTCTTAGCCAAATCTATCCCTTTAAAACTCCTAAAATAAAATAATTTTTGTTCATTAATCGAATATCACATAAAGACGTACCAATTATAATCAGTTTTCCATCAGCTAAATAATCTTCAAACACTCGTGGTAATTAATTTGTATTTATACCAAACACCTTTCGATAAGTATGATAAACGAATGTATATTTTCCTATTATTATTGGTTTATAGCCGCAAAAATACATTTTATACCCATTTGGGCCGAGCTTTATCTACAAAAAAATCATATAAATTTGATTATTACAAAATTATTTAAACACCAGAGTAAACCTTTTTGAAACTGTATTAGAAACTAACAATTGTAGTATCTTTCTGCCACCCTAATTGTATTAACATATCACTAAACTCAAGTTAGAATTTCAAAAACAACCAATTATTCATTGGAAGGTGAACATTGTGATGACTTAATATATTGTCTATATCTGACAAAATGTCCTGTTTACCATATGTGTGCGAAGAAATGTATTCCCACTTTTCCTGATTTTCAGAATGTATACTAATACTTAGCAAATAAAAAAAAATATTTAAATACTATAAATATTGTTAAGGAGAATAAAAGATGTAAATTTGTGTTTTTGTAAATATATAATGTACTTTGTAATATAAGTGTAGCGAAACAAATGGCTGGAAACTAGTTTTGTGATTTACTGACTTTACGAATGCATGAATTGTAGTATCCACACATAAAATAATTCTGGCAAAGAAATGTTATGTGAATGACCAATGAAATCTAACATTGTTTACACAATAATCATTTTAAAGCGATTTAATATCTAAACATACATTTCAACTGTGTGTTACAAAATAAATTGTGCTTACAAACAAATTAACAATTCATAGAATTTACCTACATCTGTCTATAAATAGGTGTACATATTTCAGTTTCATTCTAGACTTCGAACAGTATGGAAGCAATAATGTCTTTGCTGTCTTGCTTCTACTGTAAAAAATTTACAGATTTGCGAAACTTACGAAGATACAAAAGAACTGGGTGTGGAATGAAAAATTCAAGAATACAGTTGTAGTGTGATTTCTGTCCGAAACAGTTTTCTGGAAGTGATGCTTTAAAAAGACATTCTAAACTGCTCCACATCTTTCTCCATCTGTTCCACATCTTGCTCCATCTGTTCTACGCCTTGCTCCACCTGCTCCACACATTGCTACATCAGATGTACATAATTTGTTTCCTCGTAAGAGTCGATAGATACATTTCTTCAGGTTTGAAAAGAAATTAGCTTTCAGCTCGTCAGTAAAGAGATTATCATCCAGTCTATGATAAAAGATAATATCCAACCCGTTCGCTGGTAGAATAAGTGATGTGCGGATACATATGATCAAATAGGGTCTGATGCGGATTTTGAAAACTTTTTACGAGGTGCAGGGACCCTCTCTTAGAAATAGTAATGGCAGCACCCCACCCATTCACAATTAAGGTTAGCATAGCATGTAAATTCCTAAAATTCTTCAAAGTAGGTCAATTCCCGTTCTCCACACATCCGATGTTGGTGAAATCTATGACGAATCAGTTAAGCCTTACATCACATACAGACTTAAGGAGTTTAGTGCACATGGTTCTGGCTGGTCTTTGCAATTAATACTGTATTTAGATATTCACATCTCCCAATATAGACCATTTACCGCCGGGGTCATGTGCACAAAGTAACCCAAGTTTATTGATGATAGGATGGTTTGTATTTCAATCTCGGTAAAATTAACAATGCTATTCTTTTCTTAATGAAACTGCCAAAGAAGTATGTCCTTTCCAAATTAATCTTTTACGAGTTTCATTACCAGTACATGAAAACCAAATTTCCTCCGCCATCCTTGCACCTCTTATATTGCGATGCACTTTACTTGGCCTATTCTTTTGTTTGTGCTATAAAATAAAATCCCCAGAAAGTCAAACACCTTGCAGAAACTTCGATATGGAGATTATCGGTAATGTTATGAAAACTGTATTAGGGTTTTGGACAACCCAATAATGTGATCACGAAGTCTACACCAAATGTGTGAGCAAAGCAATGTTATTGGGTCTGGACGATAAGCGCTACATTGTGGAAGTTGGAATATCTGCTTTACTCTGAAGACATAACAAATGTGTTATTTAAATTTTTTCCCAAAAAACTACACTCAGTAACATAAAAAAAACATCTCTGAGACCACCCATGAGCTATATGAATGAGTAAATCAAGCTTCCAACCGCATCGAGAATCTGTGAGCCACACTTCCTTACGCTTTATGTGATATTCGATTTATGAACAAAAATAATTTCATGTTAGGAGTGTGAAAGGGATAGATCTGGTTAAGATTAAGATGTCTTCTGTCTCGTATGTTTAGAGATAATGTTTTCTGAAACGATTGTGTTATTCGAAGGCTATTCTGGTGTATAATGATTTTTGGTGTTGGGAATGTCTTAACAGTGATTGAAATGTGCTCTGTTTTAAATGCATTTATGTAATAGGAAATTCATTTTCTCAGTAATTAATTCCTATTGCTTGTTCGTAATGTCGGCTCTATAACTTAACACTAATTTGTTGTAGTTCGGAGATTATTGTTTTAGTAATATGGTATCAGCATCCAAAATGTTGGTAATTTTCCTTGGGAAATTTCTTAAGATATAGTTTTTTCTAAAAAAAGAGAAATATATTGATAATTTTGTCACTTTATAACTACTTTCGGGCTGGACATGTGTTTTTTCGTTAATAAATTTGTCGAAAAGTATTGATTTGAAATAATGCATATATAATTGAATGGGTATGACGACAATCTTGCTTTTGAGCATGTGTAAAAGAAAGTTATTGGAACCATTCTTTATTTTCATGTATACGGGCTATGTGCCATAACATTTGGTTTTGTAGCGAAATCTAGATGCAAAAACGTATTTTGTTAGCTATGTTTGTTTATCATACAACCTGTCGGGTTCAAAATGGCTAAAAATATAGATTTTGATTGAAATGTTGTTACTTTACAATTTCGATACAAAATCCTTTTGGACTCCAAATGTTTAAAATACACTTTTTTTTTTGTTGAAATATCATTAAATTTGTTACATTACAACTTCGCTACCAAACCATTCCTGGTTCCAAATTGCTAAAATATGGTTTTTTTTTAACGAACTAAAGTTCTTTTTTTTTCTTTCATTTTTACAGTATCATAAGGGCTTAATTTTATATTTGAAATGCCTACAATATGGCTTTTTATTGAAATATTGATAAAATTTGTTATTTCCATAAGTTCGATATAAGTCATTTCAGGTTGGAATGATACTCTTTCATTACTATAGCCTAGTCTCGAAATGTGATGTTTTTAAAATGTTACATTACTGCTATAACAATACTGTTAGATGGAAGCATTTGTAAAATGAGATTTAGTTGAGAGAGAGAGAGGGGAGGTTGGGAGGGAGAGACTTTATTTTCATGTATACGCCGTTTGATTTATAATGTATAGTTTCGTAGAGTATTCTAAATGTCAGCTACTAATATTTCAAAAAATTATAAGTTTGTTTATCATATAACCTATAGGTTTATAAATGTTTGAAATTCAGTTTTTAATTGAAATAATGTTAGTTTACAGGTCCGCTACAAAATTGTTTTGGTTCCAAATGTTTAACATATGGTTACTGTTGAATTATCGTTAAGTTTGTCACTTTACAAAATCCTATCGATTTAATTACCTATGGAAATGTGGTATGTTTATGTAAATAGTTTGAAATTTGCCAAAATATACACATTTGTTTCTCTATCGAAAAATTTGAGGAGAATGTTTGTAAGTGAAGGTAATTAGAGATCTTTTGTTTATATATGAAGTTTGTGTTTCGTAGAAAATTCTATATGCAAAATGTATTTTAGAAAATATACATACATAAGTTTATTGGAATCGTGCTAGTTATCAAAAACGTTTGATACCAAATTATTTAAAAGGAATGGGTTCCATACTTTAAACACAATGTCGAATGTATAAATATTTTTAAAAGCTTGCAGGAATTAAACATTTCTATTACTTGGCTTTTACTTTATTTATTTATGTCTCTGAGTCTTGAGAGTCGATTATGGTGCTCATTGAATCTTGCAATATAATTCATAAAAGTTTTAAATCAGTATTTGGGAGTTTTATAATTCTAAATAGGTTCGTTGAGTTCGTGTTAACATTATATTTCTTTGAAATTAAGCATAAAGTTTTCAATTTTTAAGATATATTTCGAACATTATAATTCCTGGAATTGAAATAATTTATTTATGGTTCAAATTTCGCTTGAATATAATTGGGATTACATTTTATTTGCTTCTGTTTTTAGTATCTGCACTATAAAAATATATATCCTTTCTCAGCGAGAAGAGCGCCTGGAGCCCAGCATGTTCTCGTTGTTAGATAACCATGTCGAGTAAACATATTTCGAAGGCTGATTGATGAAGGGGTGAGGGGGGTGTGAGCGGAGATAATAATTCATCATGAGAGGAAACAGTTGGTTCTGGATGGCCAGTCTGGCTGGAACGATGCAAGGCGAGGGAGCAGACATTGAGTTAACCCTAAATATTTTTGATAATCTCATTTAATACAACACACTACATTTCAAATAAATAAATATATATATATATATATATATATATATATATATATATATATATATAGGAAGTTCATTTCATATATTTATTAAAAATAAGATACATTAAGTTGCATGTGTCGGGCAATCTCGTGTCAGTGCGACAGGTCATGCTCCACCGGCATATGGGCTATCGGAAAACAAGTTCGTAATAGCAGAATATGATAGCGGTATTGCAATACGTTGCATTTTTTTATTATTTTAATAATTTGAGCTTGTGATATAATATCTAAGTGTATATAAATGCGGTAGGTTTTCGCTATATTCGAGCGGTGAATTACTTGTGACGGAGTGCGGATTTTGATGTGTTAGACTTACACGTAATTTGGATGTGATTATATATTAAGTGAGTAACTATTTGTAGGGAATACATGGCAATTGTGGTAGTTTGTTATTCCATTTGTTAATATTTTATTTCTTAGTGCATGGTTAATATTCATTTGATTTGAAAGTGATAAATCATTCCTTGCTTGTGTTTGTAATAAAGTTGCTGTAACCTGTGTTTCGGAAGGAGGGGAGGTATTTGCATTTTGAAGTTAGGAATATTTCATTCTGATAACGTGACATAGAAAGCTGATGTGGGCGAAGTGATGTATGTGTGATTAGATTGTTTGGATGTAAATATACATTTTTAAGTAAATTGATTGTAAGTTTTTTTATTTTGGTTGTAAATTGTGTGTTTTTTTATGACAGTTGGGCTCTTGTGCGATACATGATTAGTTTAATGTGGATGTAGTAATTGTTGAAGTTTTATTTGATTTTGTTGAGTGTAAACTAATATTTCCTGGGTTAATATTTAAATAAAATTTGGTGTAGGATTTCATTTGTTAGAAGGTTTACATATTTTGAACATGTGAGATTCGTTTGTTTTATAATAGTGTGATTTAATATGCATGTAGTAAATGCATACTTGAAGTAATTTTCTAATGTTTTGTATTTATATCTCCTGCTTCACTTGAATATTTCTACCATTTGCATTGCTAATTAGTTGAGAGTGTTCAGTGTGCATAGAGAGAGTTCTCATTAGTCGTAAGTGATTCATCACCTCATTGGTCACTTACGTTCCACCACCTCCAGAGATGTTAGGGTGAACACCGATGAGCTTTTCTGTGTGTATGTGATTTTACAATGTTGTTGATTAATGAAAATTCGGTTAGCACTGGTTTAGTTTATTATGGTGTTTGAAATATAATATATATCTTTACAGTTTTAATATAAAATTGGTGCTCCATTCTGTCGTTTGCGATGAAATTAGTTTAATGAACTGTATTGTGGTAATCGCAAGATTACAGTGATATTTAATCTTGTGTTGTAATCATTTGGTTATAGTAATTTTTAATATATAGTGTTTGGTTAGCATTAATTCGAATTTTATGTTGCATTCAGTAATTGCATTATTCGATTAGTTAGAAATTGTGCTATTCGAAGAGTTATTTACATTTTAAATAGTTAGCTGGCAATGTGTAATAATGTCTCTTTTAATTAAACATATTTTCTTCGCCGAAACCATTTTTCCCGTATCTAAATTAGTTCAATCCTAAGCATACATCCAGAGAGCGAGCTGGGCGTATCATTGCCCTGCTTTCATTATTCGCAAGTGCTCCAACACATATCCAAATAAATAAAAAATTAAATTCCCTTAACCACTCTTCAACTAACATCGATACCTATATACCCAATAACAATATACCTCTCTGGTCAATAGGCTTCCGGAGCCAGAAAGTGAACATCGCTCCTCAATTACAAATTATCCCCGAGAAAAAAAGTTACATTTGTGAAATTTTGGAAATGTAAGATCCCATTATATGGAACTTGACACCATTTGCAAATTTGCGTTTCTTTGTCAATTATTTGTGAATTTTTGTACATTTTTCGCACACTTATGGCATATTGCGCAATCGCTCCATCGCTATGTTATACTAGTGGTGGTCCAGAACCGGCACGCTCCCTCTACTAGCGTAATATGATTAGTTTTAAATTGTGGAACGGGTGGGTCTCCTATTTAGATTTGATATCCAGCTCTCAGTTACTTGCAAAGAGGTTATTTTTATTTAATTTTTGAAGTTTGATAGTTGTATAGCTTTTGGGATATGGCTTTATTGCCCCTTTGATGCGCTATTGAGATGAAGGACGTATCAACCACGTGCTGAGGAAACAATTTATGACACAGAATAAATATAAATTCGAGTCAAATTAATATTTAGCTTTATGGCCTAAAAGTACAGATGTAAAAGTGAATTTGACTTGTGTGGTAATAATATTAGATTCTGACTGACTATTCATAGTATATTGCACAAGATAGTTAAAAGTCCACCTACTTGTTATGCAGGTCTACGTTGGCAATATTCATGAGTATTTTTATGCGCGCTTGTAGCAAAGAGTTTTTGTGCAGTAGGTATATTTAACTTTTACTGTTATTGGTGTGGCTATGATTAGGGCGAATTTAGCGCGCTATATAATAAATGTAGGTCGTAATTAGTGTTACATAAATAGACGAAACTTCAACTTTGCATGAATAACCAACTCTCGGCATTACCACCTAGAGTATATTAACCAAATTAAAGTTTTTAATTTGAGAAAAATGAACTGTATGAGTGTGTGTATGGCCTTTACTCACCTCGTAAGTGATGCCTTTGTCGGTGCCTATGTCCCAGGGGTAGAGTTCCACTATCTGCTTCTCTAGCCAGGAGCAGTTGGCCAGGCACAGTTCCAGTCCAGATACTCCCACGATCCAGTCCGGAGAAGGCGCTGTTAACACACAACACAGCTGTCAAGGCATTGCATGTGCTGCCTAGCTACAATGTTAAAAGAACCATTTTGTAACTTCTGCTTAGGACCTACTATCACTTCAGTTCTGTAACTACTTACCTTATGACAAATGAACGTTTTCGTGGGGTCTATCACGTCATTCATGTGCCAATAAAGTGTTGTTGGAAAAGTATTGGGAACGTACATCTGTTTCTATAATCTATTCACGACAAAGTAAGCAATATTTAGGCCCTCACAGTATGAATCATAACCAAAATATATTTTATTATGACGTTAGACGTTTTCATTATAGAGCTGTTTTTATTATTTGCGTTTCAGTATTTTCATTAGCAATTGGCAAAATATCAGAAATAATCTGAAAGGAAGTTTGAATCATGAACTTTAAGACCGCTTACTTTACCGTGAACAGCCTATACGTTACGATGGTACTTGTTTTTGTATGCGCACGACGATATAGGCAAAACAAATTAAATGAATTTGTTGTCCACAAATTTAAAAATTACGCTTTTAACTACTTTGACGTTACTGCATGGAACTACATTTCCTAACTTGGCAACTATTTCAACATGAGCATTCTGTCTGTGTCTAAGTTATGCATACCCCGGATTGTGCTTTTGTTCACGATGATTGTGATCCGACTAAGTGGGCCGGGGAAGCGTATTGGGCTGACTACCAGCCTCACACCATGCCTAATCAGGGTCGACTTCTGGGTAACTTAAACCAGGTTTCTTGCGTGCTCGAAACATGGCAGACGGTGCCAGTGGTTTCTGGGTTTCTTCATAGTGCTCCCATTTCCTCGCACCACAGCATTCCGTCGCCTCTCTGCCTGGCCTCGGCTAAGTCACTTTCCAAGCAGGCGGGAGTACAGCATGTCTTTCGCAGGCGGCTGCTGCCTCCTAGACTGTCATTCATGCCGGTTGCTACTTGCAATGAGCAACAGGCATTCTCGCTACATTCTACAAATGTTTACGTCAAGTTGTGCCAGTTGTTTTTAGACTGTGTGTGTATAAGCAATTTTGCATGCACTTGGCAAGCACATATTGAAGTTTGAAGAACTATCCGTCCCACATATGTATTAGAAATATTCCTGAAACAAAGAAAAGACAACCCCCCTAAGAAATTGCATGCTTTGGCAAAGATGATAGCTGCTTTTGTCCTTGCCGGAAACTAACATCAAGGATGGCCAATATTTTCGTACTGATGGCCAGTTAAAAACTTACGACAATCTAATGAACCAATTTATTATCTTGTACATAATTGTCTGTTCTTCATTTATGGTCCCTGGCTTAAAGAAAAAATTTCCTGTTTTTTAACGGACTGTATAAACCTAGACTAAGTTATGAACAAAGCAAGTTTTTCACAACACAGTAAACGAGTAAATATGGTACAAGGTGACAAATGTCAACTACATTTCGTGTTAGAAATTCTCTTGCAATACATCTCGTAACATATCAAGAAAAAAAATCCTGTTATATTTTGATGCAAGTTGTATGGAACAAACCATTCTATTAGTCCTAAGCGGTTCTAATGGCATTATATATATATAATATATATGTATATCAACCACAGAGATACAAAAAGGCTGGGCGAAGAGGGATCTGGCAAATACAGGATTATTCAAAAAGGATGGGGCAAAAGTAACGCTGATTTGTTGTTTGTTGAACTGACATACACAAACCACAATGATAAGCATTGCTAGACAACCTGCATAAGTTTGTTGTCCATAAATTAATTGTGTGTGAATGTAGTTCACGTACCCGCCACCAGAGGCACCATGGTTCATGTGGACATAACAAATGTTGAATATGTGCACCCTGGTTGACAAGGCAGATGCCTAGACAGTAGTCATTCCTACCCAGATGCAACCCTACATATCCTCGGCTACCAGGAGGCCACGGTGGCTGAGCGGTTAGACTGCTTGCCTCTCACCAAGCCGAACCGTGTTTAATCCCCAGCCAGGTCACTCCGGGTTATTGCTAGTGGTAATCGTCCCAGACGATGACACTAGTTGGCGGGTTTTTCGGGAATCTCCCGTTTCCCCTCATTTCACCACATTTCACCACATTTTACCACGTTTCACCCTCATCGGCTCTCAGGACCTCGTTAAAAACCACGCCAATCTCTCAACTCAACTCAACTCAGTTATTCGCTCCACAGCTCCAAAGATGTCGTTCTAAAAAACCTTCCATGTGTTGTGTGAATGTGGCGCATACACAACATCCTTACCGTAATTCTACACGAAGAAATCGCAGCGTTTAAAATCAGGTGATTGTGGAGGACAGAGCAGCACAGGTAAATCATGAATCCCAGCACGGCCCATTTAACGCCCAGGTAGGGCGGCATTCAGGTGCCCACGAACTGTCCAGTGCAAATGGAGAGTACCGCCATCATGTTGAAAAAATGAGAGTAGGGAAATCTTCCTCTATGCTGAGGCATAAGCCATTGTGTTAACATATTTAGCTAAGCGAGGCCTGTGACAGTAGGCTCTACCGAAAAGAAGGGCCCATACACTTTGAGTCTGCCCATCACGCAAAACATGTTCACACATGCTGAATCTCTCTCATGCTCTACAAAGACATGGGGGATTTATACCCCAGATCCTTACATTATGGCGATTGATTTATTAACTAAGGTGAAATGTTGCCTCTTCGCTGAACACTAAAATCGACACGAGTTGCATGCTTGAGTTTACTGTGTATTTTCGTTGGACTGGTTTTTGTTTCTTTGTTTTAATATTTATTTCAACTCAACACATATCAATAACAAGAGATTGAGTACTACAGATCACCCCTTCCCCCGCCATTGAAATAGAGTTAAACACAGTCGTGGAAAAATATTAACGTGCATCAGCTACAATTAATGTGCTTGTCGGGTATAAGAAATATGTTAACAACGTTAAATAACACGCGAAAGAACTATTGTAAATACAGACATAATTAGAAAAAAGTCATAAAGATGACCTAAATATGGCTATAGGCCTAAATTGTAAAACATTCGTATGAAATGGTTTTTGGAATATAACAGAACTCTTTAAACAGCTGAAAACAGTTAAAACGTAGAAGTGACATGACAGTGTTTGTATTTACATGTAGAGGAAGGAAAAGTAATCGGTGACCAAAAGTAGAACATTAGCAGGGCTTTAGAAAAGTGTGAGGTAACCATGAATGGACTATTTTACCATGTCATGATGTTGAATTAAAAGTGTTAGGTATTCATTAGCAAATACAACAATTATTAATTTTGCTTTATGTATGTTATATTAACATACGTGTAAAAATTGCAAATGTATTAAATATTTACATGTGGCCCATGGCGATGATAATTTCATATATTGTAGACAAATACACAGCGTGCGTACAAGTAGATCCTAAGCAGAACTTTCAAAAGTGCCCAGTTTACCATGCGAACAGACTACACTAGTGCGTGATCTACACACTTGTGTACACTCTGTCAGGCATAACATAAATTTTACAGTGATATAACATGCTTGTACGCCGGTTACCTAACATGCTTGTACGCAGGTCACCTAAAATGCTTGTACGCCGGTTACCTAACATGCTTGTACGCAGGTCACCTAAAATGCTTGTACGCCGGTCACCTAACATGCTTGTACGCAGGTCACCTAACATGCTTGTACGCCGGTCACCTAACATGCTTGTACGCCGGTCACCTAACAAGCTTGTACGCAGGTCACCTATGCTTGTACGCAGGTCACCTAACATGCTCGTACGCCGATCACCTAACAAGCTTGTACGCCGGTCACCTAACAAGCTTGTAAGTAGTAAACCTAACATGCTTGTACGCCGGTCACCTAACATGATTGTCCGCAGGTCACCTAACATGCTTGTACGTCGTTCACCTAACATGATTGTACGCCGGTCAACTAACTAGCTTGTACGCAGGTCACCTAACATGCTTGTACGCCGGTCACCTAACATGCTTGTACGCAGGTCACCTAACAAGCTTGTACGCCAGTTACCTAACATGCTTGTCCGCCGGTCACCTTACAAGCTTATACTCCAGCTACCTAATAAGCTTGTACACCAGTTACCTAACATGTTTGTACGCCGGTCACCTTAAATGATTGTACGCCGGTCACCTAACAAGCTTGTACGCCGGTCATCTAACATGCTTGTACGCAGGTCACCTAACAAGCTTGTACGCCAGTTACCTAACATGCTTGTCCGCAGGTCACCTAACATGCTTGTACGCCGGTCATCTAACATGCTTGTACGCAGGTCACCTAACAAGCTTGTACTCCAGTTACCAAACAAGCTTGTACTCCAGTTACCTAACATGATTGTACGCCGGTCACCTAACATGCTTGTACGCAGGTCATCTAACATGCTTGTACTCAGGTGACCTAACAAGCTTGTACGCCGGTTACCTAACATGCTTGTACGCCGGTCACCTAACATGCTTGTACGCCGGTCAACTAACACGCTTGTACGCCGGTTACCTAACATACGTGTACGCCGAGCACCTAACATGCTTGTACGCAAGTCACCTAACATGCTTGTCCGCCTGTAACCTAACATGCTTGTACGCCGGTCACCTAACTTGCTTGTACGTCGGTCACCTAACATGCTTGTACGCAGTTCACCTAACATGCTTGTACGCAGGTCACCTAACATGCTTGTACGCTGGTTACCTAACATGCTTGTTCGCCGTTTACCTAACATGCTTGTCCGCCGGTCACCTAACATGCTTGTACGCCGGTCACCTAACATGCTTGAACACCGGTCAACCAACATGCTTGTACGCCGGTCACCTAACATGCTTTTACGCCGGTCACATAATATGCTTGTACGCCGGTCACCTAACATGCTTGTACGCATGTCACCTAACATGCTTGAACGCCGGTCACCTAACATGCTTGTACGCCGGTTACCTAACATGCATGTACGAAGGGCAACTAACATGCATGTACGCAGGTCACCTAACATGCTTGTCCGCCGGTTACCTAACAAGCTTGTACGCCAGTCAACTAACATGCTTGTACGCTAGTTACCTAAAATGCTTGTACGCCGGTCACCTAACAATCTTGTACGTCGTTCACCTAATATGCTTGTCCGCAGGTGACCTAACAAACTTGTACGCCTTTTACCTAATAATCTTGTACGCCGGTCACCTAACATGCGTGTACGCCTGTTACCTAACATGCTTGCACGCAGGTCACCTAACATGCTTGTACGCCGGTCACCTAACATGCTTGTACGCCGGTTACCTATCATGCTTGTACGCCGGTTACCTAACATGTTTGTACGCAGGTCACCTAACATGCTTGTACGCCGTTCACCTAACATGCTTGTACGCCGGTTACCTAACATGCTTGTACGCCGGTTACCTAAAATGCTTGTACGCCGGTCACCTAACAATCTTGTACGTCGTTCACCTAACATGCTTGTCCGCAGGTGACCTAACAAACTTGTACGCCGGTTACCTAACATGTTTGTACGCCGGTCACCTAACATGCTTGTACGCCTCTTACCTAACATGCTTGCACGCAGGTTACCTAACATGCTTGTACGCCGGTCACCTAACATGCTTGTACGCAGGTTAGCTAACATGATTGTATGCAATTCACCTAACAATTTTGTACGTCGTTACGTAACATGCTTGTCCGCAGGTCAACTAACATGCTTGTACGCAGGTCAACCAACAAGCTTGTACGCCGGTCACCTAACATGCTTGTACGCAGGTGGCCTAACAAACTTGTATGCCGGTCACCTAACTTGCTTGTACGCCGATCACATAACAAGCTTGTACGACGGTCACCTAACATGATTATACGCAGGTCACCAAACAAGCATGTACGCCTGTCACCTAACATGCTTGTACGTCGGTCACCTAACATTCTTGTACGCCGGTAATCTAACATGCTTGTACGCAGGTAACCAAAACATGCTTGTACGCAGGTCACCTAACATGCTTGTACGCCGGTTACCTAACATGATTGTACGCCGATTATTTAACATGCTTGTCCGCCGGTAACCTAACATGCTTGTACGCCGGTCACCTAACATGCTTGAACGCAGGTCATCTAACATGCTTGTCCGCCGGTCACATAACATGCTTGTACGCCGGTCACCTAACATGCTTGAACGCCTGTCACCTACCATGCTTGTATGCAGCTCACCTAACATGCTGGTACTCCAGTTACCTAACATGCATGTACGCCGGTCACCTAACATGCTTGTACGCAGGTCACCTAACATGCTTGTACGCAGGTGAACTAACAAGCTTGTACGCCGGTTACCTAATATGCTTGTACGCCAGTCACCTAACAAATTTGTACGCCGTATACCTAACATGCTTGTACGCAGGTCACGTAACAAGCTTGTTCGCCGGTAACCTAACATGCTTGTACGCCGGTTACATAACGTGATTGTATGTAGGTGACCTAACAAGCTTGTACGCGGGTCACCTTACAAGCTTGTACGCCGGTCACCAAATATGCTTGTACGCAGGTCACCTAACAAGCTTGTACGCCGGTCACCTAACATGTTGTACGCCGGTCACCTAACAAGCTTGTACGCCGGTCACCTAACATGCTTGTACGCAGGTTAGCTAACATGCTTGTATGCAGTTCACCTAACAATTTTGTACGACGTTTACGTAACATGCTTGTCCGCAGGTCACCTAACATGCTTGTACACCGGTCACCTAACAATCTTGTACGTCGTTCACCTATCATTATTGTCCACATTTCACCTAACATGCTTGTACGCCGGTCACCTAACAAGCTTGTACCCCAGTCACCTAACATGCTTGTACGCTAGTTACCTAAAATGCTTGTACGCCGGTCACCTAACAATCTTGTACGTCGTTCACCTAATATGCTTGTCCGCAGGTGACCTAACAAACTTGTACGCCGGTTACCTAACAAGCTTGTACGCCGGTCACCTAACATGCTTGTACGCCTGTTACCTAACATGCTTGCACGCAGGTCACCTAACATGCTTGTACGCCGGTCATCTAACATGCTTGTACGCAGGTCACCTAACATGCTTGTATGCAGGTCACCTACAAAACAATTTTGTACGTCGTTTACCTAACATGCTTGTCCGCTGGTCACCTAACATGCTTGTACGCCGGTCACCTAACATGCTTGTACGTAGTTCTCCTAAAATGCTTGTACGCCGGTCACCTAACATGCTTGTACGTAGGTCACCTAAGAAGCTTGTACGCCGGTCACCTTACATGCTTGTACGCCGGTCACTTAACATGCCAGTGTGCCTTGTGATTTCGCAAACTGCTTCCTGCACTTCTACATATTTCGCTAATCTACCGCCAATCGGAACTTAGCAGTAACCTTGTCTACCACCCGTATCGTCAATTGTGCCAGAGGCTTAACAGAAGCTAACTCAAATACGAAGTATTCTAGAAAGCGATACGTGTCGCTTAGAAGGCCAATATAATTGAATGTTTCTTGCGACTTGCTTAAAAAAAATTAAATGTTAAATCGCCTGATCTCGTACAATATATACCTTGCAGGAGAAACTATAGCACGAAATTCAATGCAATACTTGCATCGTGCTGGAGTTATATTTATATTTTGAGGCGTGCTAAAGCTACTTAAGTTTTCAGTTCTGTGTGTGAACTCGTTTCATATGGAATCATATGGAATATGAATTCCGTTTTGCGCTCAGCGAAAGCAGTTTAAAGGCAGCACAAAGTTCTGGCCTGAGGCGGGTTTCGAACAGATACATCGGCTGCCAGTTTTATTTTACTAATAGGGTCACATTGAAGTCTCACATTCTATATAATGATAGAATATTTGCTGTCCGTAAAATTTTTGCCAATCTTAAATAAGAAATTGATTTTTCATTAAGTTATTAATTAAAAGTGTTATGTAAAATATCAAATTTTATCGGAATTCTTAGTTCCACTTCTTGACACCAGTAGGTCAACTGAGGGCAGACTCATGGCTAAGCAAGTAAAAATTAATTGCCAAACAGGAACACATTAGAAGTATTGGTCCATCGCTATTTCATTTATATCAATATAATGCTTTAAGTAATGTGAAAATACATTTACATTTGGTTACAGACCCCCACTTTTATATAAACAAAAATAGCACTACCGTAATATATCTTATAAAGTTAGTGTTTGTGATCAATTCAACGCCACGAAGGAAACACAAATTAACAAGAAATGGAACACAGGGTATGCCTTGCCGTAGCAACGCTCTCTGAACTGACGTTTCACAGCTTATAAATCAGGAGTGTTGAGGTTCCATACAAGTACAATTGTTCAATGTCATTGAGATGTAAACTAACAAGAAATGGAACACAGGGTATGCCTTGCCGTAGCAACGCTCTCTGAACTGACGTTTCACAGCTTATCAATCAGGAGTGTTGAGGATCCATACAAGTACAATTGTTCAATGTCATTGAGATGTAAACTTTCGTACTGGAGTCTGTATGTCTCGTTTTAAGAATAATGCGGGGTTTGAACGGGCCCGGATAATCGGCTTGCGTAAACGAGTATTTTCATACCGCCAATGCTATTCATATGGTTCATAATGCTGCGACAGTGATACGAGTGTTGATGTAGTGAACTGTTTAGGGTGATTCAAAAATATGGAACAGGAGCATGAAATGTGTCGACTCAACAGCAGTAGAATAAGTTGGAAAGATCTGACACAAGTGCATGGGGAACCGGAGACATCACCAGCCACCCGCCATGTTGTGATGTCATATTGGATTCGGATGACTTTAACCTTCTCCTCACGCCGAGTCCTTGACCTCGTGTCAATGACCTTGAATAAACTTAAACTAACAAATAAGCATAAACTATAAATAAAAAAATATTTAAAAATCAAAACATTAATATATATTTTTCTTTTAAATTTCCAAAAGAAACATCTTAACACTTATGCAGAAGGTCCGGGGTTCGAAAAAATAATGGCGGACCAAACATCCTTCTAGCCCAACGACTAGCAGACAACTGACCTTCGCCAATTTATAATAGCTGTTTACTCGGCGAGCCTTCACTCTAGCACTATTATTTTATTGGTTGAAACTTCACACCCCTCCCTCGCAACACATTGCTCGACTGATTAGTTGAGTCACCTTCTGCACCACAGAGTTTTGTTGGCTCATTACTCATATTCATTCGACTTCACTTTAACCCCTACCGAAAACTTTTATTGGCTGTCCTGGACCACCTCCCTCCACCATAATCACTACCAGTTTGTATAACCAGTTTAATTGTCCTCATTTCCCCCCCTCCACCAATCAAATATTTTATAACTCGTGTTCGCTAGTCTCCCCTCACCTTCATCCCTCTCTCAACATCTACACACACTTTCGTTTAGTTATAAACACCTCCCTCTTATTTTACTCCAAAAAACGATCTAGGGCACAATTTTTATAACATTCAACTGTCGTTATGTGCAGACATTTCTTTCTTAACTATCTTTATGAGACGCAATGATACTCTGTAACTCAGTATGTGGCAATGATGGTCTTTCGCATGCCTCGTCACTGTCTTTATATAAAGAGAGGCCAACATGGTGTCTTCGTGAGCGAAAGCGGAAATAAAATGGCCTATGTATTGAGTTTAATTCCAGCAAACTCATTCCACAGAAAATAAACCGTTTTAAAATGCCCACAAAATAGAAACATTATATTCGGTTATATTCCTGCACAAATAAACGATGTCTGCAATATATTTAATGAGTTCATTTTATAATTCGGCAGTGATACTCTCGTTTTAACGTAAATACGAAATGACGGATTTGACGGCGGGTCAGTGCTGCTATCTCGCGATGCTCTAAATGAACTAGGCCCATCTGAAATATTATATACGTAGATATAGGTAAATTTATTTTAGAAGTATCATTCTAAAATGCTTTAAAAAATATATTTAATTTATAGTTGAATGTTCAATATAATATCAAAATGTGTGAGAAGACAGTCTGTAATAGCGAAAAATGTATAATTCCACAAGCAGACGGTTAATTTCAGAACACAGCCGGCTGCGTTGAAGAATGTACATATTTGCACACACATCAATAAAGATATGGCTTACAGAATACCACATAAAGACGCTTACTAATAACCATCATTATTCCCCTCTTTATAGTAAAGACAATCACGTTGAGTGTTTTTACACACGCTCAAGTTAAAGAATAGAGCCCGAGAGATCTCAACTGTAAAATTAATCGTGATTATATAACATCAATATTACAGTTGTCGTTGTGACACCATAATGTGAACATAGATTTGTCAGTGATTATTCTCCTTGTATTGAAGATTATTGGTGTGTACGGAGGGTTAGAAGTGATTATGATCTAAATTTAGTCGACATCAATGCCTTCATCGGCGAATCGTTGGTGGTAAGGAAACTACGACAAAGTTTATGCTTTCGACTTCAGTGAATGCCTAAGAATCCCTCTAGTGTGCTATTTCATATGCAGACTTGAATAGACGAGCAGATTCCTGCAAGCATAGTGTTACTTCTACCGAGAAACAGTATGTGTCGACATCGCCACCTCCTATAAATTTGTCGTATCTTATAATATGTTCGCTGAAGACGATGGGACTGTGGTCAGTATAAGGAACGAACAGTCGGTTCGTATGAAATATAAACTTGCTGTACTGACTTGCACGTGAGCTGGACGTGGCTCCAACAAATAATGCAGCACCACAATCTCCGAATATAAATACCTCCAATGACGTCTCAACTCTAAAGGAAAGGAAACTCGGTGCTGAAAAAGAGAATTCTGATGAAGAAGATAATGAGGACACACTTCGCGATGGAGGTGATGGCGTATTTCCCGATGATCTGACATATCACTTCAATAAGTCGGCTGCTACACATGACGGAAAATAAGAATGATTGCTACGTGTTTCGCGATGACATAAATTAAATTGTATATAGACTCAGACTGACCTGCAAAAAAGGCATATATTCTCAATCATCGAGTAATTGCTGGAAAGACGTTACATCTATTGAAACCATTTGCTACTTTCCATTATATGCTAGCATCTGATGCAAAGTTGGAATGTATAAAATAAGGTATGTATAGATAGTAGAGCATGTTTGATTTCTTGAACTATTTCCCTACGGCTTTTCTTAGAAAAAATTATTGCAAACAAGTGCATTAGAAATGATATTATTCAATTGAAGTACGACTTTATCAACTAGTTTAAAGTAAGCTTATTTTTATTTGACAATCGAATGAACTGAGGAATAAATGTTGGGAATGAACGATTTTTTAGGTATGTTTGTAACATACGATTTAAAAAAAAATTGTTTGAAGTTTGATTTTTGTGGATTGATATTTGAGTTACAATAAATGTGGTTTGGTATTTGAAGTAAATTATTGAGGTACGGTTTTTTTTAACTCCAGTTTCAAAGTAGGTTTTAATATATAACTTTTTAGTTATGAAATTGGAGGTATGAATTTCGAGGTATATTTTCTGAGGTACTTTTTGAGCTATAATTTATTAGGTAATTGTTTTAGATGTCTTTCTAAGGTATGTTTCTGAGGAACATTATAAGTATAAATTATGTGGCATGATTTTTAAGGTTTTTTTGAGATATGTTTTTGAGTAACTCCTTTATGGTATGATTTTTGAGGTACTTTTTTTGAGTTATAATTTTTGTGGTTTAATTATGGATGTATGATTTTGAGGTCTGTTATATTTTCTATGATTATTGAGGTGTACTTTTGTGGTATGATATTTTAGGTATGGTTTATGAGGCATGTTTTTTGAGTATGAATTTTAGGCATGTGTTTGAGGCATATTTTGAGGTATGTTTTTTTGGGATATAATTTTGTTGTATGAAATTAGGGGAATAATATTTTATATGTGATTTTTGAGGTACAGATTGTGAGATATATATTTTTAAAATATATATTTTGGTATGGTTATTGAGGCATGATTTTTGAGATTTGTTTTTAAGGTATGAATTTTAAACTATGAGCAATGGGATATCGTATTTGAGTTATAATTTCTGAAGAAAGTTTTCAGATATATTTTTTGTGATGTGATATAGAAAGTATGATTTCTGCGGTATTTTTATAGTTATGGTTTTTTATACGTTTTTGAGGTATAATTTTAGAGCTATGAAAATAGTAGTTTGATTTTAGATGTAAAATTTTGAGGTATGTCTTTGAGGTATATTTTTTTGAAATATAATATTTTAATTATGATTTCAGAGGTATTTATTTTGATATATTTGTTTAGATATGTTTTCGAGGTATGTTAGTTGAATTATGAATTTTCGGGTAGGTTTTGAGATATTATTTTGGAGGTATTATTTTGAGTCATGTTTGTGAGATGATTATTGAGGTATAATAAGGATGGGTGATTTTCAGGTATTGTTTTTAGGTGTGTTTCTGAGGGGGTTTTTGGGACATGATTTTTGATCTATGAAAGTGGAGGAATGATTTTGGAGGTATAAATTTTGAGGTATGTATTGAGGTACCTTTTTTTAGGTATGCTTTTAGAAGTATGATTTTTGAAGTGTGATTTTCATGTATGAATTTTGAAGCATGATAATCGAAATATGGTCTTTGATGTATAATTTTTGAGATATGTTTCTTTGGTTGTATTTCTTGTGGTGTGACAGTGGAGCTATGATTTTTGAGGTATTTTTTAGGTATGTTTTTACGGTTATGTTTATGAAATATTTTTTTTGGTACCATTTTTGCCGTATGAAATTGGAGGCATAAATTTTGAGATATATTCGTTGATGTATGTTTTTAAGGTGTGTTTTGAGGTAACTTATTTGTGGTACGATTTCAAATGTATGAATTTTGAAGTATGTCCAATGAGGAGTGATTTTGGAGGTTTGTTATTTGAGGTATGTTTATTGATGTATGAATTTAAAGGCAGTTGTTAAGGTATGATTTCGGAGGTGTTATTTGAGGTATACTTATTGATGTATGTTTTTAAGTATGAATTGAGGTACTTTTTTGAGGTATGATTTCCACCTGGTTGGTGTGGTTGGTGTGGGTGTTTAGAACATTTGGTTGGCCTTCTCATTTTTGGAGATGCTGATAAAAATATTTAAAAATTGATGGAATAGTGGATTAATGGTTGAAAAGATAAGATTGTCCATCAACCGAATTGGGCTCATGCATTCCAAGTTAGAAGGGCCCTGGCCTATCAGTTAAGGAATAGTATCGACAACTACATAGACAGTCCAGCTGGAGTCAACGATGATACCACCAAAGATGAAGTCTGGATGTTGGTCATAAGCATATTATTAAAGGAACACCTCATCTTGATATCTTACACTACAATTTACTGATTTTTCTGAATTGTTATTAGACATTTTTGGCATTTTTTACTTTTGCGGGGAAATGTATGTGTTATTGCGTGCACATTCGAGAATACACTGCAGAATTAGATGAAAGAGATGAACATAGAAAAATAACTTACCTGGCTGAATGCTGAAAACACCAAGGAAGACAGTGTGATCTCGCATTAACACAGAAAGTATGCAGAAGGTAGAATTATTTCATATTAACTACTTTCTTCACATCAGTGCACTCTGGCGGACAACACTGAAAAAGAGAGCACTAGTTGTAAGGGATTAAGCAAGAATGAATAATTAGTTGGTCTATAGGGGTGGGATGATGGGTAAGAGAAAAAATATGCAATGAAGAACAAGGTAAATTGATTTGACTGTTGGGAATGGTTCAATTTTGATGGCAGGAGGGAGTGCAAAAGTGTGAGGAAACGAAGAGAGAAGGACGAGGGTGAGTCAAGTCTGACAACACGAGTAATCAGCCAATAAAAAAGTGTTTTTGCAGATGATGTGGTGATAGGGGACCCAACTAATCAACAACAAGGACTTTATTAATGCTTCAGTCCCCAACATGAAACCATCACTGAAGTTTAGATGTAGTATTTCATAATATTAGAGTATTTTGTGATATTGGCCCGCCTCATGAAGCCCTTACCTGGGCCACACCAGGTGCCTAGCAACGACCTCAGCAAGAATCACGCTGGACACCAAGGGATCCTCTGGTCTTAACCACACCAAGTTGACCAGTATCCATAGTATTGGTCGTATTGAGAATAAATGTCCACTATCTGTTCTATCTTCCGGCTATGAGATCCACCTTCTAGTCCTTATGGATTGGTCGTGGTGAACAACCAGTTGTTTTTGCCTAATGTTGGAGTATTTTGTGCGAATATTGACCAAAGCACGCCTGCATGACTCCTTCCTCACTCTGACCTCTGGGCATCAAACAGGAGAAAGAGGTCAGCCCGTGCTCCTCCTTTCTTTTCATCTAGGGTTTTACAACCCATAAATACAAGTCCGCGGGCCCTCCTGGATATGGTAATCACCTTACACTAAGAGCAGCAACAGAAGTCACACCGAAAAGGGCCCCCTCATGTCCCAGGGTGTTTCCCCAAGCAGTTCCTCTGACTGTCAAGGAATCTAACAGTCTGCCACCATTCACTGCCATCATAACTGCCCATGATTTAAGCTTAGCGTGGGAGGCAGATGCCCCTTTAACACAAAGGCACAATGCCTTGAAGTTTATAACTTTTGCTAACCTCTAAAAGAGTTTACCCAGCAGTACCATCTGGAGGTGGTGGGTTCCCTTGAGCTAGGAGAGACTTTAAGAGACACATCACTATCCCTTCCTGGTTTCACACATCAGCTTGCTCTCCGCCACTAAGGTTGGCAATAGCTCTCCGAAGTTTCTCAGATCAGCTGCTTCCAGCGAACTCCTAGCATGATTCAGACCACCAGTGAGGGTCTGGGGGCCTGTTTCCTTTACGTGAGCAGTGCTCCCACCAGGCCTTGCTCACCTGAAACCCCAAAGATTCCAGTCCATGCAGGAGTTATGCTTCCCATAGTCAACCATAACCCTACCAGGCCTTAAGCATGGTGAACCATGGCCATAAACGAGGTAGAGTGGGAGTGTGCTTCCCGTAGTCAACACCACTGCTACCAGGCAGAACTTTACACCCATTACAGGCTGGTTACCCAGACCTCCTAATGGAGGCATCCAAATAACTCCAGATTTAAAGCCATTACAGGCTGGATGCCCGGACCTTCCAATGGAGTCATCCAAGTAACTCCAGCTTTACACACATTACAGGCTGGTTGTCCGGACCTTCCAATGGAGGCATCCAAGTAACTCCAGCCTTACACCTATTAGAGGCTGGTCGCCTCTCAAAGATGGAAATCACCACCCCGAGGGCAGCTGGAAGGTGTGTTACTCCCTCCTGTCCAACTAATCAGGCCAATTATGGTTTGGAGGGGGAGGAATGTGGTGATTTAACCAATGATAAATTTTGGCAGAGTGGGAGGGGGGTGACTTGTAGACTAAACTACCAATAAAAATCGATATGTTTGTGTGCTCCGCAACCTTTGTTTAGGACCCCGGACCTCCTGTATGTAATTCTTTCAATGTCTATTTCATTTAAATATTTTCATAATACACAAAAAATAATTTTTCTAAATTTTAATTTCTTTCTAATAATTCTTTGCAGTGTTTTGGATTCTAGGTTTACAGTCACGATCACAGGGAGTTCAAGGATAAGGTAACCCGGACAAAATATAGCGTCACAACATGACAGATGGCTGGCTCCGGCTCTGGTGCCTCATGCCCTTATGCCAGATCTCTCCAAACTATTCTACTCATGGCATGATATATACCTCCTCAGCACAACAATGACGGACCGTTATGTTTCGTCTTCAGTGTAAGCAGAATGCTGGATCACTACAATATGTCTGGCCTTTCCTGGCTTGCATGGATATAGAATGTCTGCTTCTCAAAGGACAACTTGCATGCATTACTTTAAGGAAGATTCCCTTGAACATGAACCATCGACCACTCAGGCTCACGAAAACCCCTGCTAGTGCACAGTGTGTCATCTTGTATTACAATAATAACCACAAACATATTCTACGATATCAATGAGATCACCTTCTTCGAAAACGAGTTTTTCAACGACATGCTGTACGAACAATGGACATGATGGTTTAAAGAGCAATTACATATCAAGCGATCTCGGCTGCTACAAATTTTTAGAACTTTCAGCACATGCCACTACATCAGGGAAGCTGTGGAGGCTAAGACGTAATCTTACTTCAGCTCATCCGGGAACCATATTCCAACAAGGCAATACCCAACCACATGTAGTCAGAAATTTAGACCGTCTTCGAAGCAAGATATCGCTTCTTCCCTGACCTGCATATTCGCCCGGTATGTCTCTTATTGGAGTGGACATGTCTATGGTATAGTCACTAGGCAAATAAAACTTAATTCTCATTCAGCAATCAATAAATGTGAACTGAGGACTCCAGTAGACCAGCCTAGCAGGCATTTTCCCAAGAAATACATCGAAGGCATGTTTGACTGTCCCATGGCATGTAGCATATCTTACTGCAGCTCGTGCAAGTTTTACAACATACACAATTAGGTAGCAGCATATTGTCTGTCATAAGTGATAATCATGCTGAACAGAATGAGACGAAATCTGGAAGAGTTAATAAGAATTCATATCCTCGTTTTCCGCATGGGCAATGCTGAAAATATGAACTCGCACAGAAACTTCTGCTCTCAGACTCAGCTGATATTTCCTACACGTCGACTGTTTCACATGTTTCATGCCAACACACTTCATAGATTACTATCTTATATCGATGTAATCGATCGTAAAACATAAACAGTAGGGTCGACAGGTTTTCACCCCACTTTTGATTTACTGAAACACTTATATGATATCAAATTGTTAATTAATTTTGATTGAAAGGGCTAATCAAATTGAAAGAGTTACATCGATTGGAAGGGTTAAATGTATAGAAAGGTTTAATTTTTTACCCGATCAATTGTTTTTGTTGGTGCAAGTGTGTGTTAAGAGACAGTTATCTTTCTTTCTTTTGTTGGGGGTGGGGAGCAGCTCCAGTAGTTGTCAGCACGAAGACTAGCACTCGATGAGGTATGGCGTGTTGGGAACGCGGTATACATGTGCGAGTTTTGTGCAAGAGTGGCATAAGTATTTTTTTGAATGGTATATTGCTCGTATATGGTATATAGGCAATTTTTTGTTTATTAAATATAAAGAGAGGAATACCTATACAACGTGATTTTATTACCCCATGCTGTATGTTAGAAATATAATTTACACGAGAGAAGTATAACTAACGAGCACAACTACGGGAATAACAGGTGCTAAACAATCAGAATTGCGTGAGTTTCCAGTATAAAATGAATTAATTAACTATCTACAACGAATAAAAAAAATGTCCCTGTAAATTAAAAGGACAGTCTTCCTAAACACAATATATATATATGTAACTCTACTTTACGCCTCTCGCACATACCTGAAAATATTTTAAAACACGTCCATTTGCCTGTGAGACTGGTGATGAACTTCTGAAACAGAATCCACTAGTAAAAATAAGTTAATTTATTACCATGCATAAAAAAAAACATTTAATATAAGTCCATTGCCTCGGGAGGTCGCTGCAGCACTGACTTGGATATAGGACTTATGTTAACTTATAACCTACGTTTGAATATTGATTCCGGTGAAAATCTTGGAGATCTTAATAAAAATACAAAACGACTAACGAACACAAGCAGATGAAAATGACTAAACACGTAATGAAATCGCACAAGGAGCTCCCCCAAAACACATCCGTCCGCCATGCATGAAGCAAGATTACGTCGAGAGTCAGACTATATATACGTGGTGCGAGGTCAGAGGCTGACAAGCGACTAAGGTTATAGTAGCTCGGAAATAGATGCGAATACTATTTACGTGATAAAATGATAAATATTATGTACAAAACACACATACTAATATATAAATTAGACTAGTTGGATTAACAACGAATTAAAAAAAAAAAACATGTAATGATATCGTAACACTCCCAAAACACATCCGTCCGCCTCGGAGGTCAGTCAATGAATGAGTGGATTGTATGACATGCGCCAGTTTATTAGCTGTTATATATGTGGAGCGCGGTCGGATGCTGACTGGCAACTCAGTTGAAATTTATGAGAAAACTCCGTATTAGTCCTGCAACAGACAACGAAACGATAATTTTTAACGAAAGTTTCACTACTGTAAGAATAATTCACTTACAAATTATTTCCGTCGAAGCATAATGACGCTGGGATGACTTAATCCCGCAACACTTTGAAGCCCTGCTTCAAGTCTTACATGCGTGTCAATCAGCAAAACCAAGCAATTTTGTGAGTACTACTGTTCTACCAAAGACTGTCCTGCCTGAACGATTTATTTTTCGTCCCGTCAGCTGATGAAATGTGCGAATACTACAATTTTCTGGAGTACGATTAAATGCTGGTATTATGGGGTTGGTGTGTTTACAGAACTACATGATGTTAATGAACTTGGTTAGCAAGTCTGCTTGGTTATTTGCCACTTCTGTATTTGGTAGCCCAGATTAATAAACTGTTACTTTGTTCGAAGAAGGGTTGCTATTTAAGAGGCAATTTTTTTTCCTGCAGAAAAAGATATTTTGATTTTTTCGTTCCTCCCCCTAACCACGAATCAGACGCCTCGGCGGGGTGGCGCATGTCTGAACGCTTCCAAGCGCCGAGCTATACTGAAGAGAGGCCCGCGGAACTCCTGGCTCAGCCGAGCGCTCTCTGGTGGCTACTACTGACAACGAGTTCAGTCTCGCACACTCTGGCACCTTCCATACGCGTCTTCGCTATTCCCGCCACCTCCTTAACCTTCCCGACTCGCGTTTTCGCTTATAAATGTTCGTCCCCAGCCCGAGCAAGTGTGCAGTGTTCCTCTTCCTATTGCGCAGGCTGGCCGACGATAGCTCATGTCTATACCACTTCGTACTTCAGTATTTCAGCATGCTAGTCGCGTTTTCGCGTAATTAAAGCACTCAAGTTAAGTATTGTAATGAATGTAGTGGTTGTTATGCTGGGGGTTGTAGAGAAGTGGTATTTTATGGGAACGTTTGTAAGAGGTGGATTCTTCCTTTATTTTTTGGCGTTCTGTAGGAATTGTCTCCTGGAATACGATTTGCCAATAGAATTTAACTGCTAAGGGGTTTAGTGGATATGTTATGTCGTGTCTTTATGCTCATGGTAAAATGTAATGAGAGTTTTTGCTCCTTCCGAATGGTATTCTTGAAATTAGTATTCCATGTTGTACTTTTTAGTGAATCATCAGGCATACTTTACTTTTAAAGTTGTAATGGTGCTTGCTTTACTCAGGGAGTCATTATACGTTTTTTAATGGAATTTCACAAGTGTTTATTCAGGTTGGGTGATTTCTCAGGATATATTAATATTGTTGTTTTTCTGTTTGTTCCAGTGCATGTGTGTTCTCTCCTACTCCTAGTTCACCGATTGGTAGTAAGTAACATAAATTTACAGATGTAATTAATATTTTTCAAATCAAGTTGTAAAGTTGTTGATCGTGGTGATAATGTATAGATGGGTTTAAATATATTTGCATTGATTCTGAAATTTTCGTGATCATGCTTTCTTGATTTTTTTAAATGGCGCGCGTCCTTTTCCATACCTTTTTTTTTTAGCCCTACTACGTCCTAAAGGGGCGTAACAGAAAACTGTGCCACTCTGATCAAGGCAGTGTTGAACGCATAGTTGATGGGGCACGAGGAACATAAGCAAGTAAATGCCATTGATAATGATTTTGCGCAAGAAATGCGAGAGAAGTTCCCATCTGTAATAACATACAAACTGGGAGTATGTAATCAATATGTGCATGATCTGGTACTGACCGACAACACCCCGGTTAGGTGCCGTCCCTATAGTGTAGGTCCCGCTAAGAGACAAGCTTTTAAAAAAATGCTATACCACTTGCTTAGTGAGGATGTTATTAGGCACTATACTAGTAGTTATGCGAACCCGGCATTCAGGTTAGTTATAGACTACCGACGTATCAATAAAAAAAATTAAATTGATCCTTACCCTTTACCTAAAGTAGACCATGTTTTCTGGTTATTAGGGAAGTCTAGGTATTTTACATTGTTAGATCTGAATCAGGCCTTTCACCAAATTATATTGCACCATGATGCACGAAAATTTCTTGCATTTGATACTCCTTGGGGAGTTTTATTATGTACCAGAGTGTCTTTCGGTGTTTCTTTTGGGGTACAGGCTTTTTCTCTTTCTTTAGAGACTATCTTGTTGCCATATAAAGCTGAATTTGTTTTCAACTAACTGGATGATATTCTTCAGTAAGACAAAGGAGTTGCACCGGGAACATGTCATGTTAATCATTCAGAAGCTTTTGGAAGCAGGAGTGACCTTTAATCCGGATAAAATCAGTTGGTTTAGCTGGCATGTGAGGCTGTTGGGATTTATTCTGTGACAAGGACAATCGTTGTTAGACTGTGATCATATCAGCTGTGTGCTTTCGTTTCCCCCTCCAAAGAACTTATGTGGTGTAAGGTATATTTTGGGCATGATAGGCTACTATTACAGATTTATTCCATCTCTTGCCAAATTGGCGAACGCCCTTAATCTTTTAATACATAATAACCAGGAGTTTTTGTAGGGAGACGTGCAAGAGGCGGCTTTGGTGAAAATAAAAACTTTTTTGACCTCTCCACCAATGTTAAGATTGGCTGATTTCGACTGTAAGTTTGTACAACATGTAGATGTTAGCTCCCTGGCATTAGGCGCCATTTTGTCACAAGAATATGAGAACAGTTTTTATCCCATTGCTTATGCTAGTAGGCTATTAACATCCACTGAAAGAAAGTACTCAGCCTATGAAAAGAATGCTCTTGATTGTGTATCTGGGGTTGATAAATTTTCTGATTTTCTGGAGTTCATTAGTTTTAAGCTGTGTACAGAGAACCAAGCCTTAACGGGGCTTTGGGATTCCAAAAAAAAAAAAAACCTTTGGGTAAATTAGGCCATTGGATCGAACACATTAGTAATTTTTCATTTTCTATAGTTCATGTAAAGGGAAAAGATAATTTTGTAACAGACAGTTTGTCTAAAACGTTTGAACATGATGAGTTTGTGTGTGATGGAGAAATTCAGGAGCATGTAAATGTTCTGAAGCAAGTTCTGGTGGCTTATTTGAACATTAAGGTATGGCAGCAAAAGGATGATGAACGTGTGGAGTTGTGGCATAAAGTCCAGCTAGGTGAATTCACTGGTTTTATTTTGAAGAAGGAGATTATTGGCAAAACTTCGCATAAGGCGGTAAGGCCAATGGTGTTTGATTATTTCCATAACTCTTATTTGGGCACTCATTAGGGGCAAGAATACACTTTGCAGCGTATTTAACAACATTTTTTTGGCCAGAAATGCAATAAGAAATTACAGATTGGGCGAAACAGTGTGCTTTATGTCAGCAGTAGAGCCCAAGGACAGTTTAGTAGTTGACCACCTAGTTTTGTCTGGGAAAGTGTCTACATGGATGTGTTTGGCCCTCTCCCTAGATCTAAGAAGGACTTAAAATATTTATTAGTTTTGGTTGATGGATTTTCAACGCTTGTTTTGTTAATTCCCCATGAGAGACTAGAAGACCACTACTATTTTAAGATCTTGCAGGAACAAGTGTTTTGTTATTTTGGTTCACTCGCCCAAGTTGTTACTGATAATGCGAGAAACATTACTTCCACCGAGTTATCAAATCTCTCTTTTTCTTGGGGAGTATATTTGGTCCATTCAACTCTTCGTCACCCTCAAGCTTATATGGCAGAGCGCTATAATCGTACCATTAAGGTTGTACGTGTTGCCTTTCATCATGATGTTCACACAGATTGGGATAAAGAGATCCATATCATAATGTTGGCCTTGAATTCTTGTGTAAATGATGCTACAGGGTTGACGCCGCAAGAAGTGTTCTTTGGTCGAAGAATATTTCATCCTCTTCTTAATGCCTGGGGCTTACATTTTGATGTAGATGTAGGGGAGTGAAATGAATTCTGGGAGGATGCTACCAAGCATCTCAAGGAATACCATCGCCATATGCGTAAGGCGCAGGACGAGCAATATGATCCTGTTTCTTACGAGGTTGGTGACTCAGTTTTTGTAAAGACTCATAATTTATCTAGAAAGGTTGATTCCTTCTCAACAAAATTAGGCCTTAAGTACGATGGTTTATATCGTATTGTTAGTTTTCTTACCCCAATGTCAGTTTTGTTGCAGGACCCAGCAACGGAAAGGTTTTCAAAAACCCATGTCTCTAATATTAAGATTTTTTATCATCCATCGGAATATCGGCCAGCCCCCGTGTCCTGAAGAGTAGCACTCTCACCACTAGATATGGTAATGTACTTAGGTAGTAAGGTATTACAAATATTGTTTAAATTTCCTTTTTGTACTAGGTTTGCTAAATATATGTATTATTTTTAATTAGCCCCTAAAGGAGTAAACTACAAGCAGTAGTTGTTTTTATGAATTAGTAGGCAAAGGATATCCACCTCATATATGTTTTTACTGTGAAGAAACACAAGGGGGCGTTATTATTAGTTTCGGTAGGTTAGTTTAGGCAGACGTCTCCTACTTAGTCCTTTTCCTGTTTTACGTATTCCTTTCCACCCTGCCAAAGACACTGCAGTTCAAGAGCAGAAGATATGGGGGATGACCTGGCCACTACTTCATCGTCATTGGCTGTTTTCTACTGTGGGCCTCGTCCATAAGCTTCCCTGGGTTTTGAGAATAGACCCCTGCAGCTCACTTCCAGTGTATGGGACGATTGAAGCCCTGCTTCAAGTCTGACACATGTGTCAATTAGCAAAATCAAGCAATTTTGTGAGTACTACTGTTCTGCAAAGACTGTCCTGCTGAACGATTTATTTTTCGTCCTGCCAGCTTGTGAAATGTGTGATGCCTACAAATTTCTGGAGTATTACTAAATGCTGTTATTAATGGGCTGGTGTGTTAACAGAACTACATGACATTCATGAACTTGGTTAGGAAGTCTGCTTGGTAATTTGCCACATTTGTATGTGGTAGCCCAGATTAATAAACTGCTATTTTGTTTGAAGAGGGGTTACTATTTGAAGAGGCTATATTTTTCCTGCAGAAAAGGGTACTTTGTTTTTCTTTGTCCCCCATTCCCTCTCACTGGCACCCTGGCGAGGTGGCGCATGTCTGAACACTTCCAAGCGCTGAGCTATACTGAAGAGAGGCGCTCAGCACTTCTGGCGAGTGAATCATCAGGCATACTTTACTGTTAAAGTTTTAATGGTGCTTGCTTTACTCAGCGTGTTATTTTATCTTTTTCAATGGGATTTCACAAGTGTTTACAATGTTGGGTGATTTCTCAGGATATATTAATGTTGTCATTTTTCTGTATATTCCAGTAAATGTGTGTTCTCTCCTTCTCCTAGTTCACTGATTGGCAGCAAGCAACAGAAATTGACATATGTAATTTATATTTTTCAAATCAAGTTGCAAAGTTGTTGTTCATGGTTATAATATATAGATGGGTTTCAATATATTTGTATTGATTCTAGAATTTTAGTGTCCATGCTTTCTTGATGTTTTTTAATGGTGTATATCCTTCTCCTTGCCTTTCTTTAGCCCTATTATGCCGTAAAGGGGTGTAACGACTTTATATAAATTTACTATACATTATTAAAAATAACATATATACTACACATTTTTTCAATTAGGTCTGCATAATTCGGGGCACTAATTACCGAAATAACAGTTAAAAACCATTCAAAGTTTCGTCGACCGAATACAGAAATGTAGATTACACGAAATTTTTTTATGACTGATAATTAAAAAATATGTTATATTAAAACGATAATCGTGGTTAACACTCTCCGAAACCTGCTGGCCGACACCACAAATAGAGGACCTCACAACCCCTTGGTCGTATCACGAACCCTGCTGGCTGCCTACCCCTTGGTCGTTGCATGGCACTCCTGCAGCTGCACAGGGAAGTCGAAAAAGTTGGTGGCGCTTCTATGCAGGGTGAAGATTCTCGTGAAACTAACATGGCGGCGGACAACTAGAACTGTCAATGTATCTCCTCATTGCACTCACTAACCCATCCCTCTCCCCTATTCCAGAAGATGACTTTGTGCGAAAAGACAGTTTCAATCCAAGTTCACAGAACAACACCCTGTCCCCTCAAATGCAGAGTTTGTTTTCATAGGACTGACCCCTGGTATCAATCCAACACTGCATAAACCTGTTTAGCAGCAACCTCACCTCCGCCTACACACCAGAGTTTGTTTCCGGAGGACTGACCCCTTCCAACGCAACGCAATGCAAAACCTCTCAAGGTCAGAAATGGTTTTCGGATGACTGGCCTCCTGTCCACGGAGACCACTGCACAACCCCTGTTATCGATTCCAGGCCTTGTGCCTCCTCCCCTGACACCTCTTAAGATAGTGTTTCCTGATAAATGCTCCGTCCACGCAGCCCTAGTGCCCTCCCTTCACCACCTATCCCAGAGAGTGTGTTCTGCGACATGAGAGCTGCCTCGGCAAGGAACAGAGGCTTTCTTCAAAGTCAAAGCGAGGCTTTTGTGTCAAATTTTATGAAGGCTACATCCCTAGGGGTGGCAGCAGATTTTGAACTGACCTGAGCAATTCTCCCTCTGCCCTCTTTTCAACAAACTGCTATTTTCATTGGAACACTGAAGTTTCCTCCTTTTTTTCGAGATACAAGAGCCTGGCATATTCCCAGAGAAATAAAAAATCTCACAAGTCCTGCCGATCAAAATTTATATCCCTGAAGTTGAATATTCCCCGATATTGTGATCCCCACAAGAAAATCCCAAATATTTAACGTTCCAAAAAAAAACACTATATTTTAATTCTGTAAACTTTATAACATTATCCAGGAAACTTTATTCCGTTTTTCAGCGAAGTTATATAAGTTTAAACTAATCAATGATTAATTTTCATACCAACACAACTTTAAGACATGTTTTTAACTCGCATAATATATTTAAGTAATCAAAACCACTTATCTTTCCACTTACACAAGTTAAACTTAGAACACCATTATTCGATTTAAGCAATACTCAAGTTAAACATTTTTCAGACATTAAAATTTACAACAAAACAAACTTGTTCGAAATATTTTTTTAAATAATATGTGCATGTTTCACATATAGTTTTTCCTAGCCTAGAATTTTTTTGATCGATCATATGCCATGAAATACGTAGATATTTTAGCTTATTGACAAATTGTTTTCCCTAGACATAAATTTTCGACATGTTATTACTGAAATAGCACATATCCAGCTTGAAATGACTGCTTGCGGAGCTTACATATGTTAAATTTCACAATAGTTCAACTGATCTTCCTAAAAGGATAAATTTAAGCAAATTTAAAGTAAACTGTCGGCCATTTTAAATCTGTTGATTATATAAGGAGGAACAAAGCGATTTTTTCTCAGTGTTCAGTTGGCATCTGCTTAGGTCACTTCGTGTGCATATGCGTGCATGTGCTTAACATTAGCACTACTGAGACTTAAGTGTTTACTATGCCAGGTGTCCACTACAACAACAGGCGTCCATACCGAGAACGATGCCAGATGACTCCTACAACTTCACTACATTATCTAGATCTGCAAGGGATTTTCATATCTACATCAACTCGCAACATATACAATACATCAAGGTCACTGTGATAATTGTGATTATGAATGTGTTGAAACATTAAATGCTATTTTAGCTTTTGGGAAGGTGAAAACATTGAGTTTAGACTCCTCCCAAATGTGAGCGCTGCCAAAAGAATTTATAATTTCTTTGTGGGTCACAAAATACAACTAGTGTATCCGTTCCTTGATGAACATTTATAGGTTGATGAGGATATCGTATTCTATTTGTCATGTGAAGACTGTCCTTGTGGCATGCCTGCCTTTGCTGATGACGGGAACTTGCAACATATGAGGAGGGATTGTATGTCGCACAGGCTGGAACAGCTACTTGAAGCTACAATTATTCCAGATAGAGTAATGGACGATTCAGGAATCGATGAAGTAGGTTCCGAGACGAGCACTGTGATCTTATAAAAAATATATGAGATACTAATTATGAGAGAGATTTTTTGTACTTAGTGTATAAGGAAATAATGTAAAAATCATGTGTTATGCTCAGGGTTTCGAAAACTACCAAGACAACTCCTTTGTAATTAAGGAACTTGCTATTTCTTATGCAACTGATGCTAATGATTCTAAAGTATTATGCTTTAAATATCACAGACCTTGGTAAAGTTTAATAACTGAAGTTAAAATGATGCTTCGGAACAGACTTACGAAATACATAACCTGTAATGGGAATCTGGTAACATAGCATACGAAAAATATTTTCAATATATAAATTATGTGTTACTCGAAGACTATACAATATACGTGCTTGGAAAATGCAGAAGGAAATTTTAAAATGTCTAACCAATGCAGAAGAATATTAATTCAACTGTCAAATGCTATGACACTAATCACTGCATAAGATTTAAAAAAAAAAATGGAGAAATTCGACCCAGAAAAGATGCACTCCATTATTTTTGGATACAAGAAAGTATGATTCCAGTCTTAAGAAAACATAAACTTCCAAACACAGGTGTGTAATGGAGATGAAAATTGGAAAAGTTTTGGAGAAAGCATGTATACAGAACAAGTAATGTGTTATGAAGAAGAAGAATGTCCAGTTTTTAATGTGGCTGGACAGCGAACTACCCTGTTCTTCTTGAGACTTGTGATTTAAAAAATCGCAGTGTAGAAATAACCAAAGAACCAAGTTTTCATCAAATCAAATTTAAATTAAATAGAGAATTTTATTACAACCCCACCTTATGGACTCAAACATGCGATAATAAGGAACACATAACACAAATGAAGGGCAGTAGCAACATTCTAAGAGCACAACGTGGAATGTGGAATTGTGAGGTTTGGAACAGCAATGTTCGTGCCTGTAAATTTGATTTAACGAAGTTGTCAATGAAGAACTAATTCTAACACAAAATGTAAGAACATATGACTTTAAAAAGAGAGAAAATCGTTCACCAGATCTTCAGTTACGATAGAGAGGTTCAACTCATCACTTCAGTCCGCTTGTGTTACTCCAGTGTTCAGGCGAGTGGGGTTTCGAATTGAAGATGAAGCTATTCCACTACAGATTCAGCTGTACAACAGAGCTTGACATTGGTGTTTCTTGTTAATCACACTACAGAGACTTTCAAAGTTTTCGACGTATGTTATGGGTGAAATTTTTGTCTTTTATATAATTTAGGTCCTGACAGCAAACTACCTTGTAATGAAAGTCAACTAGAATTTGAAGCTAAAAGTGGATACACCACAAAAAGCCAGTCCTATTATAAAATCAATTACATCATATAGAAGGAGTGTAGCTGTTGCTCTCTTACTACAGTTTGGACAGAACAATTCAACAACAAACAACATTTTACGTACATTGGTGACCAAGAATTAACTTATCCCTGTGGAATGTGTTATTGTAAAGTTTGGCTTACCAAGAACAGTTTAAAATGAGAATAAAATGGTTTAACAACAGCTATATAAAAGAGAGTGTTTATTATTAAATCATCAGTCATGGCTAGAATCTTCGACCCTACTGACATATACGAGGTCCTGCAAATAGGATAAAGATTAGTTTTATTTAAACTATACAATGGGATTCTAAAAGTTAATGTCTGCAATTATATAGAACATTTGTGCTACACTTTCGACAACAGTCTTGGTATTTACTTTGGTGAAGGAATAGCATGCAACAATTGTGCTGTGAGATATCTTCGCCCAGACAGTGACCTACGAACAACATTAGAAGATTTGGTGATTGCCAGTCTTACTGAGAAGACGGAAGAGGAGCAAAGAAACAGAGCAATTGCCTACAGACTCACCAAACTTCACCAGGGAATCACCAGTTGTTGGAAGGAGACCTCCGACAGGGACATCCACAACTTTATTTTGAATGAGGAGGATTAGTTTTTCCGTCCATGTGTAATTTATAAGCATGTGGAGTGGCTAATATAGAATATCGTTCCCAATGAATTACAAGTATGCATTTTTGTTACTGAAGGGTTGTTTTCTGTAACTTATAACTTATTGTATTCACATTATGTTGTAAAGGAACTATGTGAGTGAAACATTCATTTCAAATGTACATATTTCTCTCAAGCCTTGACAGTATATAGTAAACCAACTAGTTATAATTCCACTTTAACTGACTACAAAAGTTCAGAATTTCTTGTAAATAAGTACAGACCACACAGAGTAGATCGTAAGTGCAAGCTTAAGGGTGAACACAATAAAATGTCATATTGTAAGGGAGAAAAGTGTTCGAAATATCTTGTTTATAATACAGACACTGTTTTGCCCTATCAGTATTTCGAATAATGTGATAATACTCATCTAACTTAATATCATTATAGCAAATAAAAGTTTGGTTATGCATCTCATACTGATCACTCATCAAAATGTTATGTGCATCGAGCAATAAAATTAGCAAGAATAAAATTAATCCCTAAAACATGTTTCAACTAGCAAATTTAGAGAAAGAATGAATTTATCAATATTCATATATTGTTAATTGCTAAATCTTCTCAGTTGAGTGTTGCATGTCATAGTAACATGATGTATGTTCATCCTGCAAATCATTATGTTGGTGTCAAACAAGGAAAGTCCAATGTAACTTACACCCTATGGTTAAACGGCTTTTCCGTGACTTTACAGAGACTTGCAACAATATTTTTCATTTTAAAGTAATTTATTTTCCTCTTCGAGATGAAAAGAGCCACAAACTCATACAATGCAGTGACAACCAGAAATGTTCAGTGTTTTATATGACCGCAAACACACCTCTACCATTTAGTATTGAAGATGTGTTCTCACATTATGTTGAATCATATCAAGACTAGGTTGAATGCATCAGTTTACTTGTAAAGACTTTTGTGTACAAACAGACAGGTTAAAACAAGGGCATAAGAAATGCTTCCTCCTTGAAAGCAGAGTTCAAGAATGGGATTTGGATCCAATTTTAAGAAAATGTATGAAAACTTAATTCATGGAAGTTGCAAATAGTTTAAAAAATATTTGCTTTTAAAGAAAAATAATGTATGTATTTTGAATCAACTTGTACTTGACAGTGTTCATACATTTTTGTATGCACCTGTATTCTTGAAATAATTGTGTCATTTGGGTGACATCCTATACTTGTTCATGATTTGATACTCTATGTGATAATGTTATGGGACATTCTGAATTTATTTGTGCGTGTTTTGAAGAAATTTGTAATTACATTTTCTATGTGTTAAAATGATTTTTTGAATCATCATTACTTTCATTTTGTCGAAATAATAATGATATTAAAATGTGTTTGTATATATTTTGTTAGTAAAATTTAAGTTTTCAAATGAATTCATTTGTATTTTTATTTAACTTTTTTAATTTTAAAAGTTAAGTTTGCCTAAGAAAATATATTTATAAATAAACATCTTAAAATAAACACTTGAGAGAGAAATAGAAGTATGTTGCATTAACACGAATGTGTAGTGTAAAAAAAATATCAGTTAGCAAACAGACTATTAGTAACCAAAATATAGTTTTCAACTAATGGTATATTTAAATCTGGCAAAAAATATGTGTAATTAAAAACCACAGATATTATAATTTTACAACACACTATAAATACATAAAATAAGTTGTTAAATGTTGCCAGCCTCCATATAGAACCTTGGTTGATATAAGGTAGGTTCGAGTCCCAGCTAGGCCATGTTAGATAATACTATTTTTCTGGGTAAGAGTCCCTGTTAGATCATGTACAAATGAAATCTAGTTTCTGACTTTCAATGATGGGTAGATATGATTGTAATACATAGATTCTGGGTTCGAGTCCCAGTTAGGTCATGTATGATTCTAACCCTATTACATAAAAGTAATAATTAAAAAATGAAACACCTAATTAAAAATATATACAATAGCTTGATAATCATGTGTTCGTGATAGTATGTAAACAGAGTATTAAATCGTTGTATTAAATTCAGTTCACCTTGTAATGTAAAAACTTTGTATTAGAATTACAATTGTTTGTGTACAAAATCATTTAATAAGAACATAATTCAATCCAATTTCTTAAAACCAGACAAATACAGGTATTCTAAATTAAATTCTAACATATGCACACAAAATTAAAATAAAATCACAAAATCCTCTTAAATATGTTAAATTTGCTTAAAATTATTTTAAAGACTTCTGAAATACGTAAAATGTATGTTTTATACATTTTGATAGCATATTGCACAATATCAATTTTTCGACAAGGGAGAGTGTTGGGGGTGTAAATAGGACTGTCCACCCCTCCTCAGATCGCCATTTTCTGCTTGAACTTCATGGGGTCAAGACCTCTTACTCCTCTCTTGCGTGCACATGCCACAGGGAGAAGTTAATTCTTAGTCACCGATGTACATAAAATGATTGTTGTTGCAATGTTCTGTCTAAACTGTAGTAAGAGAACATCAACTACACTCCTTCTGCATGATGTATTTGATTTTCTTATAGGACTTGCTTTTCATGTACTTATCCACTTTGAGCTTCAAATACTAACTCCCAAGCTTATTCTGAGTGAGCTGTTTTGTGAAGAATGATTGAAAGATAAATGTATGAGCCTTGAGTACTTCTAACAATTTAAGGTTTTTTTATGCGTATGTGACAGGTCGGAATGAGTATCTGTATTAATTTTATGAGATTTCATTTTCAAAATTATTGGATAACTGCAAGTGTGACATAGAGAGAGAGAGAGAGAGAGAGAGAGAGAGAGAGAGAGAGAGATAGTTGAGTAGTATATTTAATATATTTGAAATAACTTTTTTATGTTTAATTTTAAGAGTGTTTGTTTAGTTAATTTAATTAAGATCTAGCGTGTTACTCCCTTGCTAAAATGTTTAGATGACATTGAATTTAAAAAATAAGATAATATTTATTTGACAGTGTAAATTACGTTTACGGTGTAACCTAGAACGTATTTTGATGGTATAAATGATATAACCAAAAATGTATTTTTGATGGTGCAAACAATTTTTACAGAGTATAATTCATACATTTTGTTTTTACTGCATAAACTGTTTTTAGTGGTGTACACTACTTTTATGATATAAGAATCAATATTTTTTTTCAAAAAAGCATATTTAAAAAATGTAAAGTTTAAAAAAATGGGCTTAAAATCTTACACTGTGTCGTAAACACGGTCTACTTGCTTTAAAATTTCAAACTTGTGAATAAACAGGCGAGACAAGATAGGTCAAGGAAATTCATTGTATAATGCCTAGAGCTGTGTATCCTGAAGTTGTCGGAGCGGCATGGCCGGAGGGGAAGTCCCCAGTCTCCCTCAGGCTGGAGTGCATGCGTGCCCATAGGCTTTGCACGAGGAGTGTTAATGGTGGGAAGGGGTGGTTGTCGGGTGTGATGGCGAAATGGGAGCGTGCTTGAATGGTGGTGCTTGACACAGAGACACTTTTCTGAACCATTTCTCATTGTCTACAGCTTTGTGCGGCCCAAAACTCCGGCCCATACACACAGTCTTTTACACTGCTCCATTCATCTCACCGTCATCAGCTCTTGAGACCTAAGTTTTGCTCCTTCCCACACACTCAATTCTCGGCTATCCTCTAACTGGCTTTCTACATGAGGCTTAAGCATGACATTCCCCATATATTTTATAACTACACATCACTATAGTCGATTGCCTTTCCCATATAAACCAACAGTTCCCTCAAAAATATATACATTTAACAATACAGTGTTTTGATACTATTAATTTCAACTATGACGTGATTAGGGAATAAAGTGGTCTTATTTTTTTTTTATGTTTTCAGAACGTCGAGGTACTTCATATTTATTGTGGTGTTGAAACTGTCGTAGAGGGAAAACGAAAGAAATTTTTTAGTTAGGTAAAATGGGTGAGTGTAAGCAATGCAGTATTGACATATTGCTTGAAGATCTTTAGACAAGCAATTCAGATTCTGAATAGCAGACACTAAAACAGTCTACAGCAAGATGTCGAGATAGTGTCCCTTCGCGTAAGCACTAACAAGTTAATCTATTGGAAGACAATTTCTACTTAAGTGATTCGAGCACAGATTCCCTTACAGAGAGATTGTTTACTCACATAGGTCAATAGATGTCCACTTTCCCCAAACATGAGAAAGTTGAGCTTTTAAATGATGACTTATTTCTGTCAGACTCAGAACATTCTTGTGATTCGGAGAGTGCTCAAACCATTTCACAACCGATTTTCGAGTCGAATAGAAATATTTCACCAAGGGAGACAGAAAATAATTAGTTTTTCGATTCTGCAGCCTCAGTGGAAGCTTTGCCAGACCTGATATATGAGCTCAAGACTATGGCGTTTGATGGAAGATGAAATTATGTGCAGATACTTAATGATAGGTTTAAAAGTGATGTGGACTTTCATAATTTTTTTCCAGAGGTGTGATGTCCCTTTATTAAGCTTAATAATGGTAACACCCCGGCCTATTAGAGTTTCAGTTACTGTGGTAGGTAAGTAAGGTTGGAGTCTGCAAATACCGACATAAATGGATGTACATGTATGCCAATACCAGCCGTTCACAGTTGGTGATGCGCACACGAAACTACCAAAGTTAATTTTTCAATCGACTTGCTTGTGTCGATGTAGAATGCCTGGAGGGAATGTGCTTCCACCATGCTGTAATAGCATCTTTGTTTCATGCCACACAACGTGCCGAGAGAACGACTTCATATCCAAAACCTCACCAGGTTTTGAATACTGAAGGTCTGTCGACACCTGTAGTCAAACAGGATATTCACAAGTTTGAGGAGAACAATTCTATTTCTATTAATGTCTACTGCGCGGAGGACAAAGGTAGCAATATAATTGACGAAACTTGCAAAAAAGGTGGGATTGTAGTACCCATGTGTATTTCTCCTGTATGCCATGACAAGAATGTGAATATTTTGGCAATTCGTGAGAGTGGAAATGCCGCTCATTTGTATTTTGTCTGTATCTGAAATTTGTGATTGCTGATTGGTAGTCAGTTGGGAAACAAGAAAGACAAAAAACATGTTTGTAAGCATTGTCTTTAGTATTTCAGAACTGGGGAGAGACTCGCAAGTCACAGTATTCTTTGCTAGCAACAAAAAGCTGTTTGCAGTACTTTCCCCAGTAGAAATTACAAGTACTTGGAATTTAAAGATTACAACAAACAGCAGAGATTGGGTTTCGTCGCCTATTGCGACATAGAAAGCTGCCTGAAACCCATGTCTACTTGCTTGCCTAGTGATGACACGAGTAATACCACTACCATCAACCGAAATGTTCCATATGCTTGTAGCATTTTGTTCGCCTGTTCATATAATCCAAGTTTATCTAACTATTTCGAGTTTGTGGGTGCTGAATGTATGTACCAGTTAGTTGATAAATTAGTTGAACTTACAAAGTGGGTTTCAGGAATCTACAGCATGATTGTTCCGATGAAGCCAAAAACATGTGCTAATGAAACTAGTTTGGCGGCTCTGACAAGTTCTCACATTTGTAAAGAAATGCTCAGCACAGATGATATTGTGGTCGATCATGACCATCTGATGGGCGAAATCAGTGGTCTCGCAGATAATAAGTGCAACTTAAACTTCAGACTGCCCAAAAGATAACCTGTCTTTGTTTTTCATAACCTGCTAAACTATGATGCTCACTTTCTGAAAAAGCTTTGGCTTAATGTCATGTACCACAATCCGACAGAACCATGGTAATCGAAAACCAGGGTAAAATTCAAAAGATTGGAATTACCCTTGAAAAAAACAAAAGTATTACAAAACAAATTCTCACTGGGATTGCTTTCAATGGAAAGGTGCAATATTTCAAGTTAAGATTTATTGATTCGTTCCAATCGTGAGCACCTCTCGAAAAACTTTGGGAGGTAATTTGCTATTTGTGGAATTGAGTATCACCTGCTCGATGTTTCCAGTCAACATCCTATTCGAATTGGGAAACAGAAGGGACTTTTTCCTTATGACTTTGTTAAGTCGACGGACATGCTGATGGGCAAGTGACTCCCACCAAAGGATGCATTTCATAATGTGATGACAGGTGAAGGCATTAGCGATGAGGATTATGCTCACACTCAAGCCACATGGGATGCGTTCAACTGCATAAACTTGCTGGAGTATGTCATTCACTACTTATGTGTGGAAACTTGTTTGCTGGCAGATGTTGTTGAGAATTTCAGGACCGTATGTTTGGCTCATTACGGTCTTGACCGCGCCATGTACATCACAGCTCAGTCTCTTTCATGTGAAGCTTTATTGTCAATGACATGTGCATGGCTACTGCTGTTGACTGACCCAGACATGTATCTTTTTTGTAGAATGTAGGGTTAGGGGCGGCATTAACCAGTTTTAAAAAATGTGTGCTGAAGCAAACAATATTTACATGGGTGAGGACGACGACCCCAGTGTAGCAGCGAAATATATCTTATTTCGACGAAAATGGGCACTACAGTCATTCAATGCGATCCAAGTTTCTGATTGGCAATTTTGAGTGGGTTAAGGCTGACGTGTGTCATGACACACTATCTGATCTGCCTTTGGCCCCAGAAATGGCTTATTCCCAAACGGCTCACATGAGAAACTTCTTTTAACACTTGTACCGTGGGAGAATTATGTTATGCACAGGGAAACACTGAGGCAGTACTTGATGTATGGGGCCAAACTCTACTGTGTTCATCACTTTTTGTGCTTTGAGCAGAAGGCTTGGATGGCTCCGTACATCGAGTTTAACATTGAGAAACGTGTCCAGGCTACGAACGAATTCGAAAAATCCTTTTTAATGTTAATGAATAATTCCATTTATCGAAAAACCTTGCATAATGTCTGATGGGAAGGGGACATCAGAGTCATTTCGAGGTATGACACGATCTACGGGGCTGCAGAGCTGATAGGGCATCCTACATTCCAGGCAAGACAGATTATCAATGAAAACTTGGTCCTCATTGAAAAGTCAAAGAGTTCAGTTGCATTCAAAAAAATCTTTGTACACTGCTGTTGCCATTCTTGATCTAGCTAAATTAACACACTACGAATTTCATTATCAGTACATGTGTACAAAATTTATTCTGCCAGCCTTACACCTCCTTTATTGTGACACTGACTCCTTGGTGTATTCTGTTGCTTGTGAGGACATCTATAAAGAAATTACCACAGATTTAAAGTCGTGGTTTGATACATCTAACTATGTGCTCGATAAACCGCAAGGATTCCCTCATGAGAACAAAGGTCGTACCAGGGTGATGAAATATGAATGTGCTGGGTGCGTCATCACACACCGAATGCGTAACCAAGGTAGTGTTGTCAGTTATGGATGATAAGCGGTACAGTGAGGCAGATGGAATATCAACCTTACCTTGTGGGCACTAGAGAATACCTAAATATATTTCTTTAAATTTTCCTCCCTGCAATAGCTTCAACACCACAATAAATACAGCCCACCCATGACACCACAATTGCCACTACCACCACACCGCCGATGATGTGCATCTGCCGCCGTCACCACACACACCTCCTGTTTCACCAACAACTTTACAGCAAATCTACAGATATCTACAATATATCTTGTGATACAATTCAATTATGTTGCTCCTTGTTTGCCTATCTGTAAGGCATGACTACACTCTAAAGAATGCATCTGTCTTCGATACATTTTACAAAATAATAAGAAGAAAGTCACATTATAACAAATCATATACTGAAAACTGCATGAGTGCGAGGGTGTTACACCCTGTCGTTGGCGTGTGTGAGTGTATAGAATTCACCCTGGATTTGACACATTAAAAGAACGCCTTCAGTGCGTGTCTACAAACGCACTGTTCGAATGTGTTGTTAATGTACATAGACAGGAAAAAGATGTCAACCAAAATAATGTATTATGTTTATAAATATTTTGTTAACCTTTTTTTTTATAAATATTGTTCAATATTGTATTCCGTGTAAAACAATTTTGGTATAAGCAGTAGTAGCAGTAGTGGTATTAGTAGTAGCTCTAGGGGTAGGTTTTGGTATAAGCAGTAGTAGCAGTAGTTGTATTAGTAGTAGCTCTAGTAGTAGGTTTTGGTATAAGCAGAAGTAGCAGTAGTTGTATTAGTAGTAGCTCTATTAGTAGGTTTTGTTATAAGCAATAGTAGAAGTAGGTGTATTAGTAGTAGCTCTAGTACAAGGTTTTGGTATAAGCAGTAGTAGCATTAGTTGTATTAGTAGTAGCTCTAGTACAAGGTTTTGGTATAAGCAGTAGTAGCAGTAGTTGTATTAGTAGTAGCTCTAGTAGTAGGTTTTGGTATAAGTAGTAGTAGCAGTAGTTGTATTAGTAGTAGCTCTAGTAGTAGGTTTTGGTATAAGCAGAAGTAGCAGTAGTTGTATTAGTAGTAGCTCTAGTAGTAGGTTTTGGTATAAGCAGTAGTAGCAGTAGTGGTATTAGTAGAAGCTCTAGTAGTCGGTTTTGGTATAAGCAGTATAGCAGTTGTGGTATTAGTATTAGCTCTAGGAGTAGGTTTTGGTATAAGCAGTAGTAGCAGTAGTTGTATTAGTAGTAGCTCTAGTAATAGGTTTAAGATGTAAATAATGTTGATGAATTTATTATAGTTTAAATCATAAAATCATTGATAAAATGTATTTTTTATGATCAAATGTCTTTTTTTTTTGTTAAAATGTTTTGTAATAAATTTGTAACATGTTTCTTGTTTATTGCATTATATGGTTGTTTTTGTTTTAATGTATGTCAAAACATGGTTTATGTATATATTTGAAAAAATATAATTGTGATTAAAAATGATTTTGAGGATGTGGTCATTTAGTGTGACCATTGTAAATATTTTAGCTCTTAAGGATAGTTTAAAAAAAAGAATTAAGAATAAAATTGTTTTGTGTTAAATCGAATGCTATTAGTTATTTATAAATTTGATAATATCCCCTGTGTTATTATATAATATTTTGTGAATTATTGGACTTGTCTGAATTATGTCTGCATATTAAATGAAAACAAAATATTTTTGGTAAGTTGAGACGAGTAACTGATCGTAAGTTGTTTGAGGTTTGGAAGTTGGAAATATTTTAAAGCTAGGCTATTTGTTTTGGTCACTTTTCTTGAAAGAAAAATTATATAAGTTGTTGGCTTACATATTGATGATGGAGAAAAACTAAGATTTTAATTAAAATTTAATAAAACTAACATACTCTGAAGACCTGAGGAGAACTTACAAAATTATGGAGAGAATCGAACATGTATGAATGAATTTTGAAAAGGGAAGAAACAGACTTGTATCTCGAGAAAAATTTGCTGGGCTGCTGGTCAAGTTCAAGAACCCTAGGAAATTTAACGATACCAAAAGCCACACAAAGAATTTTTGAGAACCACGTTGAAGAGCCCTTTGCTCTTCAGCTAGGAGAAACGAACTAACTTTGAAATAAAAATATTTTTCTCATAGGAGTTTCAACATGACGATGTTTGGTGGTGAAAAAACACAGTCATACTTTACACACACACAGAAAACAAACATTTAAGGCTTAAAAAAAATTCAACTCTGTCACAAACATGAATTATTCTTCTTACATTTGTGTTAAAAAGTGAGTTGTGCTAGCAATAGTGAAACTTTCGTTTAAAATTATCGTTTCATTATCTGTTGTAGGACTAATACGGAGTTTTCTCATACATTTCAACTCAGTTGTCTGTCAGCCTCTGACTGCGCTCCACCTATATAACAGCTTATAAGCTGGCGGACGTCATACAATCCACTCATTCATTGACTGACCTCCGAGGTGGATGGATGTGTTTTGGGAGAGGTGCGATTTCATTACATGCCTTTAATTCGTTGTTAATTCAACTAGTCTAATTTATATATTAATACGTACATTGTAAATATAATTTTTATCCATTTGTCACCGAAATCGTATTCACATCTATTTCCGAGTAGCTATAAACATTTCAGCCTCCGACCGTGCTTCACGTATATGCAGTCAAACTCTCGATGTAAGCTCGCTTCATTGATTCACCAGCCTCCGAGGTGGACGGATGTGTTCTGGGAGAGCTCCTTGATCTATTTCGTTACGTGTTTAGTAATTATCATGTACGTGTGTTTATTAGACGTTTTATATTATCATTAACATCTTGAAGTTTTTCACATCAGTCTATAATCAAACATACGTTATAAGTTGATGTAAGTTCTATATCCATGTCATTTCTGCAGCGACATCCTGAGTGAATGGACATATATTAAACATTTTCTTTTTATGTTAATAAATTTATTTATTTTTGCGTGGATTCCATTTCAGAAGTTCCTCACCGGTCTCGCAGGCAGTGTAACATAAATCTTATGTTTAGGAATACTGTTCTTTTAATTTACAGGGACATTTTTTTGATTCGTTGTAGATCGTTAATTAATTCATTTTATACTGGAGAATCACATAATTGCTATCGTTTACCACTTGTTATTCCCGTAGTTGTGTTTGTTAGGTATACTTCTCTCGTGTAAATTATATTTCTAACATACAGCTCGGGATACTAAAATAACGTTGTAGATGTATTCATCTCTTTACGTTTAATTAACAAAAAATCGCATATCTACCATCTACGAGCAATATCGAATTTAAAAAATACTTGTGCCACTCTGGCACAAAACTCACCACATATATATACCCTGTCCCCAACATGCCACACCTCAGTCGAGTGCTAGTCGTCGTGCTGACAAGATCTACTGGAGCTGCTCCCCACCACAAAAAAAGAAAGAAAGAAAATTGTTCCTTAGCACACTCTTGCACCAACAAAAAAAATTGATCGTATTAAAAATCAACCCTTTCAATACATTTAACACTTTCAATATATTTAAACCTTTCAATCTATTTAACACTTTCAATTTGATTAACCCCTTCAATTTTACTAACCCTTTCAATCATTTTATTTAACCCTTTGATATCGACTCAACCCTTTTAATTAATCAAAAGTGGGGTGAAATCCCGTCGACCCTAATACGGTAAACTTTTATACTGAAATAGTAACTGACTCATTTGATCAAATAATTATGTGTACGATCTGCTGGGTGGCTCTAAACTTAACTAGACTTATGTTAGTATATTGATGCTCAAATATTTAGCCTACTTTGGAAATGAATAGATCAGCGCGGTCGTAAACTGAGACTCTAAACCAAAAATAAATGTGGTAACACAGGAAATCTGCGTATATCTGAACAGAGATAGGTTCTGTTCGCTTTGCCTGTTTCGTGTAATCGGCGTAAATGTGAATTAGGCTTAGTTGAATGTCCTTTACTGATAAGTGTTTTAGAAGAGTGCTCGGTTCAGCTGTATTTTTCTATTAAACTAACTTCGAACAAAATAGGCTTCGAAAAACACGCAAACTGAAACCTTTGATTAACGATTTTGCAACAAAAAAAAAAAAACGTGAGAAAGTCCGAGAAGAAATTTCCCGTCTATTGTGGCACTAGCACCGGTAGTGGAATGTAAAGGGCGATATGCAGTGGGGGGTGTCTCAGCAAGAGACGACCCTCCCCCCCCCCCAACCACCCTCTACGTTAGAGCTCCAGCTTCAAGCGCGGTAAGGTTGAAGTCTCGCGACTGCCACACACAGGCATTTGATTAGACAGCCATTGGCAGAACATGTCATGTTTCCGGGATGCAAACTTGCATTCTGGGTCCACTTATCTTGATATCAACGTGACATAATCGGAAATATCCCTACATTCAGGCTATCACACGATTTTCTTAAGTGATGAGGTTATGTAGCTGGTGTTTTGAGTGTCCATAAATGCAGAAAGGTGAACTACGAACTGATAGAACGAACGCACCGTTGGTTCACGTCTCAATCAATAGCAGTGATTTTTCCTCAAATCCACGCTACAAAATGAAGATTATATATATATATATATATATATATTTGCAAACATATTACATGATGTCAGGTACACGGAATGCACCACACGAATCTGGGATCAAAACTAAGTAGAAAATATTTTTTTTGTAAAAAAACTTAACATCCTTAGTTTACGAAGAAAAGGACATTGAAGTAGATAAAATTACTTTATTTCACGTTAAGCACAGCATACGTTATCGACATACATAACTCCGAAGCGTCATAACAGGTGTTAGAGGTTTGCTCTGCCCATAGCAATGCACAAATTACTTTATTTCACGTTAAGCACAGCATACGTTATCGACATACATAACTCCGAAGCGTCATAACAGGTGTTAGAGGTTTGCTCTGCCCATAGCAATGCACAAATTTTCCTCATGTTGGATGCATGCAGCATGCACGGAACATGGCCACCGGATGCACCCATGACCATTGCCATGTCCAAGTACTCGCTGCATGTGCCTCTGCACTAATGAGCTCAGCTCCTTTCCTTGCCACGTGTCTTACTACTTACAAATTAGTTGCAGCGTTGCTACATAACCTCATCCTTATCTAATTGGAACATCACATTTCTGTTGCAATGATTTTGAACTTTTCATGTCACTTTTCTCGTAAACGAAGGGTTTTGTGCATTTTTATCAAAGAGTATTTTCTACATAGTTTTCATCACATATTCATGTAGTGCACTCCGTATCCGTGAATTACCTGACAACCTGTGTGTGTGTGTGTGTGTGTGTGTATATATATATATACACACATTAACACACACACACACACACACACACACACACACACACACACTGACGTTTCGGAAAGTGCGTCAGAAACTCTGTGATGGGATTTACTAACAGTTCTCTGCATAAATTCACTTATGTTAATCCCCGGAATATTTTACCATTAATTCAATATTTTTAGCTAACCGCTCAGAACTTCGTTGACTTTGACGTTCTTGGCTTTGTGGTGCAAAATTAATATATTCATGGAAGGCACGTATTATCGGAGTGTTCATGAAGTAAGCAATTTCAAAGTGTTTTGTAAAAATTACATATCAATGTGCGGTAGGCGAGAAAGTATTTTATTGTTTGTAAATAAGGTATAGAAATAATATTTTAATATATATGCTATTTATACACGGACGAATATTGATGCACAAAGATTTGAATTTCCGCAGAAAAAGTTCCTGAGAAATTTACAGAGGATAATTTTTGTTCAGCCGCCGTTATCAACAATATTAACTAGTGGGTATGAAATAAATAATCACTGATACAAAACCTGTAATTTAATATGTGGATGGTGGAAGATGTAACAATATGAGACACAGTTGGATAGTATATCAGCTGCTTGTTTGGACAGATGCACATTTATGTTAATTGATGAAAGGCTGCAGTCGTGGAGATGTAACTAACACACTTCTGCAATTACTCCACACCATATGTGTCTAGCCGGAGTTAGTGATTCAATGAGAAGGAATTCTGAAAGTCTTGCTTACTTCCTACTTTCAGTACATTATGTATACTAACACAGCCACGATTACATATTAAAGCCTTGTCCACAATCGGCGTAGCGTTATGTGAATGCATTTGCGCAAATAATTGAATACCTAGTTTTAAAAGCCAGCGTCTACAAATAATTGATGACGTAGCATAGCCAACGGATATTGGCTTGGCATTATGATAACCATCTTTAATTTTCTTAAATTTCCAATCAGAATGCGGGATGCCATAGGTTCTCCTGTCGCAACATGAAATCTGCATAGACTACATTCAAAAATATTAAAGTGACTCCATGTTTAACAAAAATGTTTTTTTTTTAGACATAATCAGAGTAGTTTTCCTTCGGCTAGCAGTTCATTGTTTACATACGAAAATGTATTGGATAACCAACGCCTGATTACATAATTTCCATTATCACATCAATTATTTCTCTGTGTCCTGTTTTCCCTTAAAAACAAAATAACTGGAAGTTAATACAATCAAATCAAGGAGACAAAATTTCCACACCATAAAAAATAATTTGCAATTTCTACGCTTTATTCAGATTAGTACGTCAATACCGATCGTGGAAGGCTAAAGGACATTTCTATGTTACTTATGTCATGTTGTGCCAAGCCACACCAAATATGTTTGATACTTAAGCTTGTTAATTGGTGTACACGTGTATATTGATGTCATTGCTAAGTTATGTGAACAAAAGAAAATTCAAATGCCATTTATTTTGTACATTTAAAATCGATTCACATAGAAGTTAAAAGGAACTTGTTGCTTTAATTCGGCGGTGTCGTAATACTCAAGTATAGATCACGCTACAGTGAACTCATATTGAATTCAGAGCGATGAATACTGTAGTTACACATTCCATGCGACAAGTTAACCCAGCTTCAACATAGTGCAAAGATAACGTATTTGTAGCCAGTCAGATTCAAGGGACAATTTTTTTTTATTTGTGTGTGTAGCAGTGTACACTCGTGATGCAACTCAGTCCACGACCTTAGGCTTACTGACTGCTAGTACGAGGCGCTTGTGTGTGTAGCAGTGTACACTCGAGATGCAACTCAGTCCACGACCTTAGGCTTACTGACTGCTAGTACGAGGCTTGCGTGTGTAGCAGTGTACACTCGAGATGCAGCTCAGTCCACGACCTTAGGCTTACTGACTGCTAGTACGAGGCGCTTGTGTGTGTAGCAGTGTACACTCGAGATGCAACTCAGTCCACGACCTTAGGCTTACTGACTGCTGGTACGAGGCGCTTGTGTGTGTAGCAGTGTACACTCGAGATGCAACTCAGTCCACGACCTTAGGCTTACTGACTGCTAGTACGAGGCGCTTGTGTGTGTAGCAGTGTACACGCGAGATACAGCTCAGTCCACGACCTTAGGCTTACTGACTGCTAGTACGAGGCGCTTGTGTGTGTAGCAGTGTACACTCGAGATGCAACTCAGTCCACGACCTTAGGCTTACTGACTGCTGGTACGAGGCGCTTGTGTGTGTAGCAGTGTACACTCGAGATGCAACTCAGTCCACGACCTTAGGCTTACTGACTGCTGGTACGAGGCGCTTGTGTGTGTAGCAGTGTACACTCGGATGCAACTCAGTCCACGACCTTAGGCTTACTGACTGCTGGTACGAGGCGCTTGTGTGTGTAGCAGTGTACACTCGAGATGCAACTCAGTCCACGACCTTAGGCTTACTGACTGCTAGTACGAGGCTTGGTGTGTAGCAGTGTACACTCGAGATGCAACTCAGTCCACGACCTTAGGCTTACTGACTGCTGGTACGAGGCGCTTGTGTGTGTAGCAGTGTACACTCGAGATGCAACTCAGTCCACGACCTTAGGCTTACTGACTGCTAGTACGAGGCGTGTGTGTGTAGCAGTGTACACTCGAGATGCAACTCAGTCCACGACCTTAGGCTTACTGACTGCTAGTACGAGGCGCTTGTGTGTGTAGCAGTGTACACTCGAGATGCAACTCAGTCCACGACCTTAGGCTTACTGACTGCTAGTACGAGGCTTGGTGTGTAGCAGTGTACACTCGAGATGCAACTCAGTCCACGACCTTAGGCTTACTGACTGCTGTACGAGGCGCTTGTGTGTGTAGCAGTGTACACTCGGATGCAACTCAGTCCACGACCTAGGCTTACTGACTGCTAGTACGAGGCGCTTGTGTGTGTAGCAGTGTACACTCGAGATGCAACTCAGTCCACGACCTTAGGCTTACTGACTGCTAGTACGAGGCGCTTGTGTGTGTAGCAGTGTACACTCGAGATGCAACTCAGTCCACGACCTTAGGCTTACTGACTGCTAGTACGAGGCGCTTGTGTGTGTAGCAGTGTACACTCGAGATAACTCAGTCCACGACCTTAGCTTACTGACTGCTGTACGAGCGCTTGTGTGTGTAGCAGTGTACACTCGAGATGCAACTCAGTCCACGACCTTAGGCTTACTGACTGCTAGTAGAGGCGCTTGTGTGTGTAGCAGGTACACTCGAGATGCAACTCAGTCCACGACCTAGGCTTACTGACTGCTGGTACGAGGCGCTTGTGTGTGTAGCAGTGTACACTCGAGATGCAACTCAGTCCACGACCTTAGGCTTACTGACTGCTAGTACGAGGCGCTTGTGTGTGTAGCAGTGTACACTCGAGATGCAACTCAGTCCACGACCTTAGGCTTACTGACTGCTAGTACGAGGCGCTTGTGTGTGTAGCAGTGTACACTCGAGATGCAACTCAGTCCACGACCTTAGGCTTACTGACTGCTAGTACGAGGCGCTTGTGTGTGTAGCAGTGTACACTCGAGATGCAACTCAGTCCACGACCTTAGGCTTACTGACTGCTAGTACGAGGCTTGGTGTGTAGCAGTGTACACTCGAGATCAACTCAGTCCACGACCTTAGCTTACGACTGCTAGTACGAGGCGCTTGTGTGTGTAGCAGTGTACACTCGAGATGCAACTCAGTCCACGACCTTAGGCTTACTGACTGCTGGTACGAGGCGCTTGTGTGTGTAGCAGTGTACACTCGAGATGCAACTCAGTCCACGACCTTAGGCTTACTGACTGCTGGTACGAGGCGCTTGTGTGTGTAGCAGTGTACACTCGAGATGCAACTCAGTCCACGACCTTAGGCTTACTGACTGCTGGTACGAGGCGCTTGTTGTGTAGCAGTGTACACTCGAGATGCACTCAGTCCACGACCTTAGGCTTACTGACTGCTAGTACGAGGCGCTGTGTGTGTAGCAGTGTACACTCGAGATGCAACTCAGTCCACGACCTTAGGCTTACTGACTGCTGGTACGAGGCGCTTGTGTGTGTAGCAGTGTACACTCGAGATGCAACTCAGTCCACGACCTTAGGCTTACTGACTGCTAGTACGAGGCGCTTGTGTGTGTAGCAGTGTACACTCGAGATGCAACTCAGTCCACGACCTTAGCTTACTGACTGCTAGTACGAGGCGCTTGTGTGTGTAGCAGTGTACACTCGAGATGCAACTCAGTCCACGACCTTAGGCTTACTGACTGCTGTACGAGCGCTTGTGTGTGTAGCAGTGTACACCGAGATCACTCAGTCCACGACCTTAGGCTTACTGACTGCTGTACGAGGCGCTTGTGTGTGTAGCAGTGTACACTCGGATGCAACTCAGTCCACGACCTTAGGCTTACTGACTGCTTGACGAGGCGCTTGTGTGTGTAGCAGTGTACACTCGAGATGCAACTCAGTCCACGACCTTAGGCTTACTGACTGCTAGTACGAGGCGCTTGTGTGTGTAGCAGTGTACACTCGAGATGCAACTCAGTCCACGACCTTAGGCTTACTGACTGCTGTACGAGGCGCTTGTGTGTGTAGCAGTGTACACTCGAGATACACTCAGTCCACGACCTTAGGCTTACTGACTGCTGGTACGAGGCGCTTGTGTGTGTAGCAGTGTACACTCGGATGCAACTCAGTCCACGACCTTAGGCTTACTGACTGCTAGTATGAGGCGCTTGTGTGTGTAGCAGTGTACACTCGAGATGCAACTCAGTCCACGACCTTAGGCTTACTGACTGCTGGTACGAGGCGCTTGTGTGTGTAGCAGTGTACACTCGAGATGCAACTCAGTCCACGACCTTAGGCTTACTGACTGCTAGTACGAGGCGCTTGTGTGTGTAGCAGTGTACACTCGAGATGCACTCAGTCCACGACCTAGGCTTACTGACTGCTGTACGAGGCGCTTGTGTGTGTAGCAGTGTACACTCGAGATGCAACTCAGTCCACGACCTTAGGCTTACTGACTGCTAGTACGAGGCGCTTGTGTGTGTAGCAGTGTACACTCGAGATGCAACTCAGTCCACGACCTTAGGCTTACTGACTGCTAGTACGAGGCTTGGTGTGTAGCAGTGTACACTCGAGATGCAACTCAGTCCACGACCTTAGGCTTACGACTGCTAGTACGAGGCGCTTGTGTGTGTAGCAGTTTACACTCGAGATGCAACTCAGTCCACGACCTTAGGCTTACTGACTGCTGGTACGAGGCGCTTGTGTGTGTAGCAGTGTACACTCGAGATGCAACTCAGTCCACGACCTTAGGCTTACTGACTGCTGGTACGAGGCGCTTGTGTGTGTAGCAGTGTACACTCGAGATGCAACTCAGTCCACGACCTTAGGCTTACTGACTGCTGGTACGAGGCGCTTGTGTGTGTAGCAGTGTACACTCGAGATGCAACTCAGTCCACGACCTTAGGCTTACTGACTGCTGGTACGAGGCGCTTGTGTGTGTAGCAGTGTACACTCGAGATGCAACTCAGTCCACGACCTTAGGCTTACTGACTGCTAGTACGAGGCGCTTGTGTGTGTAGCAGTGTACACTCGAGATGCAACTCAGTCCACGACCTTAGGCTTACTGACTGCTGGTACGAGGCGCTTGTGTGTGTAGCAGTGTACACTCGAGATACAGCTCAGTCCACGACCTTAGGCTTACTGACTGCTGGTACGAGGCGCTTGTGTGTGTAGCAGTGTACACTCGAGATGCAACTCAGTCCACGACCTTAGGCTTACTGACTGCTGGTACGAGGCGCTTGTGTGTGTAGCAGTGTACACTCGAGATACAGCTCAGTCCACGACCTTAGGCTTACTTACTGCTGGTACGAGGCGCTTGTGTGTGTAGCAGTGTACACTCGAGATGCAACTCAGTCCACGACCTTAGGCTTACTGACTGCTAGTACGAGGCGCTTGTGTGTGTAGCAGTGTACACTCGAGATGCAACTCAGTCCACGACCTTAGGCTTACTGACTGCTGGTACGAGGCGCTTGTGTGTGTAGCAGTGTACACTCGAGATGCAACTCAGTCCACGACCTTAGGCTTACTTACTGCTGGTACGAGGCGCTTGTGTGTTTCTTAAGTAAGGTCAGTTTCGAGATTAGAGGAAAAGCATATACAATAATTGTGATTTATATATTTACGTTATTTTATATACAATGGGATTTTGAACATCATGCTAAAATTCAAACCACAGCATCTATTGACTAATACAAACAAAAAATACTTGTAGCAAAATAATATTCAAAAAATCCATCTACTATTTAATAATTTAATTTAAATTTAATCATGCACAGCAAGTTTGATATCACGAATGTAATCATATTAGTTGCGATGGAAACGTATTCTTGCTGGTAGACTAGTTCACCAATTCCGTTCGCCTCAGTGATATGTAACTGACTGTACACGCAGGTGCGTGTGGCTGCAGACTTCCAGTGTTGTTACGTCACAATTCTAATTCAATTAGAAAATACTTGATGAAATTTCCAAACGTTTTGTTACTAGCTGTTTTGGTTTATATTAGTTCATAGATGCTGTGGTTTGAATTAAGACATGATACTTAAATAAACCTTGTATAGTCGCCATTCATAATGTTCTCGATAGCAGCATCTGTAAACTGTTGCGATGAAAGGCATTTCTATAAATGCATAAAGAGGTAGCAAGTCACTTAGTCACGAATGTAAGCTAAAGAAAGGATAGTAAACAAATTTCGGAAACATTTCAACAGTTCGACCTGGAGCGTGTGATCGCACATTATTGTGAATTTTCACAAATTTTCCTATTGTTCTCTGCTGCTTCTGGCTAACAATAAACCAAAACACTGCGCGAACTTCTAAATTGGCGGAATTATTTATTGTTGCGCTCTTTTTAAATTATTAACACGTGGCTTCCAACGTGAACACGAATGCAACAAAATGGATGACAGCTAGCAACTGAACCAAACAATGGGGAAATTTATTAATTATCGCGGTTCTCAGTGTCAATTGATAGCAATATATTAATGAACCTTGCTCTAAAACGTGCCTCGTATGTACACTATCCTCTTTATAATTCGAGATATGGTACATTTGGTAGCATTGAACTACGACTTCTCAAAGACAAGTAATTCCTAACTACGGTTTGAACCCACCTACGATTATGTGAAATAATTGACAACAGAGTTAATGCAAATTTAGCATAACTGGGTCCATAGAAACTCTTAGGTAAATCAGTCGTTAGTTCATGCACTAACATTGCAGCAAACTTAACTGTATATACACTACTAAGTTTCACATATTTTATTGGCAGTTAACGAAACGATTAATTTTTGAAGGACATTTTAATAGAGCGCTATAAATTGCATACTATTTATACCTGCAAGCTAGCACCATTAAACATAAGCTATAATTTTATAATTAATAAGGATTTAAATTTGTGAAATTTGTATTAGCATTGTGTTAACAGGAATGAATTTTAATCATGTGTTACAGTCTTTATTAATATATTGTTTTCAAATCACAAATTTGATTTAGGATATGTTAATAACTTCACTAATAATTACTTAAGTAAACGATTCTGGGTGGAGAGATCAGGGTCTTAAGGACGTGCTACAATCGTCGTAGCGTTCCCGTAAGAAAAATAACAGTAGCGTCACCAAGTAATTATGTAAAAGTTATGTCTACAACCATAGTAAGAAGATGCATTCGCAAACAATTAGAAAATAACATTATTTATAAGAGGTTTTTCATGAATCGCAGATATTTATGTACAGTATGTTGGCTTACCTGATTGAATACATATGAGCTTATTTTCGTTCAAAAACACGCGAAAATATAATCTTACGCGCGAAAATTTTTTTTATAAGCTTTTCGGTGATAAAGTTAACAGGGGCGGAATACAAAATTTTAGTTTGAGGAGGGGGTGGGGGCATGGTTTGTGAATGTGGTAGGAGCTTTATCTTACACCTATAGTTCCCTTCTGCATTGCTAGAATGTGGCAGTTAGTTTCGTACTGACTACTGTAGTTGAAAATGCCTACTTGTGACTGGGTGGCATAGAACGCGGCACAAGGAAATATATAATATAATTCCGTGTTATTAGGTTACAACGAGCCAGCGGCCATCTCATGCTGTTATGCTGTTTCGTAGAGGCTCCATAGGCAAGTTTGCTACTATTATTTGACTGCGATTGTAGCACGGCCTCTAGTGATAAGGAGTCACTCACATATCTTAGAGACGACGGACATTAGATGGTTCTTGTTGTCCACACGGAACACAGCGAATGTCCTACCCGTCACATTTGGATAGCCGATGCCTCTCGCTTTGACTATAGTCCGAATATGCTGGCTCTGGAACAAAGGCAAAATAATCAAACACAGTGCCGTTGAGTCCTGTGCACTATTTACATAATTCTCTACTTAATTATCTACTGAAACTTGCACGACAAGTAGTGCCACGCACTGTTATACCATTACGATACATTATAGTGTACAAAATAGTAGACGTAATTTAGTTATAAATAGCACCGACATATATTTGTGTCCGAAAACAATAGGTACTGATTTCATAACAAGTGTAGAAAGTGGTAGCCATAAGTTTTCAAGACTCTCTATGCACACCTCCCTGCGTCACAGACAATACTCACCAACACATATAAACAATCACACCTCAATTTCCCACTGACTGTTGCGATGATTTTTAAAGCCCAAATAACATAAACCAGTTTCTGTGACAATCATTGTTTACACAGTTGCCCTGTAAGTGCAGACAATAAACACGCATTGATCCTGTATACTGGTTCTTACATGACAACTCTATTACTTACACTAAGTGGCGGATAAAGGGAGAGGCTTCACGCCCTGCCGCTTCCCTTAAGCCTGACTTTAGCCGTTGTACAAATATCAGAACAGTTATATTTAAGTCTGTGGAGTTGGTTTATTGCAATGAAGTTATCATGTATTCATGAAAATAAAACAAATGCGCAAACTTAAATCTAACTCTTGTCATATTTCTACTACTTCTAAAACTAGGCTGAAGGAAGGTGACAGTATCTGGAGCTTCTGGTAGTTCCTCCCTGGAACGTTCAGAAATTTTTTTCTTTTATTGTAATTTTTTCAGTGACACAATTTCAGCCTCAGAAGCAAACATGATTTTGAAAAACTTTCCATGGTGCATAAATCCAGAGCTCTAAAGTTATTTGTTTTAACAATTTATTTTCGGATTAAATCAGATACTAATAACAATCAGAAAGCTAAGCTTAATTTTGTAAATTTATTTAAAAAGGAAAATAATACCCAACTCAGTATGTTATTGATATATATTATCATTTTCTTCTAAGAACTATTTAAGTAACAAATGAAACACACACAATTTTCCAGAAGAAGAGTGATATTTAGAATCAAATCAAGGATTTTGAAGGGAAAAAGTTGTATCTTGATTACAATATTTCAGAAATTCATAGCCGAAATTAATTACAGTTTGCTGAAATAATTAAATTTGTAACTAGTCACCTGACAAACGCAATCTATTAACTATGAATAAATAATTTTATTTCGAGATGAACATTCTTTGATATCGACTGTAACATACAAACGAACGATATAAAATACATGTAGGGATAAATTAGAATATCATTAGTGGATTACACTTTTACAGTTGGAATACTCCTCAGCTTGGACGCGAACTTGCAACAGTGTCCTAACCCATGTGCGATGTACGTACCTTCTCCTTGAGCTCGCTCTCCAGTGTGTGGGTGGAACCCTCCTCAGCCAGCTTCTTGAGTCCCTCAGAGGCGAACTCGCCGTAGTTCCAGAACCTGTAATTCACCATATGTGAGGCGCCGATCACATCGCTGAACTTCGCCTTGAAGTGGTCCTTCGGGAAGTCTTTAGGATGCGTGTGTCGAGACCAAACTCCTTGGAATGCCATCTGCAATATTGTGAGCAGAATTTGTTTAAAGCCTTTATTCTGCATAACGCATTGCAATACAACATTCTCGGAACTATTAACAGGTTTTCAAATTACTCAGGGTTTAATTGTTTTTTGTTCAGTTCAGTTCTGCCCCTTATTTATATTTTATTAAAAGGAATATTTTTTAATTTGTACATATTCAAAATATGTACAATTTCGCTATCGCTACTGTAAATAAATAATGTTACACAACTTTGTTACTCTAAAACTCCTGGTTTACATAAATTTGTCACCAATAAATTTTTATATCATTACTCTTTGCAATGTCTTGTTTCTGCTCTGAGATATTTTAAAATTAAAAAATGTTTTTTAATGAGCTGTTATATCCTGGCCTAAATAGCAATCAGCTTCATTTTCTTCGAATATTTTACAGTAGTAACAAGGTCATTGTGATTCTACCATTAATTATAGCGATCTTTCCTAACTGGCCAAAAATGCTGTTCAGCTGCAGAAGTGTGTCCTATGACTGGGAGGTAAACAACCAATGAAAAAATGTCGAACAGCTGGTATTTCTGTTTGGTCGGTCGCAAGGAGCTCTGCGATGGTTACTGCTATGAAGAGTAATGCATTAGTGCCTGAATTTAAGTAATTTATTACTGACTGTTTAAAATACACTTCCTCTTGAAACTAGTATACAGACATGCGGAATAGTCTGAAGAACAAAGGAATTGGTGACTCATTTAACTGGGTATCTTCAACACTGCTATATACATTACACAAAGAAACATTTCCGACAGTAACCTGGCGTGGGTGTTTATTTCCACTACAATTATTACCTGCGGTTCCGTACAGAATAAATTATTATTTTCATTATTTTTACTAGCGTACTATTATTCTCGCATATTACACGCCGAGAAAATTCAAATACATTGTTTGCCTTACTTTTCCATCACACTGCCTATTATTCAATTATTGTAACTGAAACAAGCATGTGCTACTAAAATTACAGAAAATAAACTCCTTTCGTCATATCTAATATATAGTTAAAAAATATAATTTTAATTTATCATGCCGCAGTGACCATTACCTAATTAAATATGTACTTCACACGATGTGTGCATGTGTGTGTGCATGTCCTCCATTTTCAATTTTTGAACGTTTCTTCGAATTTCACCAACCTTGGTACACATATAGTACATAGCAAGGAAACCTGACATATAGTTTTCGACCATGCCGAGCACTCACTTTCAATACTGCGGCCATTCTAATGTCTAGGATTATGTCATATTACGGGAACCATTCAAACCGATTTAAACCAAATATTCTAGACAAGCGTAGCATTGTGTACGGATTCAATTTTGAGATTAATAATGTTGTTGGTCCATTATATCGTAATATCGCACCAAATAAAAAGATAAAGTATTTTCACTATTTCTCGAAAAAAATTGTACTAATTCTTAACCAATACGGCATACAAGAATTAATATGATAGGCCAGGTAAATGTAAGTGACTGAGCTTGATTAGGTACATATTTTCAAAACGGTCTGCATACCATACATTAGGTTTACTTGGTATACCTACCATACCATACATTAGGTTTACTTGGTATATCTACCATACCATACATTAGGTTTACTTGGTATATCTACCATACCATACATTAGGTTTACTTGGTATATCTACCATACCATACATTAGGTTTACTTGGTATATATACCATACCATACATTAGGTTTACTTGGTATATCTACCATACCATACATTAGGTTTACTTGGTATATCTACCATACCATACATTAGGTTTTCTTGGTATATCTACCATACCATTTAATGAATCTTGACCAAAATTTTTATCATAAAATTATACACTACGATCATCATAGAACTACTTGTGTCAGTCATTTTGTTATATAGTGCCACATAAATAAATTAATATTTTATGATATCTCGGTGAACAACTAACTGATTAATACCAAGTTTGAAAAACAACTAACTCTGTAACAGGTGATGTAGAATGGTAATGCCAGATATGTCACACTCTTATTTCCAAAATGGGTCGGTTAGAATACTATGATGTCAAAAAACATGTATATCAATTATTATTTAACTTTGTATACTTGCAGTAGATATTATAACTATGAACTATATATACACGACCCAGATTTCATCCGTCATTTTCTAATTTAGTGCCAGACGAATGAATAGTTATTGTAATACTTTGGGAAACAATTAACGTATTTCTGTCAAATTTTATAAACAAATATTACTACAGCAGGTGGTGTAAAATGTTATGTTTTAAGTAGGTCAAGCACTTATTTTCAAAATGGTGTCTGTATAAATATTTTAGCTAAGTATATTTTATCAACAAAACTAATTTGAATTTAACTGTGTATGCTGGCAGTATCTAATACAACCATAAAATTTGTATATAAAGAGCACCATTTCTCTGCCATTTTGTAAAATAGCCCTAAACAAATTTTTTTATGTCATACATCGGGAAACAACTAACCCATTCTTTCCTAATTTGGCTAAGAAATTTTGCTGAAGTAGGCCATATTAATAAATTAATTTTTTATGTGTGACTGGCACTTATTATCAGAATAGTGACAGTTAAATAATTTTAGCTTATTGTGTTATATATACGAAAATATGTATTCGATTTTAACTTACCTGTGTATACCGGAAGTATGCTATCATCGAATGTGTCAGAACATGACAGTTTTTCCCTCCATTTGTGAAGATCATCGCATGAAAAATATGGACGTTTAATGCAATATCTCGAGGACCAGTCAGTCGATACCCATGGAATGTTACACGCCAGACATGCGTCATTATGGTATGTAAACTGACATGTTTCAGGCCCGGCAGGACTTTTTTTAATGGTTTAAGTATAAATAATTTTGCTAAAAATGTTTTACCTATAAAACAATTCAACAAAATTCTTCAAAATGTTGTACACTAACAGTACTTATTAGAAGCATCAATCGTGCACGCAGAGATCCAATTTATTCAACCAACTTACAAAATTCTTCCCAATGTTGTACACTAACAGTATTCATTAGAAGCATCAATCGTGCACGCAGAGATTCAATTTATTCAACCAACTTACAAAATATTGCTAGTCGAAAAAATCTAACATTTTGCAATATTTCTGGAACATTTCAACTGATTTCCACCAAACTGTGCACATCTTAAATGCTACAGGAGGCCATGTTAACTAAGATGATTTATGTGAGTGAGACAAAGATGTGAAAAATGGCTGCTTCATAAAAATTTGAGATAAAATTTGACATATCTATTAAAGAATTGAACCTTATTCAATTAAACTTTGTATATGTTGACAGTGTATATTAAAAGCATCGTATACAGAGTCCCTTTCTTAGTGTTTTTGTACGATAGCACCAAATATGAAAATAAAGTTATTTATGCAATGTCTGCGGGACCCATTAACTGATTTCCAAACTAATGATTTACAAAAGTAGCTCTGTGGTAGGCCATGTATGTAAACTTACATGATGTAGTGGCTCAGTAACTTTTATTCAAAATGACCGCCCTGTAAATATTATATGTTAGTAAACCCTATAAGTAGAAAAATTTGACAGAATAAAACCGAAGAATATTACCCTGAATCCATCCTCCGTAATGCAGTTGATTTTATGCAAACTAATACAGCAAGGTTTCCTGGGTACGAGTCCCGCTTAAGCCACGTGTGTATTTTTAATTGTCTCATTACAGTTACAAAGGATTCTGGCTCGATCTATACTGATACGCCGAGCTCTACCTACCAGCTCAGATCTTAAGAAATTCTCAAAAAATTAATTTCACCCTAGTTGAGGAAAATAGATTCATTGATCCTATAAGTTACTTCTAACTTTTTATTTGGGCTCAGACAGCAAGACATAGAGGCCACAGCACACAGTCAATGGTGAGGTATGAGAGCACCCAGTTAGTGGTGAGGTATTAGAGCGGCCTTTCACTCATTGGTGAGGTATGAGAGCTGCCAGTCAGTAGTAAGATATGAGAGCAGCTCTTTAGTGGTGAGGTATTAGAGTGGCAAGTCAGTGGTGAGGTATTAAAGTGGCCAGTCAGTGGTGAGGTATTAGAGCGGCCATTCAGTGATGATGTATGAGAGTGGGCAGTCAGTGGTGAGGTGTGAGAGCACCCCGTCAGTGGTGTGGTATTAAAGTGGCCAGTTAGTGGTGAGGTATTAAAGTGGCCAGTCAGTTGTGAGACATTAGAATGGCCAGCCTGTGGTGAGGTATGACAGCAGGTAGTCAGTGGTGAGGTACGAGTGTGGACAGTCAGTTGTGAGGTATGGACGTGGCCAGTAAGTGTTAAAGTATTGCAATGGCCAGTAGGTGGTGAGGTATAAGAGCACCCAGAAAAAGGTGAGGTATGGAAGCATCCAGTCAGTGGTGAGGTTTGAGAGTGGCCAGTCAGTGGTGATGTATGAGAGCGGCTTGTCAGCGGTGAGATATGAGAGTGGCCAGTCAGTGTAAAAGTATTGAAATGGTCAGTAAGAGGTGAGGTATGAAAGAACCCAGTAAATAGTGAGGTATTAGTGCACCCTGTAAATGGTGATATATAAGAGTGGCCAGTCAGTGGTGAGTTATGAGAGGGGCCAGTAATTGGAGAGGTATGAAAGTGGCCAGTGTGTGGTGAAGTATTATAGCGGCTAGTCAGTGGTTACGTATGAGAGAGGCCATTAATTAGTGAATTATGAGAGCGGCCAGTCAGTGGTGGGATATGACCATAGCCTGTCAGTGGTGATGTATGAGAGCAGCCAGTAAGTGGTGATGCTTTAAAGTGGCCAGTCATTGGTGAGGCATGAGATCGGCCAGACAGTAGTGAGGTATGCGAGCAGCCAATCAGTGGTAAGGTATGAGAGTGGCCAGTCTGTGGTGAAGTATGAGAGCAGCCAATCAGTGGTTAGGTATTAAAGCGCCCCATCAATGGAGAGGTATTAGAGCGACCAGCCCGCCATTGGTGAGGTATTACATCGGCTAATCAGTGATGAGGTATGAGAGCACCTAGTCAGTGTTGATATTTGAGAACATGCGAGTCAGTGGTGAAGTATGATAGCAGCCAGTCAGTGGTGAGGTATTAAAGCGCCCCATCAATGGAGAGGTATTAGAGCGACCAGTCAGTGGTGTGTTATAAGAGCCGCAAGTCATTGGTGAGGTATTAGAGCTGGCAGTCAGTGGTGAGGTATGAGAGCATTCAGTCAGTTGTGATGTATGAGAGCTGTCAGTAAGTGGTGAGGTATGAGATTGGCCAGTAAAGAGCGAGGTATGCGATTGGCCAGTCTGTGTTAAGGTATTAGAGCAGCTAGTCAGTGGTGAGATATTAGAGCGGCAAGTCATTGCTGAATTACTAGAGTGGCAAGTCAGTGATGATGTATGAGAGCGGCCAGTCATTATTGCGTCATGAGAGTAGCATGTCAGTGGTTAATTATTAGAGCAGTCAGTCAGTTATGAGGGGTCATAGTGCAACCAGTCAGTGATGAGGTATGAGAACACCTATACAGTGGTCAGATTTGAGAGCAGCTAGTAAGTGGTGAGATATGAGAGCAGCCAGTCAGTGGTGAGGTATGAAAGTGGTCCATCAGTGGTGATTTATGAGAGTGGCAAGGCAGTTGTGATGGATGTGAGCATCCAGTTATTGGTGAGATAGGAGAGCGGCCAGTCAGTGGTGAGATATGAGAGTGGCCAGTCAGTAGTGAGATATGAAAGTGCCCAGTTAGTGGTGAGGTATGAGAGTATATAGTCAGTGGTGTCGTATGAGGGAGCAGTCACTGGTAAGGGATGGGAGTGGACAGTCAGTGATGATTTACGAAAACTGCCATTCAGCCATGTGGTATGAGAGCAGCGAGTTAGTGGCAAGGTATTAGAGCTGTCAATCAAGGTGAGGTATGACAGTGCCATGTCAGTGGTGAAGTATAAAAGCTGCCAGTCAGTGGTGAGGTATGAGAGTGGCCAGTCAGTGTTGAGTTATGAGAGTGGCAAGTCAGTGGTGAGGTATGAGCGTGGCGAGTCAGTGGTGTGGTATGTGAGTCGCCAGCCAGTAATGAGGTATGGCAGCGGCCAGTCAGTCTTGAGGTGTGAGATAGGCCAGTTAGTGGTTAGTTATGAGAGCGGCCAGTCAGTGGTGATCTATGAGATTGGCCATTCAGTGGTGATGTATGATAGTGACCAGGTAACCCGATGCGCATGCTGACTATGTGACGCGATCATACTGTCACAATTTTTCGTCCCTCTGCTTCAAGTAAAGTTTGTGAAATTCAATCGGGTGGTTCTGACGTCGCCGACTCATTATTATCGTCGCAAAGTTTGTCTGTTAGCGTTATATGGCTCTAGTTTTCATCAGACATGTTAAAAATTTGATAGTTTCACAAATTATTTTGATTTTGGAAGGGTTTAGCCAATCAGATTCATGCTTGACAAAAATGTCCGTTTCTGACATCATGTATCTAGAAAATGGCGATGAATTTTTTTACTCTAAATAAGGTTATGAATATAATTAATTTAAACGGAAGTCCTTTGAACATTAATGCGACTAAATTTAATTTTGTAAAGAAGTAAAAATAATTTCATTCGTTTCACTTCTTCCTGTAGTGGGTTGCTTGGAAAAACAGAGATAGTGTGTAAGGTGATAGAGAGTGTGAGAGGTTGACAGAGAGTGTGAGAGGTGATAGAGAGTGTGATAGGGTTAGAGAGTGTGAGAGGTGATAGAGAGTGTGAGAGGTGATAGAGAGTGTGAGAGGTATAGGAGTGTGAGAGGGTTAGAGAGTGTGAGAGGGGTTAGAGAGTGTGAATGGGGTTAGGAGTGTGAGAGGTGATAGAGAGTGTGAGAGGGGTTAGAGAGTGTGAGAGGTGATAGAGAGTGTGAGAGCGGTTAGAGAGTGTGGGAGGTGATAGAGAGTGTGAGAGATGATAGAGAGTGTGAGAGGTGATAGAGAGTGTGAGAGGGGTTAGAGAGTGTGAAAGGTGATAGAGAGTGTGAGAGGTGATAGAGAGTGTGATAGGGGTTAGAGAGTGTGAGAGGTGATAGAGAGTGTGATAGGGGTTAGAGAGTGTGAGAGGGGATAGAGAGTGCAGGTGGGCTCACTCTCACCTCGTACTTGGCCTCATCACAGGCGCAGCAGGGGTCCAAGATGGCGGGACCTGCATCTTCTGTCGCTAGCTCCTCGCACAACTCTAGGCTGAGTGGCCCATCGTCCATGTACCACACATCCCGCATCTCCACTACACTCGCCCTGCACACACCAGCAACAAAACTGCACTCGCTCCCTCGCTCTCTCTATCACTCGATACACATATCACAACACCAAATAATGTCTCTTATTGACTACACTATGTTATGTGAAAAATATTAATATTTAGGTCTAAATGGTTAGTCACGTGTAAACATGGACGCATTCAACACAAATAGATGTTCTACTGCAACAGGTGGAGTAACAGAAATTACAAATTTAAGGAGAAAATCATTTATTGGCAGACTTAAACATGATATTGTTGAACAATAAACTCAGCATATAAAATGTAATATTTACATCACAGTATGTTGTTCACACGAACTTGTAATAAAGATTCCTGTATTTAAAATCCATATCCTACGTAAAGAAGTAGTATATGAAGAACAAAACGGAAATAAAACTATTATCGAACACTGTAACGATGCTGGAAAATATCACCGTACTTACTTCAGTATTTCATTCCACTTAACCAGATATCCGCCAGCTGAGAATACTCAGCTACCAGGGTTATGAAGACTTACCAGTATGCTGTCCCCTTCGATGGCGAGCGAGGAGCTGACGGGCAGTGTGTGACTGCTCTGCTCGACTTCGGATTCAGCACAGAGCGGCACCGCCAGCTGACTCCCCCCCCCCCCCCCCGTCTTCAAGCATTTTCAAACCATCACGCTAGCTTACTCCCTTGATCGCAGTTTGCCGTTGCTAGGCAACTCTACGAAGCCGCGGCATACGTCATCGAGAGATTTAATTTAACTGATTTTTGTACTTCCGGGAAAACCTCCATACTGTTCTTCCATGTTCCTCCACACTCTGCAGAACTAAGTTTGGACTATATATGATGGGTGTTGATACTCTGACAGGAGACAGAGCTTTGGACATGCGACAGGAGGAAACATACACCACATTCACATTTAAAATGTGAAAGAGGAAAAAACAGGGAGAAAGCATTTTCCTGCCATGTTTCAATACATATATTTTTAATGGGCATATTTTAAATTTTAAATACAGGGCAAAATACATGTTTGAACATTCATATGAAAGTGAAGTAATATTTAAATATTTGGTAATGATTTTGTATTAAATATTTATTAATTTTTTTATGTAGTCTTTTTTGGGAAAAGTGGTAAATTATAACATATTTATTATTACATGCCCCTGTCGGCACCCTTTGCATTCTTGGAGCCTGTTTTCAGGGATAATGGTTTTAAAGGGTTATATGGATCCGGTTTTCAGGCATAATTGTATTTAGCCAGTGTTTATCAATTTTGTATAACATATTTTTCGGGCATTATATGAAAAAAAAGATAAAAAAATATTTAAACCCATATAAAGAAAAGACAAACATAATTACTGTGGTTAGTTCGTTTCTCTCAATTTTGGGGATAAAAACTCTACAGTATAAATGGTATTAGAAAAACCTTTGTTTTTAAACTCTACTAAACATATTTCTAACTCTGCTGAACATCTAGAGCTTGGTATGATAGTTGGTAAGAACTGTGATCACTGCCACGGAGTTTGAGTTTCCTCCGGGTGCTCCTACATCCGTGACAGCAGTTTCCTGCGCCACTCTACTGCCGTCCCATTCTGTACTTGAAATTTCTTTTGCAAATAAGTATCAAAATTGTGAGAAGTGTTCTTTGGGGATTTTGGTATATTTGTGTGTTTTGTACTAACCCAAATGGCTTTCCTAGATGGCGTGCGTACAAGCAGGATTCAGACCCTGTCGAAATCGACGTTAATGGCAACTCTGCACGATGTGAACGTAGACTACACCGAGCGAGGGGGACAATTTGGACACGCTGTGCCCTCCTCATGCGTGTGGTCGTGACTAAGGAAGGCGCTAGTTAGGGTGACAAGAGTGAGCCCGTACCAGTTTTGAACGAAGTTTCAAAATATATTCCTCCTGCAATATATGTAAAAATACCTAGTTTGAAAAATTGTAGTTTGGTTCACGTAATGGATTATCTAGTAGGGTTGTGTAATATTTTAGACGTGGAGCCATCTATCTTCTATTCTGCTGCATTGCTAAAAGTCCCGGATAATTGCAGTCCGCATTTATTGAAGCCGTTGAAAACAAATGGAGTCTTCAAGAGTTATGTAGTAATTTATTACAGACCGTTGGTTCACCTGTCGCAATTACTCGTTTGCATATGGCTGTTTTGGAAATACCAAACTCCTACGCACACTATGGCAGAGTTCATGGAGCATTTTATGCATTTAGTTTCTGTGTTAGGTAGCCCGTGTGATTAGGCATATTTAATTGAGGTATTTACTTTCAATCTCTTGCCATGCAATCATCGTTTTTTTTTCGTTTGCACAAAATCATCAAAAATTAGAAAAATTGTAAAATTTAATTTCTAAAGTTGAATTAACAATCGGTTATTGATATCAAAGGTGTGAAGCAATACTGATCAACCCTAAAGCACAGTGCATATATTGTTCACGTACGAACCATCCGAGAGAAAAGTGCTTCTTTAAAGACCGCAAGGTTAGGAAACAGAAAGAGCATGTGTGGAGTTTAGTGCAAAAGGGAGGTAAAGCACTCATTGAAAAAGACGTAAAAGTAGTTACATCCAAGCGCAACGCGTATGCAAAGGGCGAGCGGGGTAAATAGATCAAGTCAAGGTGACGAGGGGAAATTCACAAAGCCACTGTGTGTATGCTATTTTGGCGGAAACGAATACCATTTGCAATATGCTTGTCCATTTAAAAATAAACCTACAGGGGTAGGCAGTGTGAATCAGTTCTCCTCTAGAAAACAAAAGCTAGGATTATTATTTGTGACTTTGCGTCAACGTCCTAATTGATTCATGTGCGACGCCGGTTTTAATGAGTCATGAAATGTGCAACCAAATAATGTGTGACAATCTTGTAGGAATAGTGACAAATGACGCACAATGAGGGTACAGTATTTTCGCTTCCTAACGGCTGCTTGATTAGTTCACAGACAGTTGCTACCATGACAATTAAAGTGTAGAATTTTTCTCCTGAGTCTCCTGTTCAGTTACAGAATAAGCCGTCTTACCGTAGGAAAGTACAGATGGTCAAATTAGACAAGCAGTTGCAGGCAGAAATTGAAAACATAAAAACTGAGTTTAGTGACGTGATAACTACCAAAGTGGGTCATTACACTCAAACCCCAATAGTATTGAAATTGCGAGAGAATAAACCTGTATTTTCTGTTCCGTATAGAGTTCCTCCGCCCAAATTCTCAATTGTTAAGCAAATGTTGGCAGAATTACATCAAGAAGGAATTATTGACGACTCTTTTAGTGCGTATGCGAGCACCTCGTTTTTAATTCCTGAAAAGTAACCGGGTAAATACACTTTTATTAATGACTATAGGTTAGCCAATAATAACATTTATATTAATCCATATCTCATTCCAATGCTAGATACAGTTTTTCAATATTTGAGTAAAGCGAAATATTTCACAATTTTCGATCCCATCTCTGTATTTTTGCAGTGAGAACTGCATCCAAATTCTAGAGAACCCTTGGCGTTTTGAACTCCTTGGGGGTTGTATCAGTGGACGCATTTGCCCATGGGTGTCAGTTGTGGTCCCTAAGCCATGTCACGTGTATTGTATCAAACTTTAGGCCCGTACATACATGATTTCGTATTTACCTACATAGACGTGTGTATTTATAATAACGCCTAAAAAGAGTACATTTCCCCATTCGTTTAGTTTTAAAATCTTTACAAAAAGAAGAATTAACTGTGAATCCTGAAAAAATAAGTTGGGCTGAACAACAAGTGATATATTTAGAATTCATTTTTCAGACGGCCAGTTGCCTACCGACCCAGAAATAATTAAAGCGGTAGTCAATTTTCCCATTCCGAAGAACGTTCGTGGAGTTCGACGTGTTTTAGTTATGTCAGAATTTTATGGGAAAAATTTTTCCCATGTTATCAAGCCAATTTATTTTTTAAAGAGGGAAAGCACCAAGTTTGTGTGGGGTTCAGACCAGCAATAGGCTTTCCAAATAATGAAAGTCATTTTGACACAGACGCCAGTATTGCATTTGCCCAATTTTCAAGATAAATTTTATTTGAATTTCGATGCGAGTTCTGCTATCGTGGGCGCTGTGTTAAATCAGAAAATAGGAATTGATTTTGTCCCCGTAGCTTACGCTAGTAAACTTTTGTCAGCTGCTGAAAGAAAATACACCATCTATTAAAAGGAATATTTGGCTTGCAAATGGGAATTGAGTATTTTGCTGATTATTTAGACCATGCGAGTTTTTAGTTGTTTACGGACAACCGAGCTTTAATCTGGCTGTTGAAATCAAATAAACCGGCTGGATGTCTTGCGCGTTGGTAAGTGAGATTATCCCGTTTTAAATTTGATGTTCACCATATCAAGGGAAAAGACAATTTAGTAGCTGATGCATTATCGCGTACGTTTTGCAGTTATGAATATGAGGTAAATGCTAGTGATCCTGCTGAAATCCAGAAAATTGATGTAGTAAATGAAATAGTTCTTAATCATGCCGATCCATTAGAATTTTTAAATTCTTTACAAAATTTTTCCGCACCTTTCGTAGACATAAAAGATCACAAGAAATATGACGCAGAATGTAAGGAAATAATGTCTAAGTTAGGTCCCTCTGGTTACGTAGTTTATAAAGGTTTTATTGGAAATTGGTCAAAGAAAGGAAAATTTCGTGTTTTCGTCCCTGAAAATTTAATATCAATGGTGTAAAAATATTATCATGAGTCATTTTTTGGAGGGCATGTTGGACGTAATAAAACCATAGCTCGTATAACAGAGATTTTTACGTGGCCAGGCGTACAGAAAGACATTGAAACACGTGTTAGGAAATGTGTTGCTTGTGACCAGGGGAAACCTACAAATAGTAGACAGGAAGGAAAGTATTCTTCAAGTCCCGCTATGTTTGTATGGGAAAAAGTTTACCTCGACGTTATGGGTCGCTTACCAAGTAGTCAATTTGGATATGTCTATATGTGGTAGCAACTGATCGTTTCAGAAAATTTGTTTTATTCTTCCTGTTGTGCACCAATCTGCAGGGGAAGTCCTAAAGTTTGTCAATGAATATTACAATGATAATTAAGAAGATGAAGAATGAAGGAACATTATACAATGCCCAAGCAACAAGATGGAGTATTCCCACGCGACAAGATGAGGGATTTGGACAAAGTCAAGACAGAGAATGACGCTCTCCTTGGGAAAGTACTTGATTACTGTCGTTACTGTAATTTGTAAAATGTAACCTCGACATGACACAGCAGAAGAACCTTCTTGCAAGGTATACGAAGGATTGGGAATTCTGTATGAGAAACATAACAAGAATGGCAAACCAGAAAAAACCAGTGGATAAACCAAAACCAACATTTGACCAAGTGACGAAGGCGGCGAGGAAGTTTACTCAAGAGGCAAAACCTTTCCAGGAAAGTTATACTGGCATATCCAGAAAAAGAAGGACAAAGTAGTGAAGCAACAAAACTGAATATCTAGGAAAGAGTAAGATACTGATCCATACCATGATTATAACATACTCATTCATATATATATATATATACACATTAAAAAATTTCTGAGTAGCATAATTACGCCTAAGAAATAGTCGACGCAGTATATCATTTTCAGATTCTGTCATCATGTGTTATTTAGTGTTCAAGAGTGACAACTAGAAATGCAGTACTTTTGTTTTTTTTTCTCACAGTAACCTATACATAATTTTGGCACAATAAATAAAATAAAAGATAATTTGAATTGAAAATTATTCTTTAAATTCGGTTAATAAAGACATATTTAGATTTGACAAAACTTTTGCCTAAAATGAATATGGTAACCAGAAACAGACATATACTTGAAGAGCTAGTGGGTGTAACTGCTGAGCGTCTTCGGTTGCGTTCGACAAACTCGAGTCGAAGGCTTCCGAACACTCCTTGAGTAAGCGGGGCCTCGATTTAAATATGGCCCCAATTAACTGCGTTGGTAGCAGGCAGGAATGAGGCAGCACCGTATCCTCCACTGCCAATAAGCTACTGGAAATAATAATTAAATGTCAAGGGAAAATGAATTAGTGTTCACGAATAATGAATCGCTCTATTAGAACACATGTGTTTTTGATAACATATGAGGCACTACTCTCCCACTGAAGCTATCTGGATGATATAAATAAGGAAAACCAAGGGAGGCGAGGCAAGGTACCTTCATTCCAAGCTGTCAGCAAGACATAATATAATGAGGTGAGGCAAGGAGACAGCCAATTAAAAGACCAAGTGGTCCTTAGTAAATTACATTTCCCACTGACCTTGGGACAGGCAGCAGCTGCAAGGGAATTACTCAGAGATAACATTGTTTAAATAACATACAACTTTTGCAAAGAATAAAATTTTATTCCAGACAAAGTTACATCAGTCAGTACATACACACACTATACAGTCATAAGCGATGATGTTGGCACGTATTGATTTTAAATGAGCAGGTAAACACGACCATTTGAGATAAAAAATTTTCTCCGTGCCTTTGGAGTACTTGCTCGACTAAGTAGTAGTGCGATAGTTAGTAACCATTATCTAAAATACATAAAAGGATCCCCTAATCTGATGGCCAGCCAAATTGATGAAAGTATAAATAAAAGGCTCTTAATCTCTCACCTTGACAATAGGAAACTTCTCCACATTCCAAAAAGGAAAATAAGCATTATTAAACACCCCTTAATTTATGAAATTCTGATGTGTCCAGCCTTAGCTTTCGGTCTGTGTGGGTCCAATGTGTCGGTGTTCTTGTACACTGTGCGAAGCAGCTGTTAGATGTTGTCAGTGGTAACTTCAAAAGGGCTCATTATAATAGTTCTATGCTTGCATGCATTGTACTGAGCAAGGAGGCAGGGGAGCAAATCCAGCCACTAATAACTGCCCTGTGCTGAGAACTCTTATCGCATCATAGTTTTGAGCAAACTGTTAAATTGTTCAATTATGGAAGCTTTGAGGTGTCTCCAAAAGTAATCTAGTGGTTAATCTTACTTGCTACCATTAGCAAATGAAATGCAGTGCTGTAGAATTCCTTCACATACTCGGTTTGCAGCTTCTTTGGTACACCCTGCTCATCCAAAACAAACATCATAGCTGTGGCCACATACGTATCATGCTTTCTAAGCACAGGAATGTCCCATACATACTTCTAGAAGCAATTAATAACAGTCAAAATGTACCGAAAGCCTTTATTGGCACGGGCATAAGGAATCATTTCGATTAAATCGGCTTGGTAGAAGTCTGCACTCCAAAAAGACATACCTTGCATCTGGAATAGTTTCTACAGGTTGGACGATGCAGTTAAGCTGCTATCTGTGCTTGTAACATAGTTGACTTCAGGAGATGAGGACGCCCTTCACTGGATATAGACAGATTCACGAAGTTCCTCAAAGATATTCCCTATTTTGTTTTTATGAGATGTAGTTCCAGCTTGCCGAGATGCAACGAGCAGTCTTAGACAGGCTAAAAGTTTGTTGATGTCTCAGTAGACATATTCCAGCTGACTGCCACCATAAAAATTCGAAGTGAGATCCGAGCCATTTGACCCACTAGGGAACAGATTGGCGATAATGTCAAACTTCAGATGTGCTTTGTCGTTATAACAATTGCTGGCAACATCGTTACCAGACAAATGGGTACTTGGGTAGCAAAGTAAGAGCTGGTCCTGATGCAATGCAGCACGAGGATAATCCCCTGGCTCACACTTAATGAGCAGCTTGTATAGGCGATGCAATGCTTGCATTACTTCATCGCCTACTTGTATAACATCATTTGCCAGAAATAAATTTCGTTTCTTTCCCAAGAAACACTTCTTACTGTGCTTATACGCGCCATACATAATTGTTTAATCTCGATATGTACGAAGTGAGGCAATTGCAAATAGCCACAGAGCATGCTTTACATTGCTTCTTCTTGTTTTTCAAAGTTGCCAGGGGCATATCATCTTTGATCTCCCCAGTCTTACATTTCCTCTTGGGTTCGAAGTGTGGTTCAGTCTTCAGAGCATGGGGAACAGGGTGCTGCTGGTTAAGCAGGGACATTATCAGCCGGAAGATATCCACCAACACAGCATTGTGCTCCATTTGCACCTGCTTGGCAAGTAGATACTTATTGCGATCGCTCGCAATGAAATTATGCAGATCTTCGGTGGGGACAGACATGGCACTGAAATATGATGTCAAATGTACATATTATTTAAAATTAGTGTCGCTGATCGATCAACTTCTAAACTTAGGAGTATCTTCCGACTTTCCGATATACTGAAGGACTGCAATTCGTACATGCTTACAATGTGCCCTTTTGTCATCCTCAGTGCAAACATCAGACAGCCGATAAACGCTCGTGCAGTGCACAACTTCTTCCATTATCTCGATCTGCTTATCCAATGGACTGACTAGAGATCTGAGCGTGTCGACTGTGCTATCACGAATGGTATTAGCAATTCCTGTCACGATTGAGCTTAATTTTACCTCCAGGTTGGCCACAGAACCTAGCTGCATAGTCAGCTTGCTTGCACTCTCTGCAGAGGCATTAAGGCATCTGTCTAGCTTCGCGGACATGGTGGTAATAACCTTGTTGTCCGCCTCTGCCCCACCCACAGTATCAAATTTAGATTCCACAGTGGATAGTTCAGCCACCAGGAGGGAAGAGCCAAGGTTCGTGGCTATGTTAGATACATTCGCTATCTGCATAATCAGAGCAGCCAGTTTGCTTGCACCTTCGTTTGCCACAAGCGAATGATACTTAAAATTAGTGATGAAGGCTGTAAGTAATCAGCTGTCAATACGATTACCCAGGTCATCCACATTATTATCCACAGTAGCAAATCTGCCGCCTAAGGCACTCAGTAAGTACACATCACTAGTTAATGTTTGAATCTGAGCATTCACTTGGCCAGATAATGTACCAACAGCAACGATTTTCGATTCCAGGTCAGCCAGCTTCATGGTAAAAGCAACAAGTGCACATGCTCCTTCAGCTCCCAGATTAAGGGTCCTGTCCAATTCGGAGGTCAGATATGCAAGGTCACCAGCGGGAACTTGGGTATGTACAACATCAAGTTTATTCTCCATGGCTGCAAAGTTTGATTCCAGGGAAGCTAGCTTCGTACTCAAAGTGGCTAGCATGTCTGCACCTTCAGTTCCAACATTAAGGGTCCTGCCTATTCTCGTGGTCAGGTCTCTGATCAACAACCTTCCTTTCAAGGCACATATACCTGGGTACAAATTCTGCAGATCAAGGAATTGTCTAGTTTGTAGATTGAAACATGGAGACAAACCTATCAATTCACTTGACGAGGCATGCCAGGTTCACAACATGTCTTATGCAACCGGTATTTGGCTGGAGGATATACACACCACTGATAGTATCCTTGCAGAGAAAGCTCGAATGATAAGTATTTCGCTTGCGTGTAAACTCGGTGAACGATTAGCCGCCTGGCGTGTTTCTAAGATAATGCAAGCAAAATTAAGCATTGAATGGATTTTCAGTTTGGGAAGATAGCAAGGAGGAAACCTCACCACAAGGTAAGCTCGGAGGGATATTGAATTTCCTCCTACTAGCAGTTGGACTATTGGGGAGTTTAATACGAGGGTTTAGCAGGATTGCCTGAGTGGTCAACTTGGCAAAAGGATATAATCGAAGGCTCTCAGAAGCTATCAGGCATAATTGAAAGATGGAAGCTCTGACTAGTGGAGTAAAATATGGACAAGGCTATTACTTGCTCCTCTACTGTTAGCGGGAGAAGGATGAAGTGAAAGACAGTGGTAAGAAGGAAGCACATCGGAAGAAAGGGGAATGCATAATGTCACACTCACAAACTTCGATATACTCAAGCTCTCTCAGACACTGAAAATGTCCTTTTTTCGGGGAGTATTTATGCACAACCACCTCCTATGCTACTTATGGTAAGTGGAGAGTGGAATAATCAACCTAGATACCAGCCCAGGGCCAGGGATGCACTGGATCGCATATGGGAAGCATGCCAATAGGGTAGATTACTATGAGAGCTATGGCAACTTAAGGGTCCCACCCAAACTAAAAATTTCCAAGAGAGACACAACAATATATAACATATGTGAGACAGAATAGGAGCCCGGGAATGGAACTGTGGACGCATATGTCTGCTGTTCCTTAGACACAATTAACAAGGGTGAACTATATGTACGATTCAGTCATGTCTGTATCTCTGATCCTATCGAGCAACAGTGTGGAATTGCAGTCCACAAATTTCCTGCCTCTGAAAGTAGAGAGAGCATGGAAAATTGCACTAACTTTTTTTCGAACATATTTCTTAGTACAGAATATCGATGCACACAGTTGAATGTTCCGATTTGTCAAGGAGAACAGTAGGAAATGCAAGGTGCCCATACCTACTGGTGCATATGAAATTTAGGATATAGACAAGTACCTTAAGCATGAACTGGAACCAGATGTAATGCTGATGCAGCGAGGGAACTTCAATACACTACAAAGTTGAAAATACTGTACTGCTCAGATAGATTTTACACCAAATGACACTCCTTCTATATTGGGTTTCTTGAAAATGATGTACAAAGCTAATATACTGCACAAATCTACTCTCCCAGTAAACATATTCTCCATGAATGCGATAAGAATAAACTATAATTTGGTTACCGCCCCATATCTCAATGGCCGGCCTAGCCAAACAATGCATGAATCCTCAGTAGTGGAGCCACTGGGGTTTAAACTGATTGATGTGCAAAATACTCCCATTTATGTGTCAGTCATCACAGTGAGTATACATGAAGTGGTATTGTCTATAGTAGACCAAGATAGTCTTTTGATTAATTTCTGTGGTCAGAAAATTACTGTTATTCTTCATCTGTGCAAAGATGGGACTTAAATTTAAGCAATCGAAAGTAATAAAAGCAGCTTACTGTGCCAAACCAGAAGTCAGTACGAGGCAAGCGTCCAGCATACTAACAACTGCGAACGTGAGTTTTCTGGACATATCAGGGCTGTCAGTCAAGCGATATGGACAAGGAAATTTTGAACATTACAGAGCCAGCAGAGTTCGAAGACTTGATCACCAAGGCTGAAATCCACTTGTACATACCATTTCTGCCAGATCCATACATGCGCTTGTCCGAGGTTCGAATCCTGGTCCAGAACCAAGACATCACACCATACCCAGTAAATTCTATTTGCAGATACGTTGAATGATAAAGAAGTCTGGATATGTGGTAACTGTGACGAGAATCGTTAGAATGGGATATTACATATGTTAAGCCAAATCACGTACGAAATTTAAGGGGAGCCAATGAGACGTGACTATGTATGGGGGAATCACCACAACCAAAAAATTATCTCTTGCCAACACACAACCCACTTCCTGTGGCCAAAATGGCCAGCTAGGGGATCAATATGGCCAGCTAGGGGATCGATGAGGACTATAAGGTCCCAGTCTAATCGAATGGAAAATTAAGTGTGTAAAACACCACTCCAATGCAGCGGTGTTGAGGTGGTGGCATATGATCTCCTCTATGACGTGCTCCACCAATATTCTGCAGCTGCTCTGGCTGGGTCGATGCCGGTCATCGATAAGGGTGCCTTGTCGAATGTTGTGGACTTTACTTATATATGGCTTAAAAGTGCTGACTTTCCTATGAACCTTGCCTGGTGGTGAAACTATATGTTATTCATGGTACATCAAGCACTGTTTTATATAGCATTTATTTTGTGAAATTTACTTATGTGCATTGAATTCTGATGGTTATAAAGGTTTGGTTTTTATGTGTGGAATATATGTACAGTGTATTTATTATGGTAAAATGTTTTATAATAATTTCACTGTTACTTCACATATTTCTGAAGCTCAACTAAAATTATACTTTCAGAATATTCCTTCACTTTGTGCAAACTATGATTAATTATGTCTAGATAATTACACCAAAAGCCAAAACACGGAAATTATGTGCACTCAGTTGTCATTTTGCTTGTGATGTATTTATTACTAGGCGTTACCAACTCAGATGTATTTCACTAATTTATTATAATTTATTTTACATTAAATATATATTATAAATCTCAATTTACCAAAAAATAAGACACTTAAGATAACAGAGGTATGAGACATGACAAATTTAGGAAATAACCAAACATGTCATATATGGTGTGATTTAAAAAATGTTTGATTCTAAAAGTTTGAAGAAACTGAGAATAGACTCTAAGAGTGTTTCATTAACATGAACATTCTGTATATATTTCTACCATATGTGGTAAGTGATAAAAAATCACTCTCTGCCCGAACATGGCCACTGCTTCATGTGTGTGTGCTTCACATCAGTGTGCCACATGGTGAATGCAAATAGAACCAAAACATAACTCGACCCAGCTCTGGTAAAACCGAGCACTGTAACCAGTATGGGACGCACCTGTGTCCAGTGTGACCAGGCGAGAGTGCCAAGAATACTCGGCTGCCTCCGGGATTTCCAGCACTTTGCACACAGGTAGTTTGGTTAGAGTTGTACATTCTCATAGCCTTTTAATGCTTTTGAGAACTGAGGTGTGCCTTGCCAGCTCTCTACCTCTCATACTGCAGTGCTGCACACACAACCTATTCGCAGTGATGAGGGTGCTGAATGTTTTAGGAGTATACTTATGATTTTCATGTAATTTAAACCAACTGTTCTTTTAATCCCTAAGTGCCACTGCCACTTTCACCATCATTTCCAACTATGTGCTCACCACACACTCGGCTGTTCACATATATGGCAAAGCTAAGAGTGGTTCAAATTTATTTGTATATTATTAGTAGTCCAATTCAGTTTTTCCCTATTCCAGAAGCCTTTCCTACCAGCTGCTTGTTGTTTTCCCATGCATGCATGCTAGAGCACTGATGTTTTCCCCCTGACTGAGGCAGCAATCTTTAGTGTGCTGATGTAAGGATGGAGCCATGGGGGATTGTGGAGCCTACAGAGTTCCTCTGAGATAACATGGTCAGGCAAGCAGATACTATATGTCGGGTTTATATTGCCTTTCATTTTTCTCCACACACTTGATAGTTACCCTCTCTGACAATATTATTATTTTTCTACACATATCCATATTTTTAACACAGTTGCATGTGTGTCATCATGTATGTGCCAGGGAATTAGTATTTTTTCTCTTGCCTCTCAGGGCAGGGGCAGGCAACTGGTCTGCCATTTGCTGTACTGGAATTGTGAGATGTGGATGGAGTACTAATGGAATGAACCCATGGGGTGAACATCAAGAGTGCTCTGAGAAATCTGCCACTGCATATTACCATCTGTCCCTTTATTCACAGCTATTTTTTCTTTTATGACAACCAGTATTGTCAGAGGACTCGTTTCGTGCTTGCCCAAGCCTCTCAGAGCAGGGGCCAGCACATGGCCCATTGCTTACTTTACCAAAGTGATGGAGTACACATAGTATGAATACATGTGTAGAACTCAGGAGTGCTCTGAGAAAACCTGTTCGAGCAAACTGACTCTATATATAGGTTAGGTTTTTCACTGTCCCTCATAGCACCTTGAGACCTTTACAATGTTCCATAGGTATTCTCTTCTTGGCCTTTTATGTGCAATGTAGAGCAGTGCTCCATCTTCTTGCCCCATTCAGTCGAGAAGATCTTCATTGTTTGAATTTTTACTTCCATGATGGATTCATCTGTTCCATCATTCTCTTTCATATATTCACAATCATGATCGTCTCACCTGATATCGCCAACTGCTTCTGCTTCTTCAATTGCCTCATCTAAGCTATATCATTCGCATATTGCAGCTCTGATACAGTAACCAGACCTTCTATTGAAGATTTTGAGACAAGCTGTTTCTTGTTTCTAATAATGGTCTACGCCACAAGCAAAAGTGTGCTTTCAATCCATTCATGGGAGCACAGCACATGTATGAATGTTGTGGAAAGATATTTACCTGCACCAGTGAGCTGTGCCAGACATCCTGTTACATGCTCAGGGCTGATCAGATAGTTCACTTATATGCATTGAAAGTACTGCAATGAGGGGTTTGCTCACAGTTGTGATACACACTGCCATGAACATGGTTGTTGCATAAATCCTACTGCCGAGTCACTGGTGTATGGGATCTGCAGAAGGCAGTTTATGTGTAAAGATAAACTGTGTGCTCACAGCACAAAATTTACTGGACCTTCAATACCACCAGCTAAATTGGCTCACATTTCTGTTGACCAACCTCAGCCAGGATCACCCAATGCACCACAGTCCTCACCATTAGTTCTAGCACACATGATTGCCGCCAAGAGATGTAATCATCTAGGCTGTCATTATTGTTGCTGGCATGGCCAACAAGTATGGGTCCATGAAAGCAGAGAGTGTTTGCAGGTATCTTGTATGTATGAAGGCTAATATCATCTGTCAACTGGTGCGGGACATAGCAGACCAAGGCACCATGAAATTTATCATCTTCCTGGAGTGTACCTTTGGTAACCTTGGGACTCAGGAAGAAGATATGGATCATCATGCATTCAAAATGAAAAATTTCCCTGTTTTCAATGTAGCCACTCTTGAAGATGCTGTGGTGGCCACTATGACCAACATATGTCAGGGGAGGAATACATAGGGAAGGGCAGCAGCTCAACCCTGATTTTCGTTAAACAGCCCCAGCTGCGAGTTAATAGACAGGACCCACTGTGCACCTCCTACTACATCACCCGGCCTGCTCAAAGTTCTGCCAGGAAAGCTATTGTTAATCCTTGCAACCAGGACCAGTAGTGCTTTAAATGGGTGATCCTAACATGCTATGTAGAGGGACATCAACCAGCCCTACATCGACCTGATGATGTCGTTCGATTTCTCTGGACTTGAATTCCCACCCATCTACATCAGATAGCCTTCTTTGAATGGAATAATCCATGGGTAATCGTGAATGTCTATGCTTATGATGAAGACTATATGATCATCCAATAATGGTATCGAAGGAAGAACAGGCTACCCACTTCGATGTCTTCCTCATGAAGATGGAAGATGGCAACTCACATTAATGTCATGTAGCTGATTTCTCCTACCTTGTATGCTCACAAGTGACTGTCCATGGACATACCATTGATGTTTTCAAGATATTTCCACAACCATACCACATTTACCATCTGAGGATGACTCTGCTCTCAGGTGCTGAGACTGACTGAACATAGGGTATATTACCATGACCATGCCACCATCTTTGCCGATATGCCAGCACTAGAGAATGGCAAGCCTCCTGCATTAAAGTTCCACAATTATCACAACATCGATAAGGAGCCATTAGTAGTGCATGCTAATTTTGAAGCAGTGCTAGTGCTTGTACAGACTTGCATGCCAAACCCTGTATGTTGTACACCTATATGTACCAGCAGCTAATGCCCTATAGCTATGGCAAATATGCCAAGGTTGATAACTATATCATACCAACCTCTAAGAAGACAAACCTTCCCACCGATATGAAACTGCACACCAGGGAGGACGATATGACGAAGTTCGTGGAGGATATCAAAAGGATTGGCTTTTCGGGAAGGGGATATATAGCAAGTCTGAGCTAATGCACCAACTACCACAGGAAAATAGGCTTGCTTTCCATTTGCCAACAACTGCTACCTCTGTTCTGGCCCCTTCAGAAGAGAAAACTGGAAGATCCATGACTACTACCACTTCACCAGTACATTTATTCTGGCAGCATACAAATGCAACAAGCTGTATTGACATCCCAAGTGCTTGTCAATCCTGTCCCACAACTTGGTGTACAATGTGAATTTCTTCATTACTCAGCTTCTATGTGACACAGAGGACATGTTTATCATCTGAATACTGCAAAGAAATTCATAACTTTCAATAAATGAATTTTCGACAATTTCACCATCCAGTTAAACAACACCTTCAGATTCATGTCTTCCAGCCTCGGGACTCTTGTGCAGAAACTGCCGACAGCCAACTTCAATATGACTGCAGAATTCTTAATTTGTCCCTGGTAGTTGGAGCTGATTACTGGCAAGGGAGTATTACCCATAAAATTATGTTATTTTGTGGGGACACTTTGATAGTCACTGTTGCTGGACATCGCCAGATTTCACAAACAACTCACTAGTTGTGGCATCACAGACAAAGAATATTATTATGTGGATATGGTCTAGGAGTTGTTTGGGTGCACTACCCTCCAAGAAACTATGTGCTGTACCTCTGAACCAACATCTTAATTTTGTGCGACATGTTCGAGCACTTTTGGGGGCTTTGTCTGACCATGTATGAACTGGATTGTGTCCACTATGTGAGTGCACCATGTTCTCCTTCAACGCCATTTTGAACAAGATGGATGTGGAGTTGGAACTCCTTGCCGACTACGAAGTTCACCTGTTCATCGAGGCTGTTATCCAGGGAGGGGTGGCCCAATGTATCACACACAATGTGGTGGTGAACAACAAAAACTTGCCCACCACATATGATGCTAGCCAGCTGTATACCTACCTCCAGTATGTATATGCCAATAACTTGTATGGAATGGCAATGCCCCTGCTGCTAACATTTGGTGGCTTTGAATGGACCAGCAGAGATATCGATGTGATGTCTGTGTTGGATGATGGCAAGATTGGCTCTATAATGGTAGTACATGTAGACTAACCTACTACACTCCATGAGGACCAACAAGATCTCCTATTCCTGCTATGAATGAGTGCCCCCCAGGTTCCAAACAGCCCAAGCTAATTACCACTCTCGAGGAGAAGATGAACTACATCATTCATGACTTTAAAGCAGGAATTAGCTCATGGGCTAAGGCTGAAGGCTGTCTACTGTGTCTTGACGTTCCATCAGATGGTGTGGGGGCTTAATTCTTACATTGAGATGAGCATGATTAAACACCTGGTGGCCATAAATGACTTCGAATGAGACTTCTTCAAGCTAATGAATAATGTTTCATACAGTGATCTGATGAAGAACAAATGTAAACATCAAAGCTCATCTGCATGGAGCTGTGGGAAAGAAGCTCATCTCCAAGCCAGCATCCCAGTGTAAAACAATCTATGACAAAACACTATCCCTTGTTAAGCACAACCACAAGATTATTGTTCGGCAATGCCAATATATGCTAGCTTTGCCATATGTAACTTGTAAAAGACCCTCGTGTTCCACTTATACTATGTTCTCATGTGGGCACAGGTATGGCCCTGGCATGGGAATGGTCGACATAGACACTGACTCCTACATCATGACCATACCATGAAAGTTGATACCCTCCCACTCATCCCTGCTTCTCAAAGATGACTATAGAGGGAACAACATGATGGAATTTTGTCAGGCTGAGGGCCATTTTGTATGCTTATCATTGTAGGGACAATGTAGTGAAGAGAGCTAATGGGGTTCAGAAGAGCATCTTTCATAAGGACATCACCATTGACGACTAAAGGCGAATTCTCTGAACCACCAACTCATGAGGGCACATATAAACAGCATTAGGTCACACCACCATGATGTGTACACAGAGTGCAGTGATAAACTAGCTCTGTCATGGCTGGATGACAAGCATCAGATTATGCATAATGCCATCCATATGGTCTCATATGGCTATGATTAGTAAGACTATACACAGACCTCTAGGGCAGGCAGATATCATCATATATGTGTCGGTACCCAGGAGGGAAACCAGGTCGAGATGTGGAGTACAGGTTGTTCCTCACCTCAGGATTGTCGAAGCTGAAGCACTACTTTCCCCCTTTCCCTTAATGAATCGCTTGTATGCATAGATTCATTCCCAGCAAGCTGGAGCCCACACAGGAGCCATATAATTCCCTCCAGGTGTGCTGTTGTTTTCCTGCTCCAGTTCCTGCATACCAGAGCCCTTGTAAGAGCCATATACATCTTACTATGTGTGCTGGATAGCTGCCTGGATGGCATGTTGTAGAAAGATTGTAGCACTCATATGTTCTCCAATGTGGCGAAACTCACATCACAGACACACACACAAAACACTGGCGACTTGCTTGGCAGAAACATTTTCAAGTTACACTTATTAAGTGCACGGCCTCTGATTTTGCCCGTCAAATGGTCATGGTCGATCACAGTTTCATCTTTACCGAGCAGTTATATGCAAATATGACAACTTTTCTGAGCGCCAAACTAGCTTCATCAGCAGGGGTTTTTTTACTTCATTGGAACAATGGCGCTGTAAATTCCTGAAACCTACTTTGTTAGTTCAACTAATTTATCAACTAATTGGTACAGACAATAAGCCCCCACAAACATGAAATACTGAGGTAAACTTGGATTGTATGAACATAGCAACAAAAAATGGTACAAGCTTATGGAATATTTTGGTTGATGGTAGTTTTACTACTTGTTTCATCATTAGACAAGCAAGTGGACATGGGTTTCAGGCAATTTTCTATGTCGCAATAGGCATCGAAACCCAATCTCTGCTGTTTGCTGTAATCATTAAATTCCAAGTACTTGTGGTTCTCAGAGGGGAAAGTAATGTGAACAGCTTTTCGTTGCTGCCAAATAATAGTGTGACTTGCAAGTTTCTCCCCAGGTATGAAATACTGAAGACAATGTTTGCAAACATGTTTCTTACACTTCAACTTACTCAACTGACTACCAACAAGCAGTGACAAATTTAAAATGAATATGAAATGCAAATGAGCGGCATTTCCATAATGACAAACATCCAAAAAAATTGGATGTTTGTCATTATGTACAGGAGAAATACGCATGGGTACTACAATACCACCCTTTTCACAAGTTTCGTCACTTACATTGCTATCTTTGTCTACCGTACAGTAGACATTGATAGAAATGGAATTGTTCTCCTTGAACTGAGGATTATCCTGCATGACTACAGGTGTCGACATATATTCGATATTCAAACCATCGTAAGGTTTTGGATATGAAGTAGTTCTTTTGGCATGTCGTGTGGCAGGAAACAAATATGCTACGATGGCGTAGTGGAAGCACATTCTCTCCTGACAGTCTACAGCGACACAATCTTTCCTATCAGCAATAAAATTGAACATTTTAGTGTGTGCAGCACTGATGGTGAATGACCATTATTGACTCACATGGACGTCCATGTATGTCATTTGGAGACTCCAGTCAGAACCACACACACTAAATTCCTCAAGTCTGTTAGTTTGATAAGGAATTATATAATCATTATAGATTAAATCCACATTGGATGAATGGAGGGCAGAGAGTGCTTTGCTTTAAAATAAAATGTCTCTGCTGCACCTTCTTCCGCCATGAGGAATTTCAGTAACTTACCCACTACAGAAACGGATAATCTAACTTGCCAGGGTGATGTCATTAATAATCTTAATAGTTGGACATTACACTTCTCAAAAAACGAGAAAATCTGCATCAGACTCCAATTGATTGTTAAGTATCCACATATAATTTAGTCTTCCCATGATCGCCATAGCCAATACTTGGTAGGTCATGTCTGGCAAAGCTTCCACTGAGTTTAAGGAATTGGAAAAGGAAATATTTCCTACTCCCTTGGCGAAATATCCTTAATAGACTTGAAAGTTGGTGGTGAAACGGTTGGAGTACTTTCCGAATCACAAGAATCTTCAAAGTCTGATAGAAATAAGTCGTCATTCAAAAGTTCAACCTTTCTGAGGTTAAAGGGAAGCGGACACATTTTGACTTTTTGGTTGGTACAATCTCTCCGTAAGCGAATCCATTCTCGAATCGCTTAAGTAGAGATCGCCCTCCAAAAGATTAACTCTTGTCCGCTTAGGCGAAATGAGTCTGTCTCAATAGCTTGTTTGTCTTTCCGTCTGCGATTCCGAATCGGAATTGCTTACATTAAGATCATCAAGCAAAATTTCAATACAGGCTCACTTACGCTCACCCATTTTCACCTCACTAAATACTTTCTTTAGTTTCCCTGATACAAAAGTTTAAACACCACAATAATTTAATGGAAGTGACATTTCGTTCTGAGAAAAACCAAAACACCCTTACTAACACACACACATACACACAATATAAGTGAAAAAATAATTTTATTATTAACACCCTAGACAAAATGTTTTTCTTATTTAAAAAAATGTTATGTTTGTTGGGGAAAGAAAGGAGTGAGAGCTGTGACTAAAAAGGCAGTGAAGCCCGACTACTTTTAAATGTATCTGAGAGTCAGTCATCTAGCAGGTGGAAAGAAACACAAATGGGAATAGACTGCGCCAAGGTCTCGGCCGCCCGACGGGCCGCATGCACGTTGGGGAAACAAGGTGACAGTCGAATAAGCCAGGCCAAACCGTGAACGGAGCTGCTAGCGAGAGAATGGGAGCTCTAGAACACTAAGTTTCCACTGGCGCCCGAATGCACTATCGTACAACCGCTCTACCCCTCCCACGCCCACCCGAAAATCCTGCCCACATGCTTTCCCCTCCAACAACAAATCGCATAGACCCTGCAAGTGTGTCTGCATTGTGGCAAGGGATGGGAAAAGAAGAAACTTGACACTTCCCCTTCTTCCCCACTGATGTGCAAAGCCTGTGGGCACGCATGCGTGACAGCGGGAAGGAGACTGAACACTTCCACTCCAACCCCGCGCACCACAGATTTTCAGTCCGCAGCCTATCTCCAGTAATGAATTGACCACGCTTTGCGACTTGTCTCACCCTTGTCTTTCACAAGATTTTACTTTTTGCTCTAGATGCGTGCAGCTTTCATTTAGAATAAGACAATTTAATATAAATTCATGTCATTACATTTTAGTTTAAGCTTTCTTTAAACATAATTTTTGCGAAAGAAAAACATTACATAATTTTATTTATAATCTTACACCATCAAAAATTTTTATGAAATCATTTACACCATAAAAAACTACATTTCAACACTTTTAAAATTCCAATTTCTACACTGTCAAAAACTTTTAAGTAGTGATACACCATCAAAAATTAATTATTTTAACACCATTAAAAATGTTATTGGTTTTATTAATTTTTCGAAAAAAACATTTAATAATGAAAGTTTTAGCTAGGGGAATTATCACTCTGTTACACTCAAAGCATTCAAAAGGCTTGTCTAAAATTCAAACATTTTATGCTGTAAACTAAACATTCTTAAAAAATTATTTAAAATTCAAACTTTTTATGCTATGAAACTATAAATAAAATACTTAAAGCAAACCTTCATACACATTTAAGTAATTCAGTACTTTTACTACTACACAATCATGCATTTTAGAACTAAAATTTACTGAAACTTGAAAACTCTCTCTCTCTCTCTCTCTCTCTCTCTCTCTCTCTCTCTCTCTCTCTCTCTCTCTCTCTCTCTCTCTCTCCCACACACACACTCTCATTTACTCATAAACTTTGAAAAAAAAAATGTCTAAGGATAAACTTAATTACCCAAACCACACCATCACATACACTTCAAAAACATTTTATTCTTTAGAAATACTCAAAGGGTTAGATATTGTTCATCATACATCCTTTACCAGTCAGCACACACTGAACAAGCTTGGGAGCTGAGATTATGCATCTCCCCCATTACGCTTTGCATGAGGGGTGTAGTTCTCCCTTGTTTTAGCCGTTCCAAAGTTCATATCTCATACACACATCCCACCCTTAAATATTTCTTATAAGTATATAAAACTAACTAAAAGACACATAACTTTTCCTCTGCACTCACACCTACCTAACCAAATTTCTCAGAGTACTTGGCGATATATTCAATATGCTTTTGCAAAGACTTTTACGAATATTTAAACAGTGAAAAGAGGCTGTAATTATGCATTATTGATGCTGCCTTATTTCACATAGTGCAAGATGCAACTACTGGCAATTCACCTCTCCTTTCAACTCTGCTAAATAAACTTTAAAGTAGGTAAAAAAAATTACATCTGGATTTAAATTTACATTTCTTTTCACTCACACTCACAGTAATGCACTCACACCTATTCATAAGCAAAACCCCTCCTTAAGTATTGTTAAAAAGCATTAAACATCATTAAACATCCTGAAAAATACTTAACAAATGTTCTTAAGTATGAAATGATTTTAATTGATTTTAAAGAAAATTCATTCACTTCTAACGATTGTAAAGAAACATCATTCAGTTCTAACAATTTTTAAAGTAATTTTCTTAAGTTCTAACGATTTTTAAAGAAAAACCATTCAGTTGTTACGATTTTTAAAGAAAAATGATTCGGCTGTAATGATTTAATTCAATGTTAAACGAAATTCAATAAAATATTTTACAATTTTAAAAACGAATCGTTGAATTTGATTTAAAAAAAATTCAATGGTTAATGATTTGGTTAAAAGATTTAAAAAAATCATACAGTTTACTCAAAGTTTAAAGAAAATGAAAAAAACCTTAAACAAAATACCGAAAACTCTATTTTTTTTAAATTATTCACATACTTAAACTCTTGTAGCGAAGATGTTGGTTGATGAAGGAGACCCAAACCCATATCAGTCGAGTTGACCACTACCACACTCCGCCAGAAAAGCATTGTAGCAGGCGGGCAGTCAGGCGGCCGGGCGCTCGCAACCCCTTGGGAACTCTATGGGATGCTAGTACAGCAGCCTAGCAAGCGGTCGAGCGAGCTCCATTGGTGACTTCTCCGATAGCCGAGGAGGGTTGGTTTCACAGCCGCGACAGAAGCGATGGGTGGCGAGCGGGTCCCTTGCTGGCAAAGCCCCATCACATCAGGTACCTTGGGAACTCTATGGGATGCTAGTACGGTAGCCTAGCAAGCGGTCGAGCGAGCTCCATGGGTGACTTCTCCGATAGCCGAGGAGGGTTGGTTTCACAGCCGCGACAGAAGCGATGGGCGGCGAGCGGGTCCCTTGCTGGCAAAGCCCCATCACATCAGGTACCTTGGGAACTCTATGGGATGCTAGTACAGCAGCCTAGCAAGCGGTCGAGCGAGCTCCATTGGTGACTTCTCCGATAGCCGAGGAGGGTTGGTTTCACAGCCGCGACAGAAGCGATGGGTGGCGAGCGGGTCCCTTGCTGGCAAAGCCCCATCACATCAGGTACCTTGGGAACTCTATGGGATGCTAGTACGGTAGCCTAGCAAGCGGTCGAGCGAGCTCCATGGGTGACTTCTCCGATAGCCGAGGAGGGTTGGTTTCACAGCCGCGACAGAAGCGATGAGTGGCGAGCGGGTCCCTTGCTGGCAAAGCCCCATCACATCAGGTCCCTGTAGCGGCTGGTGGATGGACGACCGGGGTTCACAGGGTGTCCACAAGTGAGATAGTAGCAGATGTTGACCCCATGGAGGCAAACGTGCAAATTAACTTCAGTGGGTGGGAGGTGTTATTTATACCCTCACCAGCCTCCCTTCTCAAATAAATCAAAATAATGCTTTTCGCCTGAAAGTGGTATCAAATAGACGATGAATGCATTTCAAGGCATTTTAACACTGTTTTAAACAATTTTAACGCATTGAAAAGGATATTACATTATTATTTTTAACTTAGCATGCATTTGCTGTATTTTAGCCTTTATAACTGTAATTAACGTGTATTATCTGTTTCTAAGCCATTAGGTTTTAATTGCATTTTTATTGAACGATTTTCTTACACAAACAATTTTCATTACAATACAAACTTTTTACATTGCCAGCTGAAATCAATTTAATGCTACAATTCAACAATATTTTTATGCATACGAACGAATTCCTGTCTTTTCTATCATTTATTTGTAATTTTAATTGATTAATCCTTTTAGTTAATATGGTTAACGAATAACAGATTAGCTATTATCATACTATACCTAGCCTGGAATTGAACCCAGATTCTATATATCCACCCAACACTGAAAGTGAGAAACTAGACAACATTTGTACATTATCTAAGCGGGAGTCGAATCCAGTTTATATCAACAATGTCTTAGCCGGAAATCGAACCCGCAAAGTATACATTAGAATTTACCATGCCTTACCTGGGATTCGAACCCAGAGTCTCCTTGCCAAATCTGATAACTGTACGAAGGCAGGCGACATTACACAACTAATTTTATGCATTTATAATTTTTTTTCTAGCTGAAATTTTTTTTGTCAGATTCTAATACATCTTTATCAGATTCGTATTTTTGGCGAAGTAATATTCTGTGTTACCAGATTTTTTCTTTACAAGACTCTTTCTTGATAATGCAACATACTTTTAATAGAAAATTTCTCAAAAAAAAAAATATATATATAATCTGCGCTTGTTTTGCTACGAAATTAAAAATAAATATTGATAAAGTTTGTCTCAAAACACTCAGATATATATATATTGAAATTTTCTAATTTTGTAGCAAAACAAGCACAGTTTTATTAAGGAATAGGTTAAATCATTTTTTTAAGGAAGGGATATGTTTTACATCACACTTATTTACAAAATATATACAAATACGGGATGATAAAAAAAAAACATTTTAACACTGAATACAATGTCCAAAACATATTTAAGCAAGTAGAAACATTTTGCTCCAAAACATATACAAATTACACCTACTTGTTTCAATCATTTTAACACAATCAATTATAGGATGACACATAACATTTTAACACTATCAAGTACAAATTTCTCCAAACATTTCCATGTTAAACAAGCTACCAAATACAGCATGTTAAACAAATTATTAAAGAATACAGGTAGATCCAAAACTTTATGTTCAACAATTACACCTCGCTCCGAAACAACTACAGGATAACACAAAACATTGATTAAAAAATTATGCAACATTTTTTTCTTTAAAACCAAATATTATTTATAAACTGTTAGCAACTCTGTGAACAAAGTTTTCATCCATTTTCTTAAAATAGGATCCAGATCCCCTTCTCGACCCCTGATTTCAAGGAGTGAGCATTTCTTACGCCCTGGTTTTAATCTGTCTGTTTGCACACAAACATCTTTACAAGTAGGGGAGTGTAAAACAATGCTTTTAACCAAATCAGGACAGGGTTCAACAATGAGAATATACATCTTCAATACTAGATGGAAGAGGTGTGTTTGCAGTCATATGAAACACTGGACATTTCTTTTTGTCACCGCACTGTATGAGTTTGTGGCACCATAGGATGTACGTTATATTGGACTTTCCTTGTTTGACGCTGACATGATTTGCAGAATGAAAATACATCACGTTGCTATGACATCCAACACTCGACTGCGAAGATTTAGCAAGAAACAATGTATTTAAATATTGATAAATTCATTCTCAAAAATTTGCAAGTTGAAACATGTTTTAGGACTAAATTTAATTTTTCCTAATTTTATTGCTCGGTGTATGTAACATTTTGATGAATCACACCCAGTATGATACGTGTAATGAAACTTTTCTTTGCTATAATGATATGAACTATGAAGATTATTAAGACATTATTCGAAATACTTATAGGATAAAACAGTGTCAGTATTATAAAAAAGATTTTTTAAAACATTTTTTTCCTCGCAATATGAAGTTAGAATGTGTTCGTCCTTAAGTTTACGGTTAAGATCTACTACATGAGGTCTGTACTGGTTTACAAGACATTCAGAATTGTTACAATTACTTAAAGTAACATTATAAGTATTTGGTTTACTACATGCTGACAAACCTTAAGAGAAATACTTACATTTGAAATGATTTTCTGACTCACACATTTCCTTAACAACAAAATGAGAATATAATAAAGCTGTAAGTGACAGAATGCAATCCTTTAGTAAAAAAATGCATACTGTATTTCATTGGACACAATGGGAACATTGGGATCATTATTCTGAATTAGTCACTTCACACTCATATAAATTACACCGATGGAAAAACTAATCATCCTTGTTCGAAAATGAAGTCCTGGATGTCCCCATCGCAATCATAAATCTTCTAATGTTGATGGTAAGTCACTGTCGGGGTGATGATTTATCACAGTACAATCTTTGCATGCTATTCCTTCACCAAAGCGAATGCTGAGACTGTTGTCGAAAGTGTAGCACCAATGTTCTATGTCGTTGCAGACATGATCTTGTACAAGACCGCCATATGGTTTAAAGAACACTCTTCTGAATCCAATTTGTATGACCTCGTATATGTCTGTAGGTTTGAAGATCCTAGGCACGACTGATTTTTTTATACTAGGCACACTCCTTTATATAGTCTGCTAAATGTTCTTGCTTTGAAGAACATTGCATTGCCACATGCCACAGAGAGAAGTTAATTCTTGGTCACCGATGGACGTATAATTTTGCTTGTTGTTGCATTCTTATGTCCAGAATGTAATAAGAGAACAGTAGCTACACTTCTTCTGCATATTGTATTTGATTTTATTGTATTATTTGCGTTTGGTAATGTATTCACTGTGAGCTTCAGATTCCAGTTTACCTTCGTTACGAGGTAGCTTGCTGTAAGGACGTAAATTAAATAAAGGACAATAATTTCGCCCATAACATACATCAAATAATTTAAATGTTTCTGTTGGACTGATTAGCGAGTAATGTCAATGTTCATCTCCGTTGCACATCTGTATCTGTAGTGTATTATCTTCATCCTCAATTCGAAACTACACTAGCCTGAATGCTGGAGTAACACTAGCGTACTGAAGTGATGAGTCGGACCTCTGAATAGTTACTGAAGCTCTGCTGTACGATTATCTCTCTCCATATAAAAAGATTTTCTTCCAGTTAAAATTAGTTCTTCAACGACAACTTTGATACATAAAATTTACACACACAAACATTACTTTTCCATACCTTACATTCACACATACCACATGGTGCCCTTAAAAGTGTGCTACTGCCTTGTATTTGTGTGATGTGTTCTTTATTATTACTTGTTTCAGTCCATAAGGTAGTGGAGGTGTCATCAATTCTGTAATTAATTTATATTTGATTTGATGAAAACCTGGTTATTTTTTCATTTCTCTACTGCGATTTGTAAAACATAGGTCCCAAGAAGAACAGGGCAGTTCGCTGTCAGGCCACATAATAAGAATAGGACAGTCCTCTTCTTCATCATACAGCACTCGTTCTGTATACAGGCTTTCTCCTAAACTTTTTGCGAAATTCCAATGTTCATTTCTGTTACACATCTGTGTTTGAAAATATATATTTCCTAGAAACAAGAACCATATTTGCTTGTATCCTAGAAAAATAGTGAGTACGTTGTCTCTGGGTCGAATTTCTCAATTTTTTCTAAATTTTCCGCTACCTGGAACAAACAATTTTTGGATAAATTAACATCTCTACACATAGGTAGGATGTTAGTACAAATATTATCTTAAAGCTTTGCTTTTACATTGTGAGCAGAATTTTTTTCCTCACACTGATTTGTATTATAATGTTTGACAATTGAATTAATACTAGAACAGTCTTGATATCTTCTCATATTCATAACTTCTGCATTTGTTAAAGTATTCAAAATTTCCTTTTGTCTTGTTCCCCGCACATATATGGTATAGTCTTCCATTAATGCATCATTTACTTATTGAAAGCATTTTTCATAAGCTATGTTACCAGAGTCCCATTTTAGGGTATGTATCTCGTAAGTCTGTTCACGAAACATAATTCTAACTTCAGGTTTTAAAATATACCAAGGTCTGAGAATTTAAGGCATTGCAATTTAGTCATTAGCATCGGTTGCATAAGAAATAGCAAACAACTTAATTACAAAGGAGTTGTCTTGATAGTTTTCGAAACCCTGAGCGTAGAACACCATTTTTTGTTATTTCTTTTTTATACTCTATTTACAAAAAAAAATCTCTCCCATATAAAATTTTATAAGTTGACAGTGCTCGCCATGGAATCGACTTCATCGACTCCGGAGTCTCCATTACTATATCTGGAATAATTCTATCTTCAAGTAGCTGTTCCAGTCTGCGCGACATTCAGTCCCTCAGCATATGTTGTAAGTTCTCATCATTAGCAAAGGCAGGCATGCTGCAAGGACAGTCTTCACAAGGTAAATAGAATACAATATATTCATCGGCTTTTAAATGTTCAGCCAAGAACGGATACACTAATTTCATTTCACGGCCCACAAAATAAATTAAAATTCTTTTGGCAACACTTACAGTTGGGAACACTCTTGACTCAATGAGATTTTCACCTTCCCATAAGCTAAAATAGCATTAAAAGTTTGAACACATTCAGAGTTGCAATTGTCATAGCAGTGACCTTGATGCATTGTATCTGATGCAAAGATGATATTATAGATGTAGCGAAGTTGTAGTAGATGCCTGGCATTGTAGTGGAAGCCTGGAGCTGTAGTAGATGTGATGGACGTCTGGAGTTGTAGTAGATGTGATGGAGCTGTAGTAATTGTGACGGACGTCGAGAGCTGTAGTTGATGTTGTAGTGAGCATCTGTTGTTGTAGTGGATGCCTGGCATCGTTCACATCATCAACGCTTGCCGTTGATGTCGATGCTTCCTGGACACCTGTAGTAGATGCCTGACATCGTTGTCTATGCTACTGCAATGCATGTGCATGCACACGAAGTGACCTTAGCAGATGCCATGTTAAGACTGAGAAAAAATTAATTTGTGCCTCCTGATATACTGTAAGGATTCAAAATGGCAACAATTTTCCCGTAAATTTAAAAGAATTTGGACCTTTTAGTACAAATTAAAGAATAACTTTGAAATATCTATTTTCCAACTCCAAAATACCCGATTTCCACCTGTATTCATACTATTTCATTAAACTTACATTGGAAACAGTTAAAAAATTAAAGAAAATCAAATATATACATTTTATGTTACATGGAGTATATTTTTTTGTTGGAAAGTTTTTTGTTAGACGTAAAGAAAGAGAACATGTTGGATAAGCTGTTAGAATGCTCACCTCCCTGGGTGGGGCACACCCTAAAAACAAATTGTTTCGCTATGTGTGGATGTGGTGTTAGACCTTAGCATTGATACAATGCTTTTGCCGGATATCTCTCTAATTTACCCTAGTCTCACATGCCGGACCCAGCAGAAAAGTCACCTTTTTGAGCAGGGACATAAGGGGTACATGGACTCAGGGCTGTCCTGAGGGCGAGGGGTGGGGAGTAGGGTAGCTATGAGCAGGCAGCTTCCGATCTGCTCACAATTAGGCATTGTTGTTATCTTGACTCAGTTGCGAAAAATTACAATCGCAGTCAGCCTGGGTGAATGACTCCCAGGACCTCGCAGACATGGCTTGGCAGGGAGAGGTGCAGGGTGGCTGGCATCGTGGAGCCAGGACGGTTCTGAGGATGAGGGTTGGGTTTATGAAGGGTGGTAGGCAGGATCCTCCCTATCTGTACGCAACAAGGCATTTGACGCCATCTTGCTTTAGTGCCAAAAAAAATTGAATATCACGAGCTGCCTGGGGGAGCAGACTTGCAAGAGGGGGATGGGGTGCAGGGTAGGGTGGGAGGGGATGTAGGGAGCTCTGGAGTGAAGTGACCTCAGTTACCCACTCGACGCCATCTTCAGTTGGTGATATAACTTGGGCTAGACAGACATGTACAGCTCTCTCTCTCTCTCTCTCTCTCTCTCTCTCTCTCTATCTCTCTCTCTCTCTCTCATCTTTACCACATCTCTAGAACTTGGCGGCCGACGAGCTTACGATCGGGGATTACCACAACAACAGACCAGCAACTCTCTCTATTGATAGCCGCGATTTATGTTTTAATATAAAGTATTTTATTGGGAAGATATATATTTTTGTGTGTTAAATCAATATTGCGATAAGATTTTCAATTTCTGAGCTCGCTCTACAAAAAATTCTTTTGCGTTAACTAATGTGCTCTATTTACAAAAATTTGTAGTACTTACGCAATTAAAAAAAATTATTTTCTCTTCGAGGATGTTTGTGCATTTTTTCCATTACATATAGAGTGATGTGGGATTAAGCTCTACGCAAGTTGGTTATTTTGAAACACATCATTTTGGAGAAGATTTTCTATTGTTATGTATTTTACTTAACAGAATAGACATACGCTATTGTGTGGTTTAAATCGTATTTAGAGTTTTTTTTTGCCACAGCATGTTATTTAACAGGCTGATTCGTATAATTTGTACGTGTTATTTATTCATACTGACTTGCTGGATTTCGTTTAGTGAGTTTGCACTTGGCAACATCATATGTTAAAATTCTCTCTCATGTGAATTATATTTCTAAGCTCAAGACTAACATTATGTTTAAGACTCACATAATTGCACTTATTATTGACAGTGTCGTTTTAAATTTGCGATTCGATGCATGTGATTTATTCATACATAGAACACTCTGAAATTCTCTAATGTTTAATTGCATTCAGAAAACAGATCGTTTCTCATTACTAACATGTAAATCACATCTTTCAAAGTCGCCTATCTCGCACCAATGTCTACGAACAATATCCCCCTCCCCCCAAAAAATATAAAATTTACACTTAGGTCAAGCTTAGAAATAGTCTAAACACTCTGAAATTCTCTCGTGTGAAAATATGATCGTAAAGATCCCCTAACTACCACCATCATCCCTACAAACACCTCAAAATTAAAAAAATTAGAAAGAAAGAGCTTTAGCCCACTTTTGCACTCAACTCTACATCTATAAGACATTGCAACCCACCAATCTGGTCAATCGCCTCCAGGACACCACACCACCAACCTCATACAGAGCTCCTGTTAACCCCTCCCAAAAAGAAAAAAGAAAAGTAAGAAAAATTTTGAAAAAAATATTCGATTGAAAACAACTATTTTTTTATTTGCCCGTTTTGATTAACCCTTTCTGATAAACCCTTTCAATTAAAATTAACCCTTTCAATTTTTGATCGGATTGAAATCGGATTAAGAATTAACCATTTCGATCAAATCGATAATCCTTTATTTAATACCAATTAATCCAAGATGGGGGAGAACTCCTACTCCCCTACTACTTATGAGTGTTTAAGCGAGATTAGAGCTACAAAGTATGTGATTACATACTCCTAACTTACGAGTGCGTTACTTAAGTGCATTTCCCACTTAAATTCAACTTACCATTAGTCGACCCAATATCCGTTGCTTACAATGTGTTTCCCTGAATACACGCCAGGCGTTGTATTGACGCTGCTGAATAGTTTCTATGCAGAAGGACTTTATTTGTTGAGTGAGACGTACTTGCTCAATAAAACAACATAAATTTTTTATAAAACTTGAAAAACGGTTGTGTGCAATTAGTTTTTAAGAAGGCGGAAGGTCTAAACACCATTTTAATTCTATAGGTTGAAGATAACACAAAATTTTCTTAAGAATCATAACGTAATTCCACGCCTTTTCTGATATTTTCTAAAATTTCCATTTCTAAGTCGATTTTGAAAGGCATATATTTATCTCCCTTGGTATTTTACTAAGCTATAAGTTGTATTGCAAGTATCTTCCTCATTTTCTTCAAGGGGCAACCTTCTGAAATATTTTCGGTAGGGTTCCGAACAGCCTGTATATCTATGTGTGTGTATATATATGTATATATGTGTGTGTGTATACGTATAAGTGTGAACATATACATATTCACACAAACCTATTTATACTTCATACACAAACAAACACTGGTTTTAATTCCTACCTTTTAAAGTTATATCAACACTTATTCCTTTGAGACTGACGCAATATTTTGTTCTAAACAACACCACCTCCCGGCTATGTCCGGTGCTGAAGGCAGAATGGCGAGCCGAGCCAAACAACAGCGGCGCTGTGTTCATATCAATATATGTATGTATACACACATATGTGTTATACGTCACGTTATCAACTTCTGGTAATAGTGTCCTAAGCAGAACAATGAAGGTACTATTATTTAAATTATGTATTACATACACACCAAGCGGGGTGTCGCAATGGTAAAGTCTGTTCACGGTAAAGTGAACACTTTCGAAAGCCCTGCTTAAAATCTACTTGTATGTACATTTCGTATATTTCCGTCATGTACAAAATTAACATTGCCATATGAGCGTAGCCACATCATTTATGCGTCGATTAAGTAAAAATAAGCAATTATTAGAAAAGTAAATATTTTAAGATTTTCCTAACTTATACACTTATGTACATTAAAAATATATGACGGCAAATATGTAGTTTCCTTATTTTCAAACTTATTCCTTACACATTCTACTTTCTATCCGCTATTATCATCTCTAGATGATATATGCCAGACAGTGTGCTCGTTACAATATATGCAGGTCAGCTAGGGACAGTGATATTTTCCAAAGGTTCATTTCAAAATTACTTATTTCATCGTGAACAACCTTTAACACACTGCACTCGTATTCGGGAGGACCCAGGTTCAATTCCCGGCCCGGCGTTCCTGATTTCGGTTTTTAATGGTTTACCGAAATCACTCCAGGGGAATGCTAGGATGTGTTCTTTAACAAAGGCCATGGCTGATTCCTTCCCATTCCTTCCCCGATCTCTCTTCCCTGGGCAACAGCTACGACTAATGACCTCGTTGTCGACGAGACGTTAAGCCTAACTACCTGCCTACCCACCGGCATTACATACAGGCAGTTCGTAAAAGTACCCGAAATATTTTCCTTCGTCGAAAGGAAAGTAAACAAGTGCAATTCATAAGGAAAATTATCACCTGCCCTTGAAAATCGTATTTCGAAGCGGAAGTTTTACAAAATATGAGAAATGGCGTAGAATTAAACAACGATTCTCTAGATACCGTAATGTTTCGTGCTATAGACGACTTCATCATACGGAAATAAACCTGTTTCAGGATCTTCGGCCTGTATAAAAATAACTGTGTTCAGTTGTTTCCCCTTTAAGTTTTATGGAAATTTGATGCCGTTTTGTTGAGGAGTGCATTCAACTTAACATAAAGGTAATCTTGTTGCAAGTGCCTAGGACGCATCGATTCCTTTAAAACGCAAATGAATTATTGTATCGTCGCTGCTGAAAACTTCGTGTGAGTTTTAAAGGAAACGATGCATCCTAGGCACTTGCAACAATATTATATATTTTGGTTAAGAAAAAAGCACTTCTCAACAAAACGGCATAAAAATTCCTTAAAACCTGAAGTTGAAACAACCGAACGAAATTATTTTTGATAAAGGTGGAAGGTCCAGACACAGATTTTTTTTCCCGTATGATAAAGGCCCCGACAACACAAACCATTATATAGAGAATAGTTGTTTTATTCCAAGTCGTTCCTGATATTTTGCTAAACTTCCGCTTCTATACTCGATTTTGAAGGGCGTGTATCTATTTTCCTTGTGGGTTGAGCTATGCTATATGTTGAATTTCACTTACACAAGCACTCACCTCCCGAAATATTTTGGGAATCTTTCCGAACAACCTGTATATGTATGCATGTATATCATATGTATTTATATATAAGTATATGCGTATTTATAAACATATACCTATATAGATATATACACATATACGCACACTGGTTGTGATTTCTACTTTATAATCTAACACCAACCCTGTTTCCCTGCAGACCGGCCAGATATGCGGAATTGTTTGCTCTCAACAGACTGCAACATCGGCCAGCTGTGATCCGAGCTGACGTCAGAATGCTGATCCGAGCAGAACTAGTGCGCTCGTAGCTTAGCCGTGGGCGTATTCTCTGGTTGCAGCGACAACTCCATGCAACAAGCACCCAGTATTGAATTCATATCAGCTATTCGTCAAGTTAATAATCCATGAGATCGGCCATGTTGTAACCACAAGCCGGTAATTTATCGTTTTACAACCGTATCGAATCACTCTCGAATATCTGGCAGGCACTTAGCGTCGTTATTTACTTACATTTGACACTGCTAGTGACTTGTGCTCACGCAAAACAGATACATTGGTAGCTATGTAGGAAATGTTGTAGCCAACTCGCGTGCGTCCCTCAGTCACCGCAAATCCCACACGTGTACTCACAATATGGCCTGAACATAGGAGCTGCCTTGTGTAGTTCTAGCGGGAAACTACACACACACACACACACACACACACGAACATACGCTAGTTCCATGGCGCCGGCTACAGCAACCACACACATGGCCGCAATAACACAATAACCCATTTACTTTCTTCTCAGATTTCACTTCTCTACTCAACTCCGGTATTACAATATGATAATTTTTGCTTACACGTACTATGGTTTTATTGGCCTAGAATTATTTATGATGGTGGAATAATACTTTTTTCTTAGGTTATTTCCTCATATCTAGCGAGGAATTAGAACGATTGCACTACATTGAGAAAGTTGGTAGCATTTATTGCTGACATTAATTTCACCTATTCTAATTTTATTTTGCTCGCTATTTTAAAATATGACGCTGCATTAAAATATTACGCTTATATTATGTACCTCAAGAATTACCGAGATATATATAACAACAATCGGGCATATAAATAATTTGTAAGCCAGCTGAATTAAGTAATTTAAAATATGTAGATTTCTTATTTTCAAAATGGCGGACTTGATATATTCTCGTGTTACCCACTTGCTGTACATTTCGAATCATTATACCGAACCGAGATGAATGTAATTTGGCATGGCTTTTAAATATAAAATACTCTTGTTGATAGTATTTTTAGAATGCAATATTAAGAGATATCATTACTGAATTAACCTTACTGAATAAATAAAGTCAAAATATCATATGTCAGTATTGTCTCAACCAAGTTGTATCACATCTCGCTTGCAACTTGTAGTATGGAAAACAATCTTAAAATGGCATAGAGATATTTATTATTTTCGAATGGTAGCCTTAATATTTTAGTGTAACATACTTTACCTCTAGTACCATTTGACCGATTTTATCCAAGCATAATGTGCTAAACTACCTAATGCATAGACTGAGTTCACTAAATAAATATCCAGTTACACGGCATTCTGAAAGAAAGCTCATCCTGAAAAAAAAATATTTATTTTACATCTTACGAAATATGCTACTGATTTCCAACAAATCTGGTAAAAAGTCCCACGCTAAATCAGTTAACAATATAAGAAAACAGCTTATTATGCGCCAAGGATCTGAAAAAGCATTAAAATTACTAAGGGAGTAGATATGTATAGGGAAGAGAGCACATTTACTATATCGACAATTATATATATTAACATATACATTCAACAAAACTGTTGTAACATTATACAGAGCTGTTCTTAAATTAGCACTATGACTTTCTCCTCTCCAGGCTATGAAGTTGGTCGTCCATGGTTGAAAACACAGTAATCAGTGTAATAGAGTGTTTCAGTGATAGCTACACGTAATTTAATATCGGTTTATACTGTTTGCCAGTGAGGTCCTTTGTTACGAGTCACTCGTTACACGCATGGTATACTGATTCTACAGCCATTCATACTAACTGAACTTTCAGTGCTATAGTTTTCTACTACACTGTTGTGCAGAAATTAACAACAAAGTCGAGAAATTAACATAATAGCTGACCGAACAGATATAGACGACAGAAGAATGAGTTAGGAGACCGCCCAGGGTCCGGTGTGATATACAATATTAAACATCTGCACTTGAGGGCGTGTGTCCCTTCAAGAGTGGCCCGTGCCAGTGTTAGGCTTGTTTGGTGTACATGATAGCGCAGATTTCATCCAAACATAAAATAATAATTATAATAATTATAATAATGATTAAGTTAAACATGCACCTCATTCGATAAAAGGAGGATAAAATTTGCTAGTCCTTAAAAAAATATTTAAAAGCGATAAATTTTAATGACATAATATAAATAGTTAAGTAGTGTGTTATACGCATTTTTTTATTAGAGTAGTAACAAACATATTCTTATTCTAAAGTCTAGATGGCGAAGTTAATATGACGCTGACTTGGTATTTTTTGGTAATTTTACACTTTCGAACTTATCAAAATGAACTGCATAAATTACAAACATGCATCGTACATTTTTGCGGAAATCTCGCTCGATGAGAGATATCATGGAACAGCGAGATGAGGATAGCGGGCAGGATACGAGTCCACTGGTTGACCACAACGCCTCCTCTTTCTGTACCATCCATAGACTAAAGATGAGGTACAGTGACCTCGCTGGCTGAGCACAACCAGTTTCCGTGTCTTATCATTGAACTGATTTCCTTCCAATACGACTTGCAAAAACGGCGTGGACTGAATTTGAGGTAAGAATACTCTTTAGTAAACAAGCACTTATAAACGTTTGTATACTTACTCTAAACAATTTATAATGTTGGTTGATTTAATTCTTATTGGTAAAAAACTATTTGATGTAATAAAATAGTGTATGAAATTTAAAAGTAATGGTACAAACAAACACGTCCATCGTTGTTGACAATGTGACGTTGATAATTGTAATTGTGTTGGGTAGGTGAATGTTGGGTACATGTGCAGAAGTAGGTTGACAGTATGGTAGCAATAGGACATGCAGGGGGGGGGGGGGTGTAACCCACCTGAAGATGACGCAGCCGCTGCCAGGGGCAGGAGCCCGCCAGTACGCCGACACCTGCAGCTTGGGCATGGACGAGGTCTGCACGACAGCATTGCGACACCTCTCACTGAACTTGGTGAAGGTGTTGACTGAAGGAGAGAAGCTACCTGCCTCCAGCCCCGCCGCTGACTCCACAGTTAACATGAAGTCCATGAAGTGACGCACCGGTGTCTGCTCCTCATCACCTCCCAGGCTCACTGCCACACACACACACACGCATCACTCTCTACACTACCTCCTACACACCAAATACAAGCTACAACTTTCTATACGTGACAAATATATCAAACACTTTGTACCTGAACTAAATATTGAGGGCAAAATAAGTCCCCATAATTGAGATTTTGGAATGTATTTTTGCGAAAATAGGAAACCAGGTGAGATGAAACTACAATTCGCTGAACAATGTTTTTATGTTATCGAAATCTTCAACCTCAGAGCAAACTCAAATTAATAACAATCCCCTTTAAGAAGATAAAAAGTGTGACCACCCCTTATTGTATTATGAACGTTTGGTGCTGGTGTATACAGCAGTAAGACCTACGAAACGTAAATGGTCCCATTGTTGCAACTGCCCGAAGTTTTATGTATGTGCGGTTTGTACGAAAGCGGTGGTCCTAGGCAGTTACGACTAGAGGCCCTGTGTCTTACCTTGGCCATAGTGTTTAATAAACAAGCATCATAGTTTATGAGTCCTGTAGGTTCGTATAAATATTTCCCGTCATTAATAAATTAGTGACCTAGTAAGTGGGGCAACAGTAACATGTTTGACTCGCATTCGGGAGGACGCGGGTTCGAATCCTGGTCAGGCCATCCAGAATTCGGTTTACCATGTTTTCCCGACGCCACTCCAGGCAAACGCTGGGATGGTTCCTCAATAAGCACCATGGCCGAATCCTTCCTCAATTCTTTTCAATTGCCTAATTTTAAGTTCCTGTGTCTAATGACTTCTCTTTCGACGAGACATTAAACACACAAATTAAAAACGTACAGATAGCCGTAGTGTCTTATTAGCGCGTAAATAAGTGCAACTTGTGATAAACGACATGTCGATATTTTAAAGTGACTTTAACATAATGCGACACTCTCAGGCCATTCGTTTCCAAGTAAAGATTTAACTAGGTGTAAAATACAGCATATTATATATATATATATATATATATATATATATATATATATATATATATATATATATATATATATATATATATAACATGCGTGTACAGGCTGTGCGAGCAGTCTACATATCTGAAACTAACACCACACTAGGCAGCTGTGTACTGTTTGACGTGTTCAATTCCACACAAAGGCGCTATAGCGAATGCGGCCCATTTAACATCGAGACGAATTGTATAAAATATCTGAGCACTCCATTATATACCACTTCCACCAAAGTGTATCCTGTGTCTATAAAATGAAACGCTTTATGTGGATTGGAAGTGCTATATATGCTACTCGTCTACGGTGCGGCAGACAGGGAAATGGAGGAAAGGCGTATAGAATGTACACGGATCGATATACGCACAGACAGCAGCGATATCTCACATTCGCGTCTGTGGGGTGACATATGAGAGAAAGTGGACGTTTGGAGGTGTCACGACGAATGCATGGTGCAGACGAACAGCGACGACAGCCAGGTTTCAAGAGGATATGATGAGACTAACCCACGTTGAGCACGCGAACTATTGCAAGAGTACTCAACAGAAGCCACCGCACTATTGGTCGAGTGCTTCATGAGCAATTACTGCATCCGTTCCGTGTACAACGTGTGCATGCTGTGAGTCCTGCAGATTATCCTCGACGTGTGGAGTTTGGAGCATGGTATCTGGAACAACGCAGAGCACGCCTAGACTTTTGACAGATACATTCTCTTCACTGCCGAGGCTTCCCTTCAACGTGAAAGCATACATAACTGTCGAAATGTCCACGAGTGGACGAATGTCTATCCTCACACCCCATTCGTCCACGGGGATCAACAGCGATCCAGTGTCAACGTCTGGGCGGGCGTAATACATAACATGTTGGTTGGCCCCTACCAGTTACCACATCGTCTCACCGGCAATGTGTACGCTACATTTCTGCGGGAAACACTGCCGACATTACTCGAAGAGGTCCCGTTGTAAACACGAGCGGCCATGTGGTTCCAGCACGACGCGCGCTCACCAGAATATCGTATTCCCCAGACGATGCATAGGCCCTGGGGGTCCTGTTCACTGGTCTCCATGATCTCCAGATATGAATCCATTGGACTATTCCTTCTGGGGTTACATGCGCAGCCTGGTGTATGAAACCGCAGTGGAATCCGAAGAGGACTTCGTCGCCCGCATCGTTGCAGCTGCATGGATCATTCAGAACAATAAGGGTGTTCTCAAACGTGTTTGACAATCGTTGGTGCTGCGATGTGAACTGTGAGTCGAACATGGCGGCCGTACCATCAAGCATTTCCTATAAAAGTGTTTGTGATACATGTTTCTACAACAAAACATATTGAATGGCAGAGTTTTTGTTGTCAAATGCAATGAGTTACCTGATACCACTTAAACGTGATGCCTTTTAATGACATTGCTCTACACTGCTGCACCAAATATTTCAACATTCAACAGCCTGCACAGTACACAGCAGCAGCAATAAGTTCCAGGTACGTAGGCAATACCAACATCTTTACGTCCTGTATGGATTCACACACCGACTGTCAACACAATATAACAGTTGTGTATGTTGACTAATGTATTGTACGCATTGTTTACAGTAGGTGTTAACATTTCCACCACCATCGGCTGTGCTGTGGCCAGTCACGTTTGTAGGTAGAATTGCCTGCATACTAGGCGCTATATCACTGCAGTGGAATCTTTTGTGTGCGTTTCAAATGAAAACGATGAGTCCTAGGCAGTTGCAACAAGCGGCCCATTTTTGTTTCGTAGGTCACACTGCTCAATAAACCAGCATCAAACGTTTATAATTCCCGACGGTAACGAAGAGGCCAGCAGTAAGAATATGGCCTCCGGTCTTATTTTCATAACAAGGAGTGTTTCTAATGTGAGTTTGGCCTTAGGTTGAAGATCCCGATAACATAAAACAATGTTCCACGAAAAGTACTTTTATCTCACATGTTTTCTTATATTTTGCAATAATACATTCGAAAAGCTCCATTTTCGGGGACTTATTTCACCCTTAATACACTATCAACCAAAAATTAATTGGGTACCAGTGAATATAGGTAATTCAGTACGTCAGTTGACGTGTGGCCGCCATACGCTGCAGGCCGGTGTAGAACCAGTTGACAAGGAGATGACACGAGGTACAGAGCTATCGGACTTCGATAAGGGCATGATTGTGGGCTGCCGCCAGCTCAGTGGGCAGTCTAGCCGGGCGATTTCACAGAAGGTAAACAGGCCCAAATCAACGGTCGCATTCGTCCTGTGTAAGTGGAAGGGCGAGGGGCATTGTGCCAATGCTCCACATTCTGGGCGACCTCCAATCTTGACCGACAGAAATCGCAGAACCCTGAAACGTAAAATTGTCAAAAATAGGGCACAACCCATGGCTACCATCTGACAGTAGTTTCATGCAGCAACAGGAGTATCGGTTTCCATTGGAACATTGCATACAGAGGCCCACCGACTTGGATATTTCGGGAAGAGCGGCTGCACATAAGCCCAATATCACGACAAGCAAAAAAGCTCGGCGACTCAGGTGGTGTTTGGACCATCGCAACTGGACACTGGATCAGTGGAAATCGGTTCTGTGGAGTGATGAGTCAAGGTTTACATTATTCTGGTCCGATAGACATGTATCGGTGTGGCGTCTACCTGGGGAACGGCTTCTACCGGAGTGTATAGTGCCAACTAGGAAATTCGGTGGTGGTGGAGTGATGGTGTGGGGCTGTTTCACGGGCTTCGGCGTAGGACCGCTGGTGTTTGTCCATGGTAGTATGAATACAGAGGCCTATTGTAACATTCTGGATAATGAAATGCTCCCAACATTGTGGGGTTTATACGGAATAGACCCGTGTTACTTCCAGGATGACAATGCTAGACGTCATGTTTCAAGGGCTACAATGCAGTGGTACGCCGACAACAATGTTCGCCGAATGGACTGACCCAACCAGAGCCCTGACCTCAACCCTATATAACCTCTTTGGGACGAATTGGATAGCGGATGTCCTGCAAACACTCGTAGAGAGCATGCCAGACAAGGTGGCTGATGTTATAGCTGCAAGAGGTGGCCCTACGAGATTCTAACGGGGTTACAACCACCGAGCAAACATTGTGGACAGGTGCTCAATTACTTTTTGGTCGATTGTATATTTTACAAAGTGTCCTATATATTTGCCACTTTATTTTGCATGAAGAATCACCTCACGAAGTTTGTTGGTCGTATTCAGCCACATTCTGTATATGCATAAGTGCTATTCTAACAAATGACTTTTAAGATGCATCAGCATACGTTTTATGATATACATGTCCCTTAAGAACAATTACTCCTTGATTGCCACTATCACGTGGTGTCAACTATTGTGAGAGTTTCAATCATGCGAGGATGTGATTTATTTGGTTTTAAAATCACGTAAAAAGGTGGGTTATAACATTGTAACATTTAAAACACACTTTATTAATACTGACAAGCGGATTAACAAACCATTACTTTTATTAATTACATTTCAGTATCAATCATAATAATGAGAATTTAAAAGCTATTCCAGTTTATTTCCGTAAAATTATTTGATAATAGCAACATTTTCTGTGGTAGTTGAGGATGTTTCTTCGCTTACATATTTTTCTGACACCCAGTGCTGCACATAAAATTTACATGCTTTTTTCAATAATTACTTTAAACTTTACCTCCATATCCGAAACCTGTATCTTTCAGACCATACGTTGTGTATGATACACTGGGACGTAATTGCTCCTGAAATACATATAAGATTTATCATATTTTATTTTGGAATATGTGTCTTATTATTATTTGAGACAAAGTTGTTTTTAATATTGGCTAACGTTTCTAAAATATCATATCTAAGGATAAAGAGACTGGAAGTTTTCCAACGCCATGAACACTTGGTTTAATTTCCTTTCCTTAATGGGTTTCATAAAGTTTCCCAATGAACTGATCAACTAGAAGTTAAAAAAGTGTCACTTAAACAGAACAGACAGAGGGAGATAAATATAAAGAGATGAATTTTTATACGATTAGTTGTTTGTAGATTGACAAAAGACTTTTCAAATATGCTTGGTTTTTTTATACTCACAGCCACATGTCTGTGCACATTAACACTGTCGGAAATATAATGACTTTTTTCACAGAAGATATACTGGGAAGTAACAAAAATGCTAATTTTTAAGCCGGTGTTTACTTGATTTTTTTCATATAAAGCAGGAAAACAAAATATTCCAACGGCTAGCAATGTAAATGTTATACTTCTAACTAATAAGACATGAAGGTACGGAATTATTACATTCTTCCCTGACAGCACTTCTGTAAACACGATAGTATGTTGCCTTCGAGGAACAGGTGTTTCATCAGAGTGTGCAATAAAGACTTTCCTTTTAATATGTATTATTGCAACACATATTGTGCGGTTATCAAAAACGGTAATACCATTTGAAAGTTTGGTTTTCTTGCTCTCAGAAAATACAAATAATTTTAATACACAATAATAATAATAGACTTTCGATTAAAATTCATTAGAATACAATTTTGTAGTTTCATTTGATTTTTTCTTGCTCGCCAGTCCAGTTTAGGAACCGGAAGATGTAACGAATATATTTTAGAGTAAGCCATGACTTCTGTAGCGTTATCGCCGTCAATTATAGACACATACTGAAGTGTTTACAAATTTGCAAGGAAGCTGTTAAGTAAACACATTAGACTCGAGTACACAGATTTTGAAGTTTAGTATACGGATCATACACTCAAGAAATTATGCAGTGTTTTGAACGAAAATAACATAAAACTATAAATAGAGATATTATAATTTCACGCTGTGATTCTGTAAGAGACAAGAGCATATGCTAGCTCCATGGCAGTTTCTCAGCGGGGTCGCTCCACGGATGTTCGCACGTAGGAATCGTGCCTGACGATGCCGCAGTACTGGTCGGCGGGTTTCTCAGGGATCTCCCGTTCCCCCGCCCTTGCATTCCGGCACCGCTCCATTCTTACCTCGTTTCGCCCTCATGGGCTGTGAAGACCCCGACTTGAGGAGCCACCAGCACCTCTCAACTGCACTCCATCGCTAGTGGTAGTGCCTAACACAAGTTGTAGCAGTGGTAGCTGAGAGTAGGAAAGTGCGACATGTAGTAGAGTTTGCGAGTACCAGCATGATGTTTGTTGCTAGGGTGATGAGAAACGACGTGCCGCAACACAAGGCTGGTTGGCCCGCTGTAAACACTTCCATTAGCCGTAGTGACGTCATCCAGCCTGCTCCAGTAATCTAGCCGCAGTTCTCTTCACCAGCCGCCCAACGACTACGTGCATAGCAGTTGTTCGTGTTCCCGACAGCACAGCCTGTGAACCGCCATGGCCCTAGTTACTCTGCATGTGCGTGTGTAGGCGTGAATAGTTATTGAAATCAGACCGACACACTCACGATGATGTAACGTTTACATGCTGATCCATGCCGACACTATAATGACATGATTAATAACACGATTTTAATCAATATGGTATTGTTCGGTCGTTTATACGATGACGATGCGAGTATGACGTTGAGGCGGTGGTGGGGGTCCGCGACGACTGGTGGCATTGTTCCTGGCAGTAAGTCTAGAGCCTCCAATGTACCAAACCAGAGGTCCCGTCTACAGCTGTCGATATAATTAATAAAAACCTGTATCCATCTCGTTACTATTATTTCATCCCCATATCACAAAGGAAACTTTACCCACTGAAGCATGTGTATTCACATGAGACCCACAACCATGCCAGCTACACAGTCACACAGGGATCCAATCTAAAGTCCATTTATACCAACCTAGTACTATAGGCAAATACGTTCTTTATAGTCTAAAGTAACGATACCCACTGAAGCATGTGCATTCACATGAGACCCACAACCATGCCCGCAACACAGTCACACAGGGATCCAATCTAAAAGTCCATTTATACCAACTTAGTACTATCGGCAAATACGTTCTTTATAGTCTAAAGTAACGATAGCCACTGAAGCATGTGTATTCACATGAGACCCACAACCATGCCAGCTACACAGTCACACAGGGATCCAATCTAAAGTCCATTTATACCAACCTAGTACTATAGGCAAATACGTTCTTTATAGTCTAAAGTAACGATACCCACTGAAGCATGTGCATTCACATGAGACCCACAACCATGCCAGCTACACAGTCACACAGGGATCCAATCTAAAAGTCCATTTATACTAACCTAGTACTATCGGCAAATACGTTCTTTATAGTCTATAGTAACGATAGCCTAACTAACACCGCATTATTTGAATGAGTGTTTCTGCAGTTGAAACTAATCAAGTGGTTTGTTTTCACACACGCCCATGTGAAACTGGGCGGCCTCGACTGTCTACATACGCTTATATCGACAAGATGTTGTGGACATTCTACCAACATTAGAGCTGTGCTGGAACTACGTACGTCTAGCATTAATGTCAGCGCAGGAAACTGTACGTGCTGACACGGGGATAGATGGTCGAGGGAGCTCAGGTCTACCTTGTGGATGACCTGTTCGACGTAAGTCGTCGTGGACGACATTGTTGAAACCTTTAAATAAGTTATTGTATTATTTCTTTTTGGAAATTGCCAAAAGCATTAATCTGACAAGAGAATATAATGGACGTTACTTTGTCAGATGCTAGCTGTGTATGTGGTAGGTCTGTGAAAAGTACATTTTTCTGTAACTGCGATGCGTTTTGATAAACCAGCGCGACATTCACTCCACCTCGTAAAAACTTTTGAACATACGAAACAAACGATTTGTTTAGAAAATATTACAGTTTTGAAATTTTATCTAGGTTTCAGTATTGAAAATGAAGAAATTTTCACGAAACTATGGTTTTTAGGAAAGTTTATAACATTCAATGTTCCAACAGTTTTTCGATAAAAATTAGCTGTGAGTTCTTAATTTTTTTACGGGTCAAATGAAATGCGTTGATGAAATATGACAATTCCATAGGAATCGGTAAGATAAGTAGAACTAGTGTAGCAATTGTGATGATATTTTTAAAAATAACATTCGAGAACGAGCTTGTTGAGCGACGAGTGGCTCTCGATCTTTCTCTATTAGTGGTGCGATCCGCGAGTCTGGAGGAGAACAAGATGGCTGTTACTGTTACTCTGTATATACAGAGCTGTAACCAACATGGAGTCGTCACCTTACACGCCATGGCGCCACGTCCCATGCAAATATATTTGTTTATCGTTTCCGGAGCAAGAACAAACACGTAACTAAACAAGTATACTCTGCGAATGGTGTGGCCGCGGTGGCTGAGCGGCTAGACTGCTTGACTCCCACCAAGGCGAAACATGCTGGTCATTTCCAGATTTTTGCAAATGGGAGCCGTACCGGACGATGCCACTGGTCGGCGGGTTATCTCGCGGATCTCCCGTTTCCCCTGTCCTTGCATTCCGGCACTCCTCCATTTACATGTCATTTTACCCTCATCGGCTCTCAAGGCTTCGTTGTTAAGAGCCGGCCAAATATTCCAACACATCTCATCATTCAAGACGTCTTCACAATCAAACAAGAATCTTCCTTCACAGCACACAGTCGCCAGTGAAATACAAGTCCCGTTCTCAGAGCTTAGCACAGCCAATAAAAGGCGGAGTACTTATCAATTATGATATGTAATTTACAGGAACTTGGAGAGAAAGCGTGGTAGAGTGCCGAGTCACCATCGCTATGACGTAACTGTGAATGCCAGGTTTTCTTTTGCAACTGTCAAAACGAAATATTTTGGACTGGGGTTAGCACGACATTTACTTTGATTGAATATGTTAACAGTGGACTTCTGGCCATCTTGTAATACAGCAATGATATAAAGAGTGTACGCATAAAATAATAATTTTTTTGTTTAGTGTGTGCGTCTGTTGTGAAACAAATTATAAACGAACGGCATGTTGCTGTTTGGACACGTGGTTTTTAAACTTTATTTTGGCAATCCATGGATGAACGCAGAGAACATAATTTTCAGACTATGTGATGAAATTGGCCGAGAAATGAAAGAAAGTGAGCACAATATGATGGGTGTAAGTCAAGTCGCAGCCAGACCACAGACTGAAGAGCAGATGAGTCTCACGATATGTCTAAAAGACTGAAAGGAGCATGAGTGCATAAAAAAGGACGCTAGAGTTCCTTTGCATTTAGTGTTCCAAAACACACATGTTTCTAAGAATTTTTTACTTGAGCATAGCCTACATAGTTGCAGTAAAACATGCTGAGAGACAAAGCTAGAATTGTGATCAGTTCTAGTGGTCAATACATGTAAGTGCAGCTCAAGTGCGCACTCACATTGCCTCTCTGGTCCAGACGTCAACAGCAGCTCGCCGTACAGCGATATGATCTCACTGAGTATCACGTGCAACTTGCACTCTCAACTAGCTTCTAGTTGTAAGTTGAGCTCTTGTTCCGTAAGTCGTTTGCAGCTGCATATTTGGCTTTTCTTCAAGCACGCACTGCATTAAATGTAACAAATCACGATGTAACGAACACAAAAATGGCTGGCATTTTCCACGTCAGTAATATTATTATAATATGTGTATCTTCACATGGAGGTAGGCTAATTTGTAACAAATGCATGGGCTGGGGTAAAGTAATGTACGTACATAGTACACGCTACACTTTCTTTCAGTCTGCTGATGAAGCAAACACATGTTAAATACTGCAACTTCGCTACTAGTTCACATAAGAAACCGAGTATTTCTGGTTGTAATCGTTGTGTTGTCCAGTTTTGTACAAATCATTATATTTGTCTCAGTGGTCACCTACATTTTTGGCATTATTTTTTCTTCCGAGTTTGTTATTAGTTCGTTTTATTAAAAATTCTTTGTTTCAGTTCGTTCGTTAAATATTGAATAAATTACTTGTGGGATTTCCTATACACTTTTATTATATATGCTGACTACATCTAAACTCGGGTGTTTTCAGTGTATTTCCATGTCATTGTGTGGGTTTGCTGTGACAACATAGCTTTGTAATGGCGCGTGTCAACAAAAACAATTTGTCATTTAATGTGTCGAGGGTGCCGGACCAGCCATGTTAACAGCCAAACCCCAGGTTTTTGTCTAAGTTTCGTAGCACACAGTCAGCGACCTGGTGGTTCGGAGCCCACTGTGATCAGCAGGTTTCTTCATTTATAATGTTCTCAAATAACAGCACAACTTTTAAACCCACTGACAGATATGTTATTATTTTTTTTAACTTTCATTTAACAAAACAAATATGAATAATTTTCCTATTCTTGTTCTAGTAAAAGAGCATCTGCAATAAAATTATTTGTGCAAAATGGTTGTTTAAATTAGGTGGTAGTGTTCACATTAATCATACGTATATTGAGGGGGAAATGTCCCAGTGAGCGTATTTCTGCAGCCGAGTCGGAAAACTAGTTGAAGGGCTTTATTTCCCAGAGGAGCTGGAAGCTACCAATTTCTCTCTCCATCAATCACGTGATGTGCGCTGACATTTCTCTCTCTCTCTCTCTCTGCCTTCTGTCTGGTGACTGTCTGTAGGGGCTTGGAGGGGGCAAGCCCCACTGGCCCCAGGTATAGCTACTTCCACCTACAATGGTAATCACTGCCACGATGTGTGTCATTTCGCTGGCCCAGTTAACACTGGCGTGACACGGCGAGATGCTGCTGTCCTTACATGCTGCCTCAAATATTATGATAATTTATTCTTTGTGACGTATAATATCTTTGTTCTATTCTTGCACACAAATTATTTGTTATTTCCATTGTACACTTTCGCTATTGATATGCTTAAATATGCATGTATTATTTTAATGTTATGATAATTATGTTGGCAGAAGATAATTAGTCACGTTATGTGCGTGTTACATGTGGTGAATTTTTTTTGCAGTGATTATTACTTTTCTTGACAATATTAATTTTCGATTGGCCTGTGTTTGAATATTTCCAGAATGTCAATAACTTTTAACATAATGCTTTAATTAAGCGTTTATAAAGATGCAATTCACAGATTTCAGCATGATATGTATAAAAATGTAGAGTGTTTTAATAGTTGGCAGCATTGTACAACGTTTTGTTATGAGGGGTTTTTGAAAGTACTCCATACTTAAATCCTAGCTTCCCACGTATATTTCAAATTATACTAAGCTAAGGAAAAATCGACTTTTCGAACATTGAAAGCGACAAATTGGATCCTGAAGAGTTTAGCTGGTCAGCCAGGTTGGCTGATCCAGCTTCCTTTAAAAATGTAAAAATGCTATTTTAAGTGATCCGAGCTTCAAGATATTAGTAAATCTGATATTTATGACCGACTTAGAGCGCTCCGCGCAATTGAAGAGGGCTTGAAACAATATTTATTAAGACATTGTCTTTCAAATTTACGTTTTTGCTTGTACACAGTAATGTGTTTACGATTATTGTATACAAGATTCATCTGTTCCAGAATAGCTGCTAGGCAGCTTTACAGCAAAGAAACGCCTACTGTAAGTTTGCAGATGGCAGTAACGTTTATTTAATTCCTGCTGTCTTTCTTTTTATGACTTATTAACTGGTATGTTTTTATTAACTTTCCTGGTTTATGGCCTCCCTTCCTTCAGAAGAGGATGTCTAATGAACCTATCATTTAATTATATGAACTGAGCTTAAGCCGAGGCACTAATAACATTCACTGATAATGTGAACTGAGCGAAAGTGTGAGCGATTCTTGTTAATAGATACAGATTTAAAATTATCCTGGAGTTTTTTTTAAGCACCACTATGCCGCCAAATGTCAACAAAATTATTAACTTTGTGATTAGAGCTTACTGGTGGCATTATACTGTGTATTTTCTTATTGCTGAACACAGAGTGGGAATTATGTTTTTACACGACAATTTTTATTGGTAATAATTAAATGTTTCTGAACAAGTGTATGTGTTTTTAGTTTTTGATAGTTTGGACACTATATTTATTTCCAGTCATTCCCAGAGTGTTTTTCCTGTATTATATTGCGAGTGGGATATGTATTTCAGAGCTTATTAAGCTAATGAAGATAACTTTCTATTTTCGTTTCAAGCATGCACGACTTTATTTACTGCTTACTTACACTCAGACTGTTTATGATACTGTTCATCTCACACTTACACTATACATCCTGTATATACACAGTATACCGGTCATCTCACACTTACACTATACATCCTGTATACACACAGTATACCGGTCATCTCACACTTACACTATACATTCTGTATATACACAGTATACCGGTTCAATACATATTGCGAGTGTAGTTAGTTTCAATCACAACAACCATCACATTAATTTCACTCTTAGACCTTAAATTATCTTAGTTTATAGTTGTTGAACTTAAGTAATATTGTGATACGTGCTGTACTTCAAGGCGACATATCCCTTGCTTCCAGAGAAGTGGTCAGAATAAGCCAGTGTCATTGTAATATCAATCCTATTCGAAGGACCCAAGTATCAACACCTTATTTACATACGCATGGCCAGGCGGGACGAGAAGTTATTGTGGCGTTTCCCTTGAGGACTAAAGGGCTACTTTTCATTTAATGCGGTACAGTGAAACCAGCAAATAAAACGGAAAATACTGCGAATCTTAATCTGTATCTCATGATGTGTGTTATAGGCTACAGGAGTGAACATTAGTGAGTTATTAACAAGTTCCTGAAGGGCGACAGAGTGCATGACCGGATTATGTCGTGTTCACGACTATGATTATGAGATTTAGATACCGTATTCGCTTGTATAAACAAGGTCAGTAAATAATGTAGAAAAATAATTAGATACCGTATTCGCTTGTGTCAGTAAATAATGTAGAAAAATAACTCGGTCTAAAAATAAGTTACCCAGTGGGAAGCTGATTGGGCAGAGACTCGCAGTGCACTCTATTCGCCAAGGAGAGTCTGAAGTGGTTAGAACGAAAGTAGACTATCTAAGTTCATGTCCAATATCTTGCAGTGTACTCTGGCACAGTGACTGGCACGTATCTGTTCCCTGTAGTGGTAAGGCAGAACAGTTACTCAGAATCTGTCGCGCACGCTGCAGGTAATATCATAGTACAGGTGAGGTAGACCTATCTCGCTGTCTGCGCACAACCAATCTCCGTGTCCTAACATTGGCCCTCTTTCCTGCCAACACGTCTACCTAAAATTGCATGGTTTGGACTTTAGGTTAGAAAACTGATTTGTAAACAAGTACTTAGAGATGATTTTATACTTCCTTGAACCAATTTGTATTGAAATTTTATTAAATTCGAACTGATAAAATAATTTTATTACTTCTAATAGTGCTTTCCATTTAAAACTTAAGATATAAACAAACACGTAAATCAGTGTTGACCATGTGACTTTGACAGTTGTGTTCCTTTGAATTAGGTCAATATTGGGTAGAAGCACAGAAGGCGAATAAGCGGTCTACTTCATCTTTATTCTATCTATAATATAGCCTGTTCACGGTTCATCGAACGTTTTCGAAATTAACCTTTAAAATACGTTACTGATTCTAGCTGCGTGAGTTTGAACTGACCGGCTTGGGTCCAGTAAAACTGCTAACGACAGAAGGTTAGGTAGTTCTATGTAACAACTCTGAGTTAAAAGATGAGTTAAGTTGAGAGATTTGGGCGTCTCTTAACGTCGGGGTCTCGGGAGCCGATGAGGATGAAATAAGGTGAGAATGGAGCAGCGCAGAAGGAAAATGCGCGGGAAACGGGAGATTACCGAGAAAACCCGCCGACCAGAGGCATCGTCCAGCACGATTGCCACTTGCGAAAATCCGGGAGTAAGCCGGACGGTGATATAACGCTGTTCTTCTCGCCGAGAGGCGATCGGAGATTTAAAAGTGTCAGGTGAACATTTGTGAATACCATTAAATTATTCCTGTTGCTATCTATTTTTAATGCACAAGTGTAAGGGTGAATAAATATGTAAGCTATTCACTTTTTAAAAAATTTCATAGTTTCTTTCTTTTGACCGACGCATGAATGAAGTGATCCGGCTCATTGCGATTTTAGTTTGAAATCCGATGTAAGTAAGAAACAACGTGCAGACAAGCAGATCTGAAGCTCATGCACTGTAAAAAATTTTTCCTTTCGTTTTACAGAAATCTGTTCTTGAAAATTTCTCCACAACTCGTCGCAAACTCTCTGTGGAATTACACATACGTCGTTTTTCAAAAATGCACTTTCCGTAAACTTCACAATTTTTTTTCGTGAAATTCACGGAAGCTCTCCGTAAATTTGCTACTTAGATTTCCGTACTTCCAATTAAAAAAAACAAAATGAAACAACGGAAATATCCTTTTATCTTCTTAATGCGGGTGTTTTGCTGTGAATAACAAAATACATTAAAAAAAGTTATTATATTTTATAGGCGAGTGAGATTTGAACCTGACTCAAATGTAGAACAGAATAAGTATATAACCACATTTTTAAGTTGACTTTATTAACTTCAATGACTGATACATTTGCCGTTTGACAGAGCGTGTTGTTGACGTTTGACGATCTCGAGTTACAGCGACCTGATCACAAGTTCACAGTACACATGTGTGTAACATGCAAACTTGCGACCCTCCGACTACAAGTCGGCCATCTGCCCAGGCAGAACACCAATCTCCTTAGACATCTTATTGGCAGTTCTATGTGTAACTCTGGTATTTATACTCGGATCGCATGTATCTAGTAATGCTGTCGTATTCTGAGTATTGCTAACTGGTAGAAGTGCCTGAGCAACTTTATAATGTTTGAGTAAGTGGTTAAGTATTCTAACTGTCGAAGAAACAATAATTTTCTTCTTACATCGGCAAAGATAGGTTCGTGTAAACTCGACAATGTTTCGTCTCAAAAATCCGAAACTGTAGGAAATACCGAGACTTTCCGTATGTTATATTCACGGAGCTCAGTTTCGTCATTACGGATTGCGTTATCGTTTGTTTACTATACGATTTCGTAAATATTTCCGTAAGTATAGGATAATATTGAACAGCGACTCAGATCAACGCGAACACTTCATAATGCGATGTTGAAGTGTTGAGGATGTGTGTATGCATCTCGCGTTAGCAAACTGTCTTTGTCTAACTGTATACACCTTGGCACTGATACTCTCAGAAATACAATACATCACCCATATTTGTACTCTGTCAAACATTCTACATGTCTGTCGATTGGTTATTTGGAGGTGTTTTTCCTTTCGAGTGTTCAAAGAAACACTTGTTTCGCCAATTAGCGGTCTACAGCTCGTAGAAATAAAGTGAGTGCTATGTTTACGTAGAAATAAAGTAGGTGCTACGTTTACGTAGAAATAAAGTGAGTGTTATGTTTATGGCCAACATAACTAAACCGCTCACTCATGAGAAGGATCTCCGGTTGCCTGCAGTTATTTCCCGCGCGCGCCCGAGGTGCCGCGGTGGTGCAGTGGCTAGTCTAAACACCTCCCACCTAGCCGACCCGTGCTTCACATCCGGCGGGGTGTTTTCCCAAACAGAAACAGTTGGCTCTCAAAACGGAGTTTTGCCATTATATTATATTATTTAATTAAATAAACAAAGTGAGTTTTGTTTTCTTAAATATTTTATTTCGACAAAAAATATGTTGTGAGAGCAAAAACTCAATTTTGCCATGTAAAACCAAACTTGTGGGAAAATAAATCAAACAAACCATTGTCCCAGTCTAAGCATTTTCTTCAGTCGGTGTTTATTTCCAATTAACGCAGTTAAGGGAAATGTTTATTTTTATAGACTATTCACAGTAAAGTTACGGCCCTACCAGAATGTATTAACCCCTAATAAATATATTTTATTGTTGCCTTAGATATTAAATTTTGAGAGTGATGAAATGTATACACTATGTTTGTTAGGCATATTGCAATGTTTATTTTAAAAAGTGGCAGGACGATAGAAATGAATTGAAAGAAAAAATTTAGCACGGCCTTTAAAAGTGCTCACATTAGAGTGAATAGCATATACAAATATTTATCTTTTAAGTGATAAATTAATAGTGTGTAGAGGGCGCAGTATGTTAGCTCGCGACTTAAGTTGTGCCACGGAAAGCATGCAAGCTGGCTAGTTGTACGCAATGCTGACGGCATACAAGAGGAGACAGCTACGTCATATGTCCTTGTGCAGATTATCTCTTTTCCTCACAAACTTACACATACTTGCAAGCAGGATGTGACTAAATTGCACACAAACTACGCGGTTGTGTTTGTACGAGCAATAAAGTTTGCAGAAATTCTACGGTTGCAGATAGCAAAAAAATGTTTTCAAGTAACTTATTTGATTAAATATTCAGAATATAAATTCTTAAAAAATGTTGTATGCTAATGGGTTAATATTTTTCCTACTTGTCCCTGCTTCATGCGAAAATAACTGTACGAATTTTGATTAAATCGTCACTCTAAGATAGGTTTCAAAACAACTTAAGGTCACTGGTCAGCAACTGATTAATTATTTTATACTAGCATTTACCGCAGTTTCACTGGCATTCTCGACGGATTTGGACGTATTTTTTGGTACAGGGGTGGATTATATTCTGCATTAAAATTTAAGATACCTTTCATCCCGGAAAAGCGAACATTTCATTAAGGAAAGGAGAATCAGCCGTCCTACGCCTACCCAAACAGTTGGTGGCACATTCCATATATTCCCTAAGAAACTGTTCGTTTTTCCGGTATGTAGAGTACACTACTTGTTAATCCAGGTTATAATCTACCCCTGTACCAAAAAATACATCGAAATCCGTCAAGCTATTACGACTTGACTGACTAACAAACAAACATACAAACGTTCGCATTAATAATGTTATTAACATTAGTACAGAGCGCTCTTCATCATGCAGATATTGACAAGTAATAATTCCTCCCACAAACAAAATAAACTACTTATTTTTCACACAGTTTTCTGTCAACATCGCAATTTTCGTGTTCTTAGGACGTACACGTTATACAAACTAAGTCACTTACCGAAATATGATCATTCACATTGATATAGGTAAGCTACCATGAGTTAGACGTGTATTCGTAATTTTTACGAATTGCTCAAAAGAATCACATTTTGCATATATTTTATTTGCAGTACCTACTCTATATATAGATTTTAAAATTTTGCTAAGCATGCCATAAAAATTACTATTTCATGATATTTCAATCAGCCTTGTTTAAGGTACAGTAAGTGGTTTTGTTTATTTCATTTGTATGTTACAGAAACACTAAAATGGTGGTTTTGACATGTGATGAAATACTATGGGAACTAAAATTATCTATTCGAGAAAAGAGAACTCTCAAGTAATGAATACAGGTACTACGCAGGTGTACATTATTTATTCTATACATAATTATGCATATTCCTATCATATATAAAAATGTATTTATTATTTTAATATAACTGAAGGTATATATATATTTAAACTGATATAAAACATATATATGTATATAAATATAATATATATTACTACCTACGTGTTTTCTTCTAGGGCGAACGAGAATTTGGGTTTTATCATCGTGCTCCCATTCCAAGAAGATGAGTTTGTGAATACGAAGGCCTGCTTTTGACCTAAACGTGCCGATTCTGCGGTCAAGTATTCACCTTTGTTCAAAATGCTTGTCGACATGAGAGGACGGCCTGTACGAGGATTCCTTTTCGAGCGATGAAGCATTACGACATTGGTCCCACTCAGTTTATCCAAGGCAAAATATGCAAGGATTGGTCTACTGGGAGTCAGCAAGTGTTGCTGGCAATACCTCATGCTGCATCGATGGGCAAAGGTTCGACAGGCGATTATGATGATGCAGTTAATTCTAAAGATAGAATGAGTGCAGCAGAGTCGGCTTGTGAGGAATGTACACTTGCAAGACTTTCGCGTGAAGTTGACGAACTTCAAAATAAACTGTCTTCAGCTCTAAATACTGATAACTATACAACACCTGCTACAGAGAAAAAACAAATTTAATGTATTATACAAAACATGAGGTGAAGAAAATAATGAAGGCAGTATCGATGAAAATGAACGACAAATTGGGAAATATGGTGGGGGCCTGTCATTGTGCTGCATTGTTCAGTACAAAGTCGAGGTTGTGAATCGGCCAATGGCAAAGCACGGTGTGTGCAGTGCTAGGTGCGATGCTGATTACGGTGCTTATTTATGCAAATATTGACTCCTGCAGACTGACTCCAGCCAACTGACTTCTATAGACTGAATCCTACACACTGACTCTTGCATGTGGTGTGCCAATGTTTTCACACGATTAATCATTTGCAATCACGTGACAACTCGGGGATTGGCTGGTCGGTGTCCGAACAATGTATTAATTATGTAATATGATTGGTTCAATGTCTACTTATATGACGTCATAAGGCTTGCAAACGCGTATATTATAGGCAGTGGGGAGATCAGCTGAGAGACTTACTTAGACTATGGCTGGCGAATAAGATACCTAGTCTCGGCTAGCTTCTATGCCAGGTAATCCATGACTAGTTACGTAAAAGAGGAGTGGATATTTCAGAACAAATCGTTTCTAGTCATCGATTTCTTCTTTGAGTGAGATGTCTCCTGTGTTACCAGCGCCATCAACTTCTTCAGTTGTGATAGCTACATCACTAGCAGCATCTGCATCTGCCAGTACAGTACCATCTTTTCAGACTGGTATTGTGCCATCGAATTCTTCAGCTGCTACGTCTACGAAATCTTCAATGCAGCCATCGAACTTTTCAGCTAAGGTACCTAGAACACCAATCTTTAGCCCTAGCACTTACATCTCCAACAGGTCCATCCGAGGCTTTGCTTAAGCCACTGGGCCGTGATCAATGTCACTTTTAGGATAAGAAGCCACTCTGTACGGCAACATGAGCAATTTAATAATGCCAAGAAGCCTTGTTTCATCTCATCCGATCCGGTAAGCAGCTAGCCGTAGCGACAGTTTACTTACCTCGGTACCTGGTTTACTGCAAGCAGGTCTCTTGTGACTTCGGTACATGTTCTATAAAGTGTACTTATCTACATAACCTGTCCTGCACAGTGTCGGTGTAATAAATGTCACAATATTTTCGCAGAAGGATAACACGAGTGTGATTGCGAGATGCATAACATACTGTAACCTCCAACAAACTTGCATATATTTAGATACATATGTACTGAATAATATTGTAAATTTTTTGAGGGCGTGAGCGATTTAAATAAACTAATTGAATTAAAAAAGCCTACGATTAGGATAGTGTGTTTCAAGCTTTTTCCTAATTTGCCAGAGCATAACTAAAATTAAAAGGTTCAAGAATAAAATAAATTTAATTAAAAAGTATTGTATAAAGTACCATTGTACAACATGTAAAATTATATAATAATTATTTTTTTTCATTTATGAAATTAAAATTCTTAATAAAATATATATGTAAAATATTACGCAATTAGTAAAGGTTCCGCACCATTCTTGTAGGTATACTGCTGATTGGAAATATCTCCTTGTTTTTAAATATAAATGAAAAATTACTGATATTTTGTCTATAAAGATAAGACAGCTCGCTTGGCAGTGAAATCAAGAAATTAACGCCACCTATGTGTTGAAAATAGAAACCAACATAAAAAGCACCGACAGTGCAACTTAAACCTTAAAAATCATAAACAAATATGGCTGCCGCCTGGTGGTGATATCGATTATTAATACACTAGCACCACCTAGGTGATAAAAAAAAAAGAAAACCAATATGGCGGCAATTAGGAATGTATAAACAAATGACATACAACATTCAAGATGGTGTCCTGAAGCAATGTATAAACAAATTGAACGACGAAAAACCTACATGGCGGCCTCCAGCAATGTATACATAAACGACAAACGATAAAACCAATATGGCGTCTTCCAGGAATGAAAACACCAACGAAAAATCCAAGCCGGCATCCTCCAGAAATGTATAAACAAATGACAGATGATGAAACCAAGATGTGGCCTTAGGCAACGTATAAAAAATTAACAAACGAAAAAAAACATATCTGCCTCTAGAAATTATAAACAAATAACAAACGAAAATATAAGATGGCTGCCTCTAGCAATGTATAAACAAATTACAATCGAAAAACCAAAATGGCAGATTGAGTACAGGTTTTGGAGAGGTGGTGGAACCTCCAGAAATGTAAGGTTTCAAAATAAATATTTTAATAATTTTCTAATTATTTTTCAACAACAAAGTTTTTGGAAATTTTTAATGAAATTTTTAAGGAAAAAAAAAAAGGAATTGTTTAGAGAAAAAGGGAAAATTTAAGGAAAAAAGGGGGAACTTTTTGTTAAATAGAGGAAAACTTTTAGAGAAGAAGGCTGTTGCCGGGGAAAAGGGATTTTAAAATAAATTTTCTATATTTTCTAATTATATTATAATTTTTATTACATTTATAATACATTTTTTAGAATTTTTTTTTTTTTTTGGGATTTTTGGGTTAAAATGTTAAAGGTACTGGTTTCCAAGCCAATCGGAATGGCAGAGCAATAACAGCTCCAATCTCCTACGCCCCACGCCCTTGTGCCAAAGTCGGCTGTATTATTCTACTCACTTAACTTATATAATGTTGTTCCTTTATATGTTGATATTACTACCGTAGTGTGTATAAAAGAACGCTGTCAGTAACAAACTGGGGAGTAGTAACCAGATAATCATATTTTATAATGTATTGTTTCTCGTGTTTTGGAATGGTTCTCCTAGTCAAATTTTAGATTTGATCAACTATGCCATGGAAAATGATTCGAACTACAAGGATAATTCGATTATGTAAAACCTTACTTTACTAGCTAATCCCAATTCCAAGAAGCGAAAGTTTGTTTTGTTCAATTTCGACCTGGCAGACACTCATTTCCGTTCTGACGATGCCGCGTGTAAAAACTGTGTTTGATTTTGGTTTTTAAACCAAAACATATTATGCGTTAACATTCCAGCGGGACAAATACGAGGATACTGTTAGTATGTTGCACAAACGTTAGCGCTAAAGGCCGCGTGTGCTTCTGAATCAACATCTAACCGATAATTAATACAAGTCGCATGACTGATGTGTAAATATGCGAACATCTGCGGCCACCGAAAAACATGACCCTTATAGTACATGTATTTACAGGAGTTCTTTGAATTTCCACTTTAATTTTTCTTCTTCTCTGGTTACGCGAAAAATATTGACGGATTACTACTGAGTGAATCTTAATTCTAAAGCCTTTATGTTATTAATTTTAATCTTGCCGATTTCAAGGAATTAATACATTCTTAACTTTATTAACGACAGTTTGTGGCACCTGCAGAAAGCAACACTCTGAAGAGATAAAGTACAGCAAAACAACGACAAAATGAACTCACAGCGTTCATATTTAATTAATAAGTGAGTGATTTATTTGAAAAGCGTGGGTTGAGCCAAAAACACAATGCAATCAATATCGCTGACTTCGACACGCAGATTGAGGACGTGTCAGAAGCGCTGTGTTTATCACGAAACTTAATTTTAAATATGTGTAAGTAAAAAAATAATGAATTTCCCTGAAATTTCCAGTGATTAAAATTATCTTGATCCAATTAATCACTATCCGCCTAGGTTGTATTAAATTTAAATTACGATTTCTAACATTTTCTGCAACCTCGCGTTGCAGTCGACTTTTAAGCGTATACAGCAACTACGAATCATTCAAGTTTTGTAATCACATATATTTTTGCGTGCGTGTAAAAGGAAGCTAAGTAGCTGTGATCAACGTCGATCGTCTGCTAGTAATTGTCACTAACTAGCAGCCGGTATATGTACATATGAGATGAAACAAAGTTCCCGGATAGAACAGTATGTATATATTTACTAGCAAGTATTTTATGGCAGGAAGAAAATAGTATTCAAGTAAAATATCACGACACTGGACTGTTTCACACGTTAGTATCAATTAAAAAGGAATATATTCCCCGTATGTGTTTTATTATAACGGAAATGACACATTTAATAGATTTACACTCCATCGACTGCGAAACTGTGTCCAGCGCACGCGAGATCGCAATTTTCTCTTTATTGAATTTGCCGATGTAGCGGTGCGAATATTTAGGAGAAGACACATCCTGTGACCCCGGATGGTTTATGACGTCATTTTAAGCATGCTCGCAACATTTGTTTTCACACTCAAAACACATCCTGACAACGATTTAAGTCAAGTGTACCTACTACATGTTTTCAAAATAGAATAATTTATATATTTCAGATCAATTGCCACGTGCGCGCATGTGTGTATATATATATATGGGGTTCTGAGAAACATAGTGATGTAAGTCAAGTAATGTAAGTTTTCCACAAATGAATGTTTTGCGTTCGTGAGCACAGAAATATTACAAAAATTTTGGAATAAATCCAAAGGCATGTTTCAGTAAACTGTAAACTTAATATTATATGTGCTATATTATAAATGTGAATGAATAAAATTATTAAAGGCAATATAATTTTAATTATTACAATATATGTGGGCTGCATAGTAATATACTATGAATATTAAAAGCACATTACCTGGCACATTGCTTAGCGCAATGGTGCATTTTAGTCTTTGTCCCCTTCTGAATCTTCATCCGCCAATAAACAACAATGTTATTGTTCATTGGAGCTTCTGATCCCTGTAATGGTAGCATGGTGGAGTTTGTCATAACCTAAAAATTACTCAATATTTTTCCATTAATCAAAAACATGTGAAAATTGAGTAAAGCATACAATGTATGAAAGTAATAGTTTTAAACAATTAACATATTAAACACGTTACAGCAATCTGGTCGTAATTATTAAGGTAGGTAACAGGTAACAAACCATATAACTTAAAAGTACAGTAGGCCTAACTGGAACTTATACATTTGTACTTAAACTCGTAGTCTCCTTCAGAATCATCTGGGAGTGGACCACAATCTTTTGTTTCTTTGGAGCTTCTGACGTCTTTAAAGAAAGTATGATGGACAGGGCGGATGTACTTAAGTTAATAAAGCATATCTCTTTTCTTTAGATAGTTAATTACCCGTGCACCACCATCAAGTTTTTCCTACATAATGTTCCCTAAACTTGTAGGTCGTCCCTGCTTGGTAGAGTGAACACTCAGCTTTCTGAAGGGGATGAAATCACTTAATGTGTACTTATACAGGATCGAGAAAGGCTTGTCTTTTTGGTAACGAAGCCACTGAATATTTCTCGAATTCACATCGTGATTATCTACATCTTTCTTACGTTTTATGGCTGCCTTCTTTAGGGAACCAGTCTTCACAAACTCGTCTGCAAGTATTCTCACGACAACAAATCTGTTGTGTCGCCTGGCAGTCTCTATTACTTTATACCAATCATCTGGAACATAGTTAATCTTATCCCGAGACGCTTGTTCAATGAGGTCAAAATCAGAATCTTTTGGGAAGTATGAGTGCCCGGATATCATGAACTTGTGATTTATAACATCCACAGCTGTTTATTGAGTTAGTTTCAACAATGATATTGCCACTTTGATGTTGCTGTTTTGGCCAATGCATGTATCACTATATATAGATGATGACTTATTTCTTAGAGTGCTGCTTAATATGCTTCGTAATACAATATGCAAATTCCTGTGACCCTCTAGATGTAGTCGTCTCATCCCAGACATACATGAAGCCTATAATGTTGCCAACATCATGAATGACCAAATTATAGCAGTACATGTTCTGTCTGTGATATGCCTATGAAACTGTCAGTTTTGGGAACGGCCGAACTTTTTGAAGGTCCACAGTTAAAACATAGAGTTCTTCATTTTTCTTTGCGTGTTCCCCATCTACTTTTATACTAGCTCTGGCCTCTTCAGCTGATGCCAAATTAACACTATGATCACGTTCCAAAACCTTTCTTGTTCTAAATTGTCTTCAACATCTTTTAACTGTTTGTATCTATCACATACCTTGCTGGTGTCCTTGTGTTGGACATGAAATTGTAAATTTAATTAGTTGTTAAATATGGGCCAGTAAAGATATTCTTTCACGGGTGTGAATTTTTCGTTGCACCATTATTAATATATTGTGTACATCTGCCTAATATTTAATTCAGGACTAAGGTACTTCCTATTGGGATTGACTTTCAAGGTGTAGTGGCTTTGAAAGGTAGGGAACAAGTTAATGTGGTCCTGTAATGACTATTTTTGTTCAGGTATTATTTCTCGTGCTGCTAAATGTTTCCCTCGTAGATCTTCACCTGGCTCCTTCATGTACCTCACTTTTTCTAATGCCCTAGTATTTCTTCCATCACTAACCTGAAATGTATCGAGGAAATATTTTTTACATACACGAACTGTGCTACCTTCCTTCTGAATACTAAATGTGTTGGTGCATTATTTGTTTCCGTTGGTCCCATCCCGAGGTCGCCTTTGTTTGATAGGCATGTGATGAACAAAACCACATAAATATGCATTTTGTTTACCAAAGTCACACATATTGTGAAAGTTGTCGATATATTAGCGTCTCTCGTCTTCTGTGATTAATTACATGCATTTTTTGAACACCAACAGTCCTTGTTTCGGAATATTTTCGCATCTACACTTAGAGCCTTTGTATTAACCTAGCATTTACCTGAAGCACGCAGTTTCTTCGCTGTTGCTTTTTTGGAAGTATTCCTTTGTCGTGTTAGAGGCTTTAATGTGTTACTCTTACATGCTGCATCTTCAGTTTCCACATCATTCTTATTAGCTTTTTTTCATATTACTGCCATTCTCCAAATGTAGATCTGAAACAAACAGTATTTGTTATCGACTCATCCCTTTGCATTAGTAATTAATGTTAACTACTACGTTCACAACATAGTACATATAAACATTACTGACCAATCCATCCTGTCATACTACAAAACCCCACATTGCGTAGGACGTACGTTAAGGGATTTAAAACAAACATAGCTATTTAAAATTATAATAATAAATGAGCTCACCTGATGAATCACTGTCATTGTCCAGTGGATGAATGTCTAAATCAACATCACTATCGTCACTGTCTAATATCTTGTCCAACAATTCGCAGCCGCTCATTGTTTACGAACACAAGCATCCACATCAACAGTCACAAATAAAACAATCACGATATACTATTTAGGTGCAGAGTGGTGTAAGTCAGACTTACACCACAATATTTCTAAACAGTTCGCCCTGTTGGCTTATACATAAAAGTTAGCGGTGCAACGTCTTGGAAACCATTTCTACTACGACTTACTTCACTATGTATACAAAAATAATGCATTTTTGAGAGTGATTCTGTAAATAAGTCCAATACTCAAACCTTTTGACTTACACCACTATGTTTCTCAGCACCCTATATATATATATATACATATATACATATATATATATATATAGGAAACTGTTACAACACCAATAGAAAGAAAGGTAGTTTTTAGATAAATTACTAAAATTATTACAAACGATTACATTTTAAATTTTCAGAGCAAATGAACAAAATTTTTAATGCCATAAAAAAGATCACCGTGTTGTTATACTCGACGAGCCGCTATAAACATCAGGCGCTGATGTGTTTATGGGGAACCGTTTCTACCCGAGCAAACAGTTCATTGGTATTGCATGCTGGATGAGAACGAGGTGGTACTTGCCCAGTGACCCTGTACTCCTGACATGTTCAATGGGTGACACATGGGGCTAACATGTAGGTCATCAGAGATGCAGTATGTGTCTTCCTTACTTCGAAGATAGCCTGGACGTTTCTGACAACATGGAGTTGGGCTATGTCATGTTGGAATATGACTGCAGAAGTGTACTGGAATTAAATCAGAGTACGACTTGGTTTTCCACAACTCCTCAGACCTAGTGGTTGCTGTTGAGAATGGCCGGAACTAGTAGCGGGTCCGTGGTGGCAAAGTGGTTAGACTAATCGCCTCCCAACAAGGTGAACCGGGTTCAATCACCGGCCGGGTCACTCCAGATTTTCGCAAGGGGGAACCGTGCCGGACGATGCTGCTGGTCGGCGGGTTTTCTCGAGGATCTACCGTTTTCCCCAACCCTGCATTCCAGCGCTGTTTCATTCTGACCTCATTTCACCCCCGTCAGCTCTCAAGACCTAGTGGTTAAGAGCCGCCCAAATCTTTCAACTGTCAACGCGATCCGTAGCAGCAGACATCGCCAGTGATACTCTTTTGTTCCCCGCACCATTATTGCCAGCGTTCGTGCAGTATTAAGCTAAGGAATTCATTCTAGAAGAAGACGCTTTCCATTATATCGTCGAATACGTTTACGGCCATTATTGTAATTTGAAGCGGGTCTCGTCCTAAAACAACGCGTCACAACTCTGTACGCCAGTGGGCATGTGCATGAACACTTTGTAGCATGAGATGTCGATAATTTATGCCACAGGAGGATCGTTCGTAGAGGAATACATGCACACATTCTGTGCGATGCATACGCCATGAAACCAAGGAAGAAAATCAGAACTGCTGCAGTGTTCCAATTCCAATATTCTGCTAACACTAGAGACATAACTGCGATGTGTGTGAGGCGTTTGTCATCCCGTGGTTTCGTCACAATATTTGGTCCAGTTCCGTGTTTTCGACTCGTCTTGTTCTCTCCAGTCCACAGTTTCCACACACTCGCATCATTGTCTTTGAACTAGAAACCGTATGAACAACAGTTTTAGCGGTAGGAAAATCCTCCTTTACACAAGCCGATCGATCCGGCCAGATTAAAAACTGTAACTTGTTGAAAATGTGCATTTTCACGTCGCCATGACGTACTGACTCCAGTAGGATCGTTCACAACTCGCTGACGACGAACATATATACTCGTCTGAATCCTCAACATTACTCTGTTTCTACACTTTAACATGCCCGTTCTTAGGGCGTTGCCATGCCACTTCATGTCCTTCTCAAATTGTCATAACCATTCCATGCTTTCCATTTCCTGTGTGCATATTTCCTTCAAGGAGTTACCGACACACAATACTACAACTACACATACACTATTACAGCAACAAGCAACATACTCAGCTAAATACTGTTTTTTTTTTTCAGAGTAAGAATGGATTGTTAAAATAATCGCTGATACAATGTGGAAGAAAATTATATATTAACATTTTGTTTTCGTATCCTATATAACAGCTAAAAGTGTTGCTGTTGCACGGCATTACAAAGCAGTTTTTTTTTAACCACGAGAATAACGTTTCACCTGTCTTACATACAGTATACATATGTATAAACTATTCACGATAAAGTGAGCATTTGTTATCCTTTAACAACCTTTTAAAATAAATATCGCCATGTAAGTGTCTAATTGACACAGTGTGTATATTCCAACGCATTCTGAAATTAACGTCTAAGAATAAGAAAAGTATACTACTTGACTATTATTCCAAATTAGAGGGATTTCATAACAGCTCACTTTACCGTGAATAACCTATACAGAGGTTTGTGAAAGTATAAGGATGTCTGGCAAAACTGTTGTTGCTACATGTTGTGCTCTACAGAACGATCGCACTACAAATCAGTGGTTTGCAAATAATTGTGATAAAGTCTGATATACGCAGTGATTTCACAGGTTCTGAACAGCGACGTCTTGATCTCCGCTGAGGGTGAAATGAGGTGAGGATGGAGCAGCGGTGGAATGCAAGGGCATTAGACCGAGAAAATTTGCTGTATCGAATGGCAAAATTTGCTACGTTTCCCACAATCCAGATGACCCCAATGGGAATCGAACCCAGTCCGCCTGGGAATGGTCTAACCAGTACAACACTGCGGCACCAACATTGCTCAGTTTATTTGTGTGTCGTGAAGAAGACCGCGATATTGTGTGCAACACGGTGGCTAGTTCTACTCAGATTAGGAACAAGAACGACAATTATTGTGGGAGAGTTTGACTTTGTTGGGCCGCCGTTCCAGCTTGCAAGGGGCTTGTCACCAGAGAAACACTTTATTATTGTGCATGAAAGTTCGTGTTAAACACGAATTGTGATGTTTACTTGCCGCAACCAAAGCTTCAAACATTAACTTAATTTAGAAACGGTTATTCATGACTTCCTATTGCGTTTACAAGAGCAAACACAAACAATACAACTGTCGTGGGAATTAAACGTTCATGATCAAGTTTATTTTAATCGACAAATCTTACGAAATTAATTGCGGAATGCATGCAGGGTGTAAGCAGGGGAACTCTCACACAAACACAGGGACAAATACCTGCATTCCTAAAACAGCTAGGGAGAGCGACGTCACAGCACGTCATAGCGCTGTGGGAAAACTACTTCATACTTACTGCCCCTCATGAGGAGAGCGACGTCTCAGCACGAAATAGCACTGTGTGAGAAATACTTCATACTTAATGTCCCTCATGAGGGAGAGCGACGTCACAGCACGTCATAGCGATATGGGAGATCTACTTCATATTTACTGTTCCTCATGAAGGAGAGCGACGTCACAGCACGTTATAGAGCTGTGGGAGAACAACTTCATACTTACTGGCCCTCATGAGGGAGAGCGACGTCTCAGCACGCCATAACGCTGTGGGAGAACTACTTCATACTTACTGTTCCTCATGAAGGAGAGCGACGTCAAAGCACGTCATAGAGCTGTGGGAGAACAACTTCAATCTTACTGTCCCTCACGAAGGAGAGCGACGCCACAGCACGTCATAGAGCTGTGGGGAGAACAACTTCATACTTACTGTCCCCCATGAGGAGAGCGACGTCACAGCACGTCATAGTGCTGTGGGAGAACTACTTCATACTTAATGACCCTCATGAGGAGAGTGACGTCTCAGCACGCCATAGCGCTGTGGAAAAACTACTTCATACTTACTGTCCCTCATGAGGAGAGCGACGTCACAGCACGTCATAGTGCTGTGGGAGAACTACTTCATACTTAATGACCCTCATGAGGAGAGTGACGTCTCAGCACGCCATAGCGCTGTGGGAGAACTACTTCATACTTAATGACCCTCATGAGTAAGAGCGACGTCACAGCACGCCATAGCGCTGTGGGAGAACAACTTTATACTTACTGTCCCCCATGAGGGAGAGCGACGTCACAGCACGTCATAGCACTGTGGGAGATCTACTTCATACTTACTGTTCCTCATGAGGAGAGCGACGTCACAGCACGTCATAGTGCTGTGGGAGATCTTCTTCATACTTACTGTTCCTCATGAGGAGAGCGACGTCACAGCACGTCATAGCACTGTGGGAGATCTACTTCATACTTACTGTTCCTCATGAGGAGAGCGACGTCTCATCACGCCATAGCGCTGCGGGAAAACTACTTCATACTTACTGTTCCTCATGAGGGAGAGCGACGTCACAGCACGTCATAGCACTGTGGGAGAACTACTTCATACTTACTGTTCCTCATGAGGAGAGCGACGTCACAGCACGCCATAGCGCTGTGGGAGAACTACTTCATACTTACTGTCCCCCATGAGGAGAGCGACGTCACAGCACGTCATAGTGCTGTGGGAGAACTACTTCATACTTAATGACCCTCATGAGGAGAGTGACGTCTCAGCACGCCATAGCGCTGTGGGAAAACTACTTCATACTTACTGTTCCTCATGAGGAGAGCGACGTCACAGCACGCAATAGCGCTGTGGGAAAACTACTTCATATTTACTGTCCCTCATGAGGAGAGCGACGTCACAGCATGTCATAGCGCTGTGGGAGAACTACTTCATACATACTGTCCCTCATGAGGAGAGCGACGTCTCAGCACGTCATAGCGCTGTGTGATAAATACTTCATACTTACTGTTACTCACGAGGGAGAGCGACGTCACAGCACGTCATAGCGCTTTGGGAGAATTACTTCATACTTAATGACCCTCATGAAGGAGAGTGACGTCACAGCACGTCATAGCGCTGTGGGGGAACAACTTCATACTTTCTGTCCCTCACGAGGGAGAGCGACGTCAGAGCACGCCATAGCACTGTGGGAGAACTACTTCATACTTACATTCCCTCACGAGGGAGAACGATCTCACAGCACGTCATAGCACTGTGGGAGAACTACTTCATACTTACTGTCCCTCATGAGGGAGAGCGACGTCACAGCACGTCATAGCACTGTGTGAGATCTACTTCATACTTACTGTCCCTCACGAGGGAGGGCGATGTGACAGCACGTCATACCGCTGTGGGCGAGCTACTTCATACTTTCTGACCCTCATGAGGAGAGCGACGTCACAGCACGTCATAGCACTGTGGGAGAAATACTTCATACTTACTGTCCCTCATGAGGGAGAGCGACGTCTCAGCACGTCATAGCGCTGTGGGAGAACTACTTCATACTTACTGTCCCTCATGAGGAGAGCAACGTCAGAGCACGTCATAGCACTGTGGGATAACTACTTCATACTTACTGTCCTCACGAGGGAGAGCGAGGTGAGAGCACGTCATAACGCTGTGGGAAAACTACTTCATACTTACTGTCCTCCATGAGGAGAGCAACGTCACAGCACGTCATAGCACTGTGGGATAACTACTTCATACATACTGTCCCTCATGAGGGAGAGCGACTTAACAGCACGTCATAGCGCTGTGGGAGAACTACTTCATACTTACTATCCCTCACGACAGAGAGCGACGTCACAGCACGTCATAGCACTGTGGGAGAACTCCATCATACTTACTGACCCTCATGAGAAAGAGTGATGTCACAGCACGTCATAGCGCTGTGGGAGAACTACTTCATACTTACTGTCCCTCACGACAGAGAGCGACTTAACAGCACGTCATAGCGCTGTGGGAGAACTACTTCATACTTACTATCCCTCACGACAGAGAGCGACGTCACAGCACGTCATAGCGCTGTGGGAGAACTACTTCATACTTACTGTCCCTCACGACAGAGAGCGACTTAACAGCACGTCATAGCGCTGTGGGAGAACTACTTCATACTTACTGTCCCTCATGAGGGAGAGCGACGTCTCAGCACGCCAAAACGCTGTGGGAGAACTACTTCATACTTACTGTTTCTCACGACAGAGAGTGACGTCTCAGCACGCCATAACGCTGTGGGAGAACTACTTCATACTTACTGTCCCTCATGAGGGAGAGCGACGTCTCAGCACGTCATAGCACTGTGTGAGATCTACTTCATACTTACTGTCCCTCATGAGGAGAGTGACGTCTCAGCACGCCATAGCGCTGTGGGAGAACTACTTCATACTTACTGTCCCTCATGAGGGAGAGCGACGTCTCAGCACGCCATAACGCTGTGGGAGAACTACTTCATACTTACTGTCCCTCATGAGGAGAGCGACGTCTCAGCACGTCATAGCACTGTGTGAGATCTACTTCATACTTACTGTCCCTCATGAGGGAGAGCGACGTCTCAGCACGCCATAGCGCTGTGGGAGAACTACTTCATACTTACTGTCCCTCATGAGGAGAGCGACGTTACAGCACGACATAGCGCTGTGGGAGAACTACTTCATACTTAATGACCCTCATGAGGAGAGCGACGTCTCAGCACGCCATAGAGCTGTGGGAGAACTACTTCATACTTACTGTCCCTCATGAGGAGAGCGACGTCTCAGCACGTCATAGCACTGTGTGAGATCTACTTCATACTTACTGTCCCTCATGAGGGAGAGCGACATCTCAGCACGCCATAGCGCTGTGGGAGAACTACTTCATACTTACTGTCCCTCATGAGGAGAGCGACGTCTCAGCACGCCATAGCGCTGTGGGAGAACTACTTCATACTTACTGTCCCTAATGAGGGAGAGCGACGTCTCAGCACGCTATAGCGCTGTGGGAGAAGTACTTCATACTTACTGTCCCCCAATGTGCTTTGAAACCACTCACTGTTCAAATTTCAAGTGTCGCTCTGACTATCATGCAGGGGCGTTGGAACTAATATTTTCCCTTCAAAGGGGGGTAGTGGGGGTTGGGCAGATGGCTGTAATGGTGTCATGATTCCGTGTAAAATAAATAAAAAATACACATTATCCTTAGGTTATTTTTAGTAAAGGCAATACTACTGTTTTTGCACTCTCAGATTTTAAATTGGAGGTATCATTAACTATCATCATAGCATCGGATATTCCTTCCTGCTCTCTTTCAATTTCTTCCAAGGCAAGATCAACAGCATGGTTTGAACAATCTACAAAACAGCTGCTAGGAAATTCTTCAGTGAGGTATTTCTTTACATCATGCCACTTACATAACATATTGGCCTCGCCATCAAAACAAATACCTCGCAGTTTGTCAATACTAATTTTTAATTGTGAGTAGCATGTCTTTTATCACAGTTGTGAGTGAACTTACTGCAGAATGTGGTGGGTTGCAAATACCAACAAATAGTTATTTTATCTCTAAAGAATCTGGAGAGACACAGCGCACAAAGAGAAAACTGCTCCTCGCCAGAAATGTAACTTGTAGAGTCTACAATAATTGCAATAAATGGTGACTTCTAAATTTCGTCCACAATATATTTGCATGCATAATGGGTAATAGTCAATATTAAATTATCTGAATAAAAATCATGTATACTACTGCTTTGCTTGGCAAGTAAATTACTGTTAAGGCATTTAAAACTTAGCTCTATAAACATATTAAAGTACAACACGTAAAAAAATCCGTAACAAAAAAAATTCGACGCATGACTGAAAAAGGACGAAAATTATTTAATCCTGCGAATATAACACAGAACATTGTTGCGAATTCGTATTTTCATTTAACCGGTATATTATTAGTAACTTCCTGCATCGAACAATGTTCCTTAACAATCGTGATTTACTTCAACTAAAATCTGAGTTGTGTCCTTGAATATTGCGTTTGTTTGATAAACAATTACGAAAATAGGAAATCCGTGTATAAATTATCCGAGAGCAACAAAAACACTTGTGTTTACTCACCGAAGCTAGTTCAGTTTCGTGTTCATATTTTCAAAACACTCACTACACTACACTCAGAGACTGTCCAGTGCTATAGGGAAGGGTGGTGATGGCGCCAGACTGTGAGGGGGTGGGTGGGTCGGCCCTAGCGCACTTAACGCTCGCCACACGCCCCCCTCCTCTGTCTGCTACATACTATCAGTACTATAACTACTGGTTCGTAAGCGTTCATACAAAGTAACAAACACACGTCTCCATTACTAATTATTTAGAACGGAATTCTTATATCTAGTGTACGTAGTGCCAAGCTTTTCAGTTAAAATTTCTTCATAGAAAGACGTAAATATGAAATGAATCGTTAGACACCGTTTAAAATGGAACATATGTTTGAGACTACAAGCTGGAGTGGCACTGACCCTCCATGTTTAGAAGTGGAGGGGGGATTTACTCCCTCTTACCCCCCCCCCCCGGTAACTACACCCCTGCAGCATATGATCATTAAGTTTGGCAACAATGTAGATAAAGTATTCCCGTGCCCCAATTTCGTGTTAAAACTCAGAAATTATCATATATATTTACTGAATTTTGTGAGTATAACTATTCTTAGTATTATGTGCCCTGGTGTATATGTAACACATTTATGTTTTTAACATAAATTACACATTAACAAGACATAAAAGCATGAGTACAATGCGTCTATAGCAGTGTTAATTTCTTCATGTGGCGAAAGGATACACAAAGTATTTACAATTGTGGTCTTTACTACTTGAAATGTAAGAGGAGGGATGGAGAAAGATCCTTGGCAAGGACGGGGCAGAACCACATACATTCTAACTGCAAGGTTACATGTTCGCGTCTTAACGGGCATTGGTAAAAAATAGCAGCGATAAGGGATATAGTTACCTCCTATGCTAACTTCTAACATGAACTAAAAGGCGAGGGGAAAATTGGCATAGATACCGTAAAAAATGGCCGCGAACGTCCCACAAAGTAATTACTGAAGACGGCTTTGAAAAATAACCGAAGAACCAAAAGTAACTATATGATAGTATGTGTATGCTCACTGCGCTGTTTCCCGTTGTCCGTCCAGACAACAAACTGTTGCAAGCCATCGCTTTTAATATTTCCAAGAGAGTTAGGCCAGTTTACAGGCTGTTGCAGTATACAAGGAGCATGTAACTGCATGTGTCGAACTACAGGCTATGCACGTCAGTTCTAGGACTTACTGTTGTTCTAGAATTGCGGTAATAAAATTTATGACTCAGGACTCGGTTATTTTTGATTCAAATAATTTATAAAAATGCCTGCCTAGATATATAAAAACTTGGTTGATAAGAATTGTGAGAACGTCACCTAGCAGATGCATGGCTATAATAGCAAATTCAATGTTCTGTTAAAGATGAAAGTAAACAGTTGTATAAAAGTGTTGAGTGAGAGAGCACGTGATATGCACTGTGTAGCTGCAAATGTAGCTAGAGATTGTCGGTTCTGTCCGTAATGCTGTGTGTGGTAACAACACTTGAAAGTTCCCTACGACCAATGTCACTGCTATTACTGTGTTAAAAGTTTCGTAAAATGACTGTTCGTAACTATATGTATTCTGTACAGTACACACTAGTGCGCAAGTTTCCAGAAGTTGGCAGCAAACTAATAAAAAACAGTTCATAGACTCAACGTTGTGCTGCAACTGTATAGTTTACACTTATGGCCACTCGCATTAGTGTTTATAATTGTTACACAATTCAGTACGAATTTGTTTATAATTAATACATTTAAATTGTAAACAATCTGAAGGTTTCACTTGGATGATGCATGAACAAAGTGTTTAGGCCCATTATAGGAATTTGAGAAGACAAGTAAATTGTAAGAAATTGAAAACAGTGAAAGGCCTACAGTAACATTGTTACACGCGGCAGATTCCCGCACTGGCCACGGCGGCTGGGGTTGTGTGACCCCCCCCCCCCCCCACCAACTTCCTGTCATCAGGATGCCGGGGGAAACATTTACTATCCTGGTGTCACAGTCTTCTTCCCTCTATGGGCGGAGTGTACAACTTGAGAGGACAAGCAAGAATATTCTGCTATTCCTCGATCTCGGCGCAACCTGACACGTACAGAAGATACTGGACCAGAGCTGACGGCACTATAAATTCCCCCCGGCAGCCGGAGAAACGACAGTCTTTGTTGTAGCCATCTGGCTGGAGTGCAGCAATTTGTACAGTGTGGTGAAGCGAGGGACATGCGTGGTGAGAACGGAGGGTGTGAGACGGTGGCAGACCAGAGTGCGCGAGGTGTGGACGGGGGTGGGGGCGCGGTGCTCGACGAGTAGATGGTTTCTCTGGATGGCGGCGCCCGGAACACTCTGCAACATTACGGGCTGGTGGAGTGTGGACTCAATTAAGATGGGAATGTATGATTTTGATATGGAATCTACGGTAAATTTTGGAACTGTCAGACATAGTAATATAATTTGAAAATGTTTCGATACGTTTTAATATACTGTTTACTGGGACCAATATTAGTAATTTTATTCCATTAATTTCTTTGAGGTAAATGTGAACTGAATTATTTAGAGAGAAATAGCAAGTTATAGCCATTTATTGAAATATTTTAGGTCGAGTTTATAGTCATTGTAGTGGTTGTAAATTGATTCGGAAATATTGTTAACTATTTAGTTACTCAATAAATCCGTCCCTTACATAACCAGGTTAAGCCCACTGTTTTGAGAAATAGTAACAATATAATATGTAGAAGTGTAAGCTAGGGAGGTGATAAATGCAGTGATAAATGGAAAAACATATTCTCGAGAAAACCTCGTACTCTACTACATTCTCTTTGCTGCAACGCATGATTTCTTGTTGTAAATACACAATTATTTAAATAATAACTACTACAAAGAAGGTTAGTCATAAGCAAAATTGTTTCATTTTGATATATTAACGAAAATTGTAAGCATGAAGTTTCCTAATAATGGTTCAGCAGTATTCTTTATGGTAAACCATCGCGTCTGTGATTTGAGGAATAATTTATTTTGTAACTATTTATTTAGTAATTTTTATTACGTGCAAAAACTGGAAGGTACAAAACATAAATTGTATTATCACGTAACCCTTTCCTTTGATATACAGAAAGAATTGGTTATTGCAAACGAAACAGCGTCAAATAATGTTTTATTTGCGGCAAAGAAAGCATTTACCCAGTGAGGCCAGGCAGCGGCAATGTGCTCCATGTGATGTACACCTAGCACGTTGTCTGCCGGTATGACAGTGAGCTAGCCACTCTACCACCGCGGCTCCACCAGCTCGTGAAGGACAGCAGAGTGGCACGAGGCAGGAAGAGGGACTGCGATCGCTGGAGTAGGACGGGAACTAACTGCTTCTACGACCAGTGTGCAGGCCTCAGACTTTAATCTGCGGATATGGCCGACGAGGAAGTATGATTGAGATCTCCTTCATCCTGCAGCCCCAGATATGATGTGAACGTGTCAGGCTGCAGGGTATTCCAGTCTCCCTCAGGCTACTGAGTACATCTCAGGAATACGGCGATCAAATACATCTTCCCGGCCGTGTCCTTCACAAATGGAACGACTCAAGAAAAATTAATAAGGACGCGGCATTTCGTCCATTTCCGACACACGTGTTTGCTTATCTTCGATCTATGTGGCAGAAACCATGGAAACACAAATAAAGCAAGCAATATTACGTTTTGCTAAAATTCATATGTACATGATTAATAAAAATTTCCTAACGTCGAATAAGTAATAACATATTAAAAATCGAGTTGTCAAAGGGACGAACAGTAACGACAGAAAAACAGGAACTTGCAAATAAGCTCCCAAAAAGATTTTATCTGCATTTCTTCGGAATTGAATATTTTAAAATATATATTATATTCCAGTCCTAAAACAGTATAATCGTCAGAAATTAAGCTTCAAAACTTAAAATACCGGAATTTCGAGAATTATAATTTGTACAAAAATAATTTCAGGTGGTGCGCAGATAATATGTTCAGATAGAGCTAAAAATAGTTTTAAATATTTTCGGAATACCATAAGGACATTTTTGGAAATTCATTGTGTAGTTCGCCTGCAGTTTAATTGGCGTTTTAAAAAAAAAAAATATATGTACTAAAAAAATTAGAAGTTACACACTCATCGTAGAAAAATAAAGTGTCACATTAAAAAAAAATTGTCTTTGGGGCAGTAAATTTATTGAATAAACTTGTAAGCTGAAATTAAACCTCGTAGTTAAATAAATTTTCTAAATTATTTTACCACAGTATTGATATTCGAAAATCTCAGAGTTATTTTCATTAATGCGGAAAATACTCCCCTTAATGTTTACTATCACAAAAGCACACACACACAGACATATATATATATAACATTTCCCCAATTGTTTATGTCGCTACAAGTGAATAAATAGTTACTGTACTACATAAAATGGCGATAAAATCACAAGGATGGTACACGTATAATTACTTCACGTACAACTCGTCTTGTGCCGCTGTGCAACATACATCCGTATCAGCTCATGCTGAGACGCCTTCTACCCCACCAGGGTGCAGGAGACTCAAACATACCTCACTCCTCTAATTACAACAAACATCCCTACACCAGCGCACGGGGTGAAAAGCGATCTCGACTTAAACATACCTCACTCCTCTAATTACAACAAACATCCCTACACCAGCGCACGGGGTGAAACGCGATCTCGACTTAAACATACCTCACTCCTCTAATTACAACAAACATCCCTACACCAGCGCACGGGGTGAAAAGCGATCTCGACTTAAACATACCTCACTCCTCTAATTACAACAAACATCCCTACACCAGCGCACGGGGTGAAACGCGATCTCGACTTAAACATACCTCACTCCTCTAATTACAACAAACATCCCTACACCAGCGCACGGGGTGAAAAGCGATCTCGACTTAAACATACCTCACTCCTCTAATTACAACAAACATCCCTACACCAGCGCACGGGGTGAAACGCGATCTCGACTTAAACATACCTCACTCCTCTAATTACAACAAATATCCCTACACCAGCGCACGGGGGTGAAACGCGATCTCGACTTAAACATACCTCACTCCTCTAATTACAACAAACATCCCTACACCAGCGCACGGGGTGAAAAGCGATCTCGACTTAAACATACCTCACTCCTCTAATTACAACAAACATCCCTACACCAGCGCACGGGGTGAAACGCGATCTCGACTTTTGTGTACCAGTTTCAAAACTAATTATATTTAACTTTAAATATTTTATTTATTTACGACAGTACTTAATGCAGCAGCGTCTTTAACTTCCCACACAAGATAATTCGAAGGTTCAAAACTACTGTGATTGAGTCTACCAACGTTCCATTCGGTTCCCAATTATTTACCAAAAATTATGTGCTTTGATTATACCAGTCCTTCATCGCTTGGACAAATTTATATAAATATCATGTACTAGAAAATATCTGGCCATACTACCAACATTCCGTTTCATTTTACGTGTCTTCTAAGGCTGTACGGTAATTGGTCACGCAAAACAATAATTGTTACAATATTCATTAACAATTTAAGATACCCTCTAAAATGTATGGCCATTTCCAGATCACAAATGTTAACCAACAATATTTTCGACACTCTAATTCTCTTTCGTAACATCAACGCTAATAATTATCACTGCACAAGATACTTATACTATGGCTCCGGTTTTTTTACTATGCAATGTACGTCTTAAAATGCCCTCAGAATGCGCCTCGCATCAACGATCGTGTTAACAACCACAAATGTTCATTTAAGCAATCGTCCACGTAACCATACGGGCGCAACATTAATGTCATCTCAAACCTGCAGTGAATTCGGCTATGCTAAATTGCGTAGACTCGGAGGCGAATCTCCAGCGGGACACTGCAGTGAACAGCGATATACAGCTCCCAGTCATGCCTTCAAGTATACAGCGCAGAAGCACCGTCGAATATCACCTCTGACGACAGCAGCGGCGCTCAGCGTCCAAAGAGACGTCAGTTTACGGCATCGTATTCCCATCAGCACGGCACACGTAAATAATGTCACTTCCTCTAGCACAATAAGATATTATTAGCCGACTTCACGCGCTCGTCGTTAATGATTCACAAAATTTACTGTGGCAGCGACAAAGTCAAACGACCTCGGATGGTGGCACAATTTAAAATGAGTTGAACTTTCACTCGGCAAAGAAAAATGCAATATACATTGCTCATGCCACCCGTTGATTTTAAGGCAGCAAAGATTGTGTGAAACCACTAACATCGTTCCAATACTAGACGTGCAATCTTTCAGTACCATCATGGCAATCAAAATATATTATGTTTATAATCATGCTTCTACTTATATGCCAGTCGTCTAATTGCAAGTGGTTTTCAAACATTCCAAAAACTATGCTATTTACTGGCCGCACAGCCCGTTATGCCATCTTGTAAACATAGTTCAGGTCATACAGGCGATTTAATTTACACACGCGGCGCGCACACACGCAATGCCGGGACTCGACTACGCGATATCCTGGCACCAAGAGCTGACGCCGACCCCCTCCCCCGCGTCAACCCTTCTCTAACATAGCGGTCCACACGCCACGCCGTGCGGAGGGCGCACTCTGGAGACGAGTTTTATATATGAAGACGTACAACAATATTAATATATATTAATCTACAAGAATAGCGCCACATAAATTATAGAAATGTTCCCAATAGATAAATACATAGGAATAGGCCACCCTAAAATTAAGCAATATACGACACGGCAAAATATGGACATTAAAAATTCCAAACTATACTTTAACCATAATACAAGGGTTGCCAACTATGGCTAAAAATTTCTAAAAAACCCAATATAATTCTGTGACGATCATAATCGTCGCAATGCCTTCCTCTCTCTCAAGAATCTAAGCAACAAACACGCAGTTACTTGAACGTCCTTAGGTAATCTTAACGGTTTCCGTACATTTCAGTTATATTCTGCTTAGACTCGCTGCATTAAAGAGAGTGAATAATAAGTAAATAATGTCGAGTTGAGAGACTGTAAGAATTTGCTCAGGCGAACAGGCGTGAGGAAGCAGATGAATGCCATTCCCACAGCAATAAAGAGTTCCTTATTTTTATTTCTATTTTTTCCAGTTGTAGCATATGATCGGAATTGTCGGTAGGAGTATGCAGTTCTGACTGGTGTTAAATGATCGTCGCATCCAAGACGGGCGAGAGAATAATCTCATCAACATTGAATCGCCCTTGCCCCTTAAGGGCTCAGGCACTTCAAGTCAACTTCACTTGCCGAAACCACCACGTAACATTTATAACATATTAAGGGACAAGTAGTCGTCTTTAACGAAACCCCCTTGTGTCCCTTCATCCCTATGAATTTATTTCAGAGAAATATATAAACTGTAAGGCTGTAGTATTTAGGTAAATACGCATTCATGTCTTTGTGAAATATTACATAAATAGAATATGTATAGGATCAGCGACACTATGAATAGATAGTCCCAGCAAGTAAAATTTGATTTCTTTTATTTTTAATCACGGCAAAAATTACTGATACATAATTTTAAGTTCCTTCATAGACACAGTGCACTCTAGCCTTAATTAACGACAGTGAATATATTGCACCATAATACGTATAAACGCATAACGTACAGGTGTTCCAAAATTGCACATTAAAATAGTCGTGACAAACAATGTACACACACATTAAAAAAAGGTGGTCGCCGCTTGTGGGGAAACTTTCAGACGAAACAGCCCGCTGTGTTGTAGGGCGGAATTTTCGATGAGACAGTATCTTAATATTTGTTTATAGAAGAACTCGTGTAAGCCACCTCCAGGAATACACAAAAAGCGATGGCAGTTCTGAGTGGCTGCGATCCCCGCAAGCTACAAAGCCTGCAGCGCAATTTCATTCAAATGGTGCGGTATGCTGGACTGGTGTCGTCCACACGTCGGCCGGTATAGCGGAGAATATTCCCAATAAGCTGCTGCTATTATTCAGGAACATAAGTTACGCGCTTATTTTAGCAATTTATTCACGCGCACACAAACTTTACGAACGAGACGTGACGTACGAAACTCCGTACTGCTAAGTACACACATACAAGTTACTGTACAACTTAAGCTCAACTCAGATGCAGACATCGCTTGCACCGTTTATACATTTAACACTGCCGACGCCTCTTCCGGCGACAGCCAAACTTCACCGTGGCCTTCTGTTCGGACGAGCTCAGCAAACATACAGCTGACATCGCGAGCACACTTCCGGTGTCTCCACAAAGCTAGACAGCTGGCTATCTTCTACACGACTTACCGCAAGGGACATGCCGTTACCCGAGCGCCACTAGCGACGACCATCGGAACTACACAAGCGATATCAAAGAGCTTAAGTATCTCAGCACAGCTGCACGGCAAAGAAGTTACGTTACAAATATTAATAAACAACTCAGCTGAGAAATAAAAACCAAATAAAATGCGTGATCACCATTTAAGTATAAATGTGTAACAAAAGTAAATTTAATCCATAATATTAATAACCTATATAAAAATACACATTAAAAGCAAAGAGTTTAGAGCGAGGCCCAGATCGCACACTCGGGGCTGCCAACTTTTGAGGAAAGCAGCTAACACAGACCAGTGACGAACCAGGCGTCACAACATATCTTTCGACGGAGGGAGGGTGTGTTGAAAGATACTCGCGCATTGAGAGTCGTCGAAAATGGCGTCACACTGAAACCACAAGGAATGTTAGTAATCAGTTACCATCCTCAGTACAGTCATAGGCTACCACGAAATTACTTGCTTCTTTCGGGCCGAGTAACTTAAGAAGAAACCAATTTAATACATTAATTGCCATGTGACAAAGTACTTGAGAACACAGAGGATATTCTGCGGACTCAACACACACATGCCAGCAACACCGTTCTCCAATCAATGCCTCGTGCGCCACTCGTCAGCAAGCAGAACAGCCAATAAGGAATATTTTGCAGCACACAGTTGTAAATCAGACTCAGACCCAGCTCCAAAAAACTCGAGCAGCAAGTCAGAGATTGGGTACGCCCGAATCTGAGGTCTCACCACACAATGTCGTTGCGGTGTACCTTGTGATGGGACTATATACTACCTCTCTGTGTACTTATCTGCTCTATGATGGAACTATATACCACATGTCTGTGTACTTATCTACTCATTGATGGGACTATATTCCATGTGTCTGTGTACTTATATACTCAGTGATGGGACTATATACCACATGTCTGTGTTCTTATCAGCTATGTAATGGGACTAAAAACTACGTGTTTGTGTACTTGTCTGCTCTGTGATGGAACTATATAACACGTGTCTATGTACTTATATATTCTGTCATGTGACAATATACCTCTTGCCTGTGTACTTATCTGCTCTGTAATGGGACTATAAACCACCTATCTACTCTATGATCAGACTATACGATGTGTCTGTGTACTAACCTTTCCTGTGATAGGAGTATACCATGTATCTGTGTACATATCTATTCTGTGATGGGCTGTATACCACATCTGTATTCTCATCTGCTCTGGGATGTTACTATGTATAACGTATCTATCTACTCTGTAATTTGACTACACCACATGTCTGTGTACTTACCTACCCTCTGGTGTACTATACCACGTGTCTGTGTACTTATCAACTCTGTGATGGGACTATATAACACGTGACTGTTTACTTATATATATTCTCTGATGGTACTATATATAACGTATCTGTGTACTTATCTGCTCTGTGATGGGACTTAATACCACATGTCTAACCACTCTTTGATTTAACTATACCACGTGGATCTGTATTTATAAATACTGTGATGGGACTATATAAAGTGTATATGTGTATTTATCTTCTGTGATGACACTATATACCATACGTCTGTGTACATATAAATTATGAGGTGGGACTCTATGCCACATGTCTGTGTACTTATCTGCTCTGTGAAATGACTATCCGATGTGTCTGTGTACTTATCTACTCTGTAATAGGACTATAAACTACATGTCTGTGTACTTATCTTCTCTGTGATGGGTCTATATAGCATGTGTCTATCTACTCTGTAATTGGATTACACCACGTGTCTGTATATTGCTATCTTGTGATGGTACTATACCACGTGTCTGTGTACTTATCTTCTCTGTGATACGAATATATTACACATGGTTGTGTACTTATCTATTCTGTGATGGGACTATATACAAATGTCTGTGTACTTATCTACTCTGTGATGGGATTATATACCACGTGTCTGTGTAATTATCTATTCTGTGATGGGACTATAAACAACGAGTCTCCGTAATTATCTACTATGTGATGGGAATATATTCCATGAGTCTGTGTACTTATTTATTATGTTATAGGACTGTATACCCCATGCCTGTTTACTTATCTGCTCTGTGATGGTGCTATATACAACATGTCTACCTACTCTGTGATTGGAGTATACTATGTGACTGTGCATCTATCTACCATGTGATGGGACTATAATACGTGCCTGTGTAACCATCTATTCAGTAATGTGACTATATACCGCATGTCTGTGTACTTATCTGCCCTGTGGTGGGACTATACACTACTAGACTATCTACTCTGCGATTAGACTATACCACGTGTCTGTGTACTTATCTAGCCTCTGATGGATCTATACTACATGTATGTGTATTTATCCACTCTGTGATGAAATTATATCCTATGTGTCTGTGTACTTATCTACTCTGCGATGGGACTATAAACCACCTGTCTGTGTTCTTATATTCTCTGTGATTGGATTGTAGACCACCCGTATGTTTTTATCTGCTCTGTGACGAGACTATATGCCACGTGTATATCTACTCTGTGATTGGATTATGCCACGTGTCTGTGTACTAATCTGCTGTGTGATAATACTATGTACAATGTGTCTGTGTACTTATCTACTCTGTGATGAGACTATATGCAACGTGTCTGTGTACTTATCTACTTTTAAAAGGGACTATACCACATGTCTATACTTTATGCTCTGTAATGGGACTATACCATGTATTTCTAAAACATGCCGACAAACTTCTGCGGTCATTTCTCACCAAAATTTAAGATGAAAATGTATGTACTACTTATCTCGTAAATTGATTATTAAAGGAGCTATGCGTACCTAAATGTGCGTTTTAAAATGCGGTTAGTTGAACATGGGTGCATGGTGTTTCGTATGAAGGTCGTTTTACACCTCTAAAAACGCGGTCAGTAATGTCATCCCATTCTTAATGGAAATTATTGTGGGCACACAATGTTTGCATTAAACTTTCCAACACTACGCTGTAAGCAGTTTTGTAAGACAACCTGGGAATCAGATTGTCTAAATAAACAATAATTTTTGTCTTGTCGGAACATTGTCATGTGAACAATCTGAGCGATGATTCACGTTGAACGTTAAAAAGGGAATGTGTGTTTCATACCTGATAGGCAAAGCACAATACAAAGAAACGCAGTTTAAATGGGTTTTTTTTTAGAGTGGTGGGGGTAAAGCTCCCTTAATTACCCCTTGACGAAAAAGTGTAAATTATATTTTAGTGTTATATTTTCTTCAGGAATACACTGTCAAAATTTGTCTCCGTGTTTTCGAAGCACGTCGTATAGGGAGAAGCCCTTGAAGGCTTATTTTTGAAATTAGTTACTAAACAGAAACGTAAAATAGCTGTGAAACTACGACTGTGCCACTGTAGCGCCATTGTAATATGCTTATTTACAGTTCACTGTTTTACAGGGCGTTTTAGAAAACAAAAGAGCAACATCAAAAGTAACAAGAATGTACAAGTGCTAAAGCGCATATGTATAGTCCCTCCATGGCAACTCCAATTTTTCTGAAACCCAATTTAGATCTATTTTCAGTTAATTCCTCCGCCTCCTGCAAACAAAGCTACCTAATACTAGATAATTATAGCAAAGGAACAACACGTGTACAGTTAGTATAATAATATTTCGTAGGATAACTATCTGTTAGTGTGAATTATCATCACACCTATTTCTTTCTGTTTTTGTTAATATTGTTATGTGTCGCTGCTTGGCGTTGCGCGAGCGACAGAAGAGTGTGGAGGAGACAGTTGTTTATGATACTCAGACGATATTTACAAAGTCATCATTGCAAAAGCCGGCTTCGGCATCGTACCGCCACGACAAATCTTGTGCAGCTCGCACGCTCATCACCTTCAGCAGATTGAATTTCGGGATTTATCTAAAGAACGTTCTGGTTTATCGACCGAGTTTCTCTCAGCGTGACGCGGGATGCGGCAAAACTTCCAGATCAAGGCCAGCGATAGTATTTAAGCTTAATGAGCCTCCGAGTCGGCAGTTTTATGAATGTCAGGAGTTTGGGCAGTTATGTGACGGTAAGCGATAGACGACAAATCAGAATAGCAACGAGAGGCGACGGAAGTGGCCAGCGGGAGTAAAGTCTGTGACTGCGAGCATCGATACTGTGAAGTGTGCGACGGTCAGGCAGGACTGTTGAACTGGGTGCATGAGTTTAAGTCAATTAACTTTATGGCGAAAGACAGACTGAACATGTGTTAATGATGAGTGTGAGTTAACTGACTATAACCATCCAGAGAAACTGAGTATTTTTTAATTATAGCTCAAATAGACATTAAATATTGCATTCACTGAGAAATACTAAAAGTTACATTGCTGATAGATAATTTAATGCTGCAAATAATAGCTGCATGAATAAATTAAATATCGAATTTAGTTCTTTTAGTTTTATTAAGAATGCAATCCCTCACGAAAACAGATAGGCAGTTCTGGCATCTTACAACAATATAAATTACAAATGAAATATTATAATTCATGAAAAAAATTAAGTAAAATTTAAACTTATCCAACAATGTGCTGCGGTGCATGCACTATGGTTCAACTGGCTGTCCTCTACAGCAGCAGGCAAGTAACGAGCAAATAGCTGAGAATACAGGACTGTGGATTGTGGACTGCAGGCAGGGCGGAGATGTTCCTTCTGCCAGATATTGACGTGGATCTAAGTATCAGGCTAAGTCGCGGCAACAGCCAACACCCAGTCACAGCAATGCCGTTTACAAATGGTATACACTTGGAATCGCTCCGTTAAAACACTGTGACGAGCCCCAGTCAGTACACGTGGCAAGTCAGCACAGATCACACGAATACTCGATGCATTTTCCGTTTACTTTAAAACTATTTTCTGTGTGGTACTAGCCTAATGTTTGATATGAAATACTAAATTATTATTAAACTAGACTATTCTTAATTTGTTAATAGCTTTTGTTTGAAATGTGTTCTCCATAATCAGTTCGAACAATCTGCTTCAACATAATATTCTTAAAAGTTCGTATTTGTAAGCTTATAACGAAACTGGCCGTAGAACCTCATATTTTTTAGAACATGTTCCAAAGAACAGCGGCAGCTCCTGTAACACCTTTGCTTGTAGAACTATAACGGCAATAATGTTCAAGTAAATGTGGCCGTTGTGACGGGTTCCTACGTATAGCTGCAATAACACTGGAATGTATTCTCGTTGACAGCTGTGTTTGGCGGGATGCGAGGCTGAGAATAACAACAAAGTGTAAAGTCACAGACGGCAGAGGAATACCTGGAGAAAAACACACCACTGGAGAAAGCCAACTCCCGATATGTTTCCCACATGCGAAAATCGTGGCGGCGCGACATTACCGGGACTCGAACCCGGTGCACGCTGGTGGGAGGCGCGTACTCTAGCTCCTGCGGCCTCAGCACTTTTGTGGTCTGTGGATCGCCAGCTCGGCGACACACGATCGGAAATCAATGCGGCTCTCTGTGCGCTGGCAACGCAATCAGCACATTGCTTCCGACTCCATGAGCTTCTGTAACCAGCGGTATGCTCCTACCCTCTACATAGGTACCCGTCGCGACTCACATCTACTGCACGTAAGAAAATACTGGTACGGTTGTTCATGACAAACTGTTGACTTTGGAAAGGAAATGCTGAATTAATCTTCACTTGAATATTACCCTGCGACACCCTGCACCCTGCGACACAGTCACACAGTAACTATGTCGCCAGCTCATTAATAAAACTAGTTCTACTGTATTGTAGTTGTAGTTTTGCTAGTGGTATATTACAATTATCGCATTTCTAGCTGGTCTTGATTTCTTATTTTGTGCATATTAGAGCTCGAACTGGTCTGTGAGTAACACACTGAGTTCCTAATAACTTGAGGTTTCCACTTGACTGAGCGTGAATAAAGTTCCATGGCAATGCAGCTGTTACATTCAGCAGAAGAACATAGAATGAGGAGGTAGCTTAGTCACATTTGAATATGTGGAGGGACGTAGGGCTTTCATGGACCATTACAATGATGTTAATGATACGACTGCAGGCAGCACGACTGTAAGTCTACCGGCCAGTTGAGGCCTTCCTCTTAGAGGTGATGTGATACTTGATATATATGCTGATGTCACAATTATAGTTTCCCTACTTCAAAGTCTTAAAGGAGTTAAACATCTTGACGTAGGTGGCTTAAATGGGTTGTGTTCAAGAAAATATGATCACGTTCAGTGAACACAATTTTTATTTTTTAGGCGTTATCAGTCATTTACAAAAGAATAAAGAAGGGAAGGTGAGAGTCTCTTCCTGAGTAGTAGAGAATAGAGTTTTCTGCTAAGGGTGGGATTGCCTTCAGACCGATATTTCCGTGCAAGTCACACATGCAGTCTGACATGCAGAGTTGTTGGAACACACTAGAACACCTGTGATCGCTGTCGCAGCTCATGAAAATATATGGCACTAAGCTCATGGAAACTTGTGCGGTCGAGCAATTGAGTTAATTAAAGTAACTACGTACTAATTCATATATTTATTGTAAGTAGAAATGTTTAATTTAGAGAGGGAAAGAGAAAAAATGACACAGAACGAGCTAGTCTCTGAGTAAGGTTAGTGTCACATGGCAGCACGGACATCAGAGCCAACTAGGCTGGAAAGACATCCATTCCAGAAAGTGGTGGGTAAGAGTCCAGGATCCAGACATGAGAAAATAATACGAAGAATGGTTCAAGTTCAGTCTGCAATTCGACCTAAACTTTTTTACCAGGCTGAAACTCAATATAAGAACCAGTCAGCTAAACTTGATGATGATGCTGATTAAGGGCCCTCGGCAGAGCAAGTCTCAGACACCCAAAATACATTAACTATCAGTAGAAGAGCTGCAAGGAAAATTTGAACATCTACTTTCCTCGTTGCAGGTAACTTTGATAGAAAGGGATAATCTATGGAACAAACTATAATTCTAGCCGACTGTGAAATACATAATAAAAAGAGAAGAGTACGACTTACTGCAAGTAACTTTGATTTCATTTGACGCCCTAAAGACTCTACATCGTGGGCAAATATAATAAAACATTTGCTTTGCAAAACCTCACTTCTCAACATCGGCAACTGAATACGGTCGTCGTAATGAGCACATTACTATCCAGAGGTTCCAGGAACAGAAAGAACTGACTTTGCGAAAATGTGGCCTCTTCGTAGATTTAAAGAATGGGTTATTTGTGTGCAAGCCCTGATGGACTTTTGCGTGAATAAAATGCTGTCATCGAAGAAAAAGTTTGTACCTTGTGCGGTACGCAATGACTTTCAAGAAACTGCAGCTACAAATAACAGTTTTTTCTGCAACTGAATAAGTTTGGATGTTTATTTGTGAAACGTTCTCATCCACACTACTATCAAGTGCAAGGTACATTGATCATTACGGTGCTTGATTTCTGTTATTTCATGGTCATGATGGATGCCGGACAGAGTTTACGTGTAGAACAATTATAAAGGAATAAGGACAAATGGGGAAAAAATTTTTACTAAAAATTATTCAATTTTATCGTGGTTGTTTACTGCCGAATTTGGTGACTCTAAATACAATAAGAGGAAAGTTACTAGAGAGCCCAACTACATTCTGCAAAAGCAGAAGAGTTTGGCTGATAAGTTGAAGTTGTAAAACCACGCACTTAAACGTAATAGTGGCTAAATGGCTGAAAATATTCTAGTTAAACATTTTTATGCCACGAATTTTTTTCCTGTCCATATTTTTGTCACAGTTAGCACTTGCCACTTTTTTTTTTTTTTTCCAGTGAAGGAAAATATATTTTGCACCACTTCCAAATTGTGTGTTACCTTTCATTTTTAACTTACAGTAAATTATATGTTTGTATATAAAATAGTTTCGAGTAGAAAATTTTCGTTTGTGGACGTTTTGGGAGCGTAGATATCAATGGAATGCTTTATTTTAAATAAATGCCAGTTTACATGTATGTGTGGCCATGTTTGTTGTATATTAGGGTCTAAATTAAGAATACGTAATTATTGTGATGAAGTTACGTGTCATTAGATAGGGTAGTGAAACTGGCTGGCGAAATTATGTTTGGTATTGTAAATTAATCTATATGTAGAAAACAAAATTTGTGAAAACTGCAAATGTTGTGACATATGCTACTGTAGTTTTCTGGTGACAAAGAGCACCCGTTTTTAGTTGCGAAAAAGTAGTGAATACAGCAAAAGTGTTAATATTGTATAATGTGTTATGGCAATACATAATACTTCGTTATTATTTTGATGTTGACATGTCAATCGCGGATAGTAGATAATTTCGCAACTCGTTTCGGAAGTTTTGACGAGGAAGTGCTAAGTCTCACCCTACCGGCACCCCTAACTGCATAAGGGCGACCACAACAGTGGACCAATACGTCTTAGTAGTAACTTATTTTTACACTAAACAAAGAAAATTGAGACTATCAAAGTGGTAGGGACCGTAACATTTCTGTAGATGTACACGAGTAAAATGGTTTGGCCGATGTTGGTACAAGCAGGTGGGGGCACGGAGCATGGAAGCTGTCCATGCTATCATACCGGTCACTCGGCGGCCATATTGTCCGACAAGTTGAATGTTGGTGATCTTGACCTTTGACCTAGAACTGGTGACCTTTGGCTTTGAAAACCTCAAGAAATCCCAAATAAAAGCCCAAAAATTTATAAAAATGTACAATAATTTCTTTAAAAAATATTTAAATTATTTAAAAAAATATAATTTTTAGTGATTGGTATAGAGGGGACTCGGGAAAGGACGCGAGGCGCCACACGGTCACCAAGTTATTACATCAGGCGCAACCGCCATGTTGGATCCAGATGAACTTGACCTTTATCCACGACCTTGAAAACCGAAACTCAAGACAATTTTTAAAAATTAAATAAATTCATAAAAGTCAGCTACAATATTGACTATTACCGTCATATAGAATACATGTAACCTTAACATTTGACCTTGACCCAGGTAACCTTTGAATTTGAAAACCTCAAATCTTCACTAAAAATTATCCCAAAATGTCCTAAGAATTTATAAGAAATTAATAAGAAATATCATTTAATGTTTTTTTTTTTTAACTTTTTTTTTCGGAAGTTTCACACAGCACCACGGCCAGCAGACAACTGACGCCCTCCAGTCAATTAAATTGTAGTAACATTCACCTCCCCTATCCGCTCACCTTTGCTCATTTTGTCGACTGCATTCCACCAACAATATTGTTTTTTTTTTTCGTTTGTAAGTTGTTTTTAATTTTCATTACTTACGTTGCTCTAATAATTCCGACCAACATGTTAGATGTGAATGACCTTCAACTTGATATCACTTGTGTTACATTGATACCATGCCAAACACCTTGGACAACCTTACACCCAAAATGAATTTAAAAAACTTTTATAAAATACGAACAATTCCAAAAAATATTCCAAAATTAGAAAGTTTACAAAAGACTTGTTTTTCCATCGATCTTTCGATCAATCACGCTATCTTTCAATCAATCATCACCGCAATCAGCACCACATATACATACACAGTACAATCAGCAAATCAGTACCACAATCAGCAACCCGTGATATTCCTTCGATCAATCGCAATCCTTCCATCTATCCTTCCATCAATCCTTCAGTTTGTCCCCCACCCATATGTATAGAAATTACATTTCTTCATCAACTGTCTCCAAATTCGTACATGTCGACAGAATTAACGTTTTGTATGCAGTCAACTATCCATGCATTTTTATACTAAAGTTTATATTATCAGTACACATGCAGATCTTTTCGTTAATGCTCGAGTGCGCATCGCCCAAGTTTAAAATCTTAAGGGGGAAAAAAGGGCACGACACGCCAAAACCAACGAAATTTTATAATTTTTAATAATTTATTATTATTCTGTATTTACAATTTCTGAAAAAAAGCATGTCGCATTTTTCAATGTAACCCCGATCCATCAGTTTACTGATGATTGAAGATATCTCGTTAATATGGGTATGTTCCCTGGGTTTTTGAAGGTTAATCAAATATTTGAGTCTTTCAGAAAGTTAATTTTATCACTGTCTTCAAGTTCACATTCATCAATGCTCTCTTCATGGTGATATTTACCTCCTGTTTTGTGTTATATGTTTAACTTACTTTCCTTTGCAGCAGGTGTTATATAGTTATCAGTATTTAGAGCTGAAGACAGTTTATTATGAAGTTCGTCAACTTCACGTGAAAGTCTTGCAAGTGTACATTCCACACAAACCGACTCTATCGTACTCGTCTTTACCATTAACTGCCTCATCATAATCGCCTGTTTAATAGTTGCCCATCGATGCAGCAAGAGGTATTGCCAGGAACACTTGTTGACTACCGGGAGGCGAATCCTTGCATAGTTCTTCATGTTCTTGCACAAACTGCATGGGACCAATGTCGTAATGCTTTATCGCGCGAAAAGGGTTCTTCATACAGGCCGTTCTCTCATTCCGAAAAGTATGACTACTAAGATTTGTAAAAGATAAAACCCTAGATGCAATGACTTATTTCTCCTTAACTGGACAGCCAGTATACAGTTTAGAGCAGCTGGAGCGGAGGACATATATGATCATATATTGGATGGTCTCTGACTCTGGTTTATAACACAAAAATAAAATGTGAATATACATACAACTATGTCCACGCAATAATTTCCAACAAACATTTCTTACTATAACTCCTTAATTTGTAACTTGAATGTCTAATTAGTTCTCTTTCACGATAATGTTTATAAATACAAACCTTGTATCTCGTTGTTTAGTTCACCTTAATAATAATAATAAATTATGTGTACGTTAATTTTTAAGAAGCACTTAAAAGAATTTGGGAAAGTTTAAACCCCCCTACAAGGAATAAACACAAGAAACAAAATAAGTTTTCCACAATAATTACTTCAGGTTTCGAACGGTTGTTCGTAAACCTAATTCCAAGTCCCTGGCCTCCAAGGAGAGACGAAGGGTGACAGTGGTGCTGACGCGATAAGAGAGCGGCTAATCTCTGGGTGCTCCTAGTTGGCCCGACGACTCCATTGTTCATGTGACGATTATCATAAATAGAGGGCAAAAAGTTTATATATTAGCACATTCCAAGATTGTCATAGATACAGTACGCAGAGTTAAATTTAAATATGTACATTGTTTCATAGTTACAGCACACCAAGCAAAATATTTTTATAAGCGTCATTTAGAAAATATGAAACTTATACACTTAAAACATAGAAATTAATCCTACCACAGTAAAATTTCATCTCCAAATTTGAAAGAAATAGATTTATCGTTTGCCAACATATGTATTCAAAACTATATTATTTCGTGTGGGCTATCTTCCAAAATGGAGGAGAAATAAGGCTTCGCGTAGAAAATTTTGATGGAAATAACCAATTCTGTCAGCATACAGAATTAAGTTGAAATATTTTTTTCAGTTTGGTAAACAAAAATGTCGAGTTAAAATGTTTATATGGCCACTTTTTAGAAAATATATGTTCTCAGAGTTTATCAATATAAAGGCTATTCACGATAAAGTGACCAATTTTAAAATCATATTATAAAAAAGTCACCAGGCATCAGAAAAGTTGGAAGTAACCGTATAAACATTTTCCATTAAACATCCAAAATTCTAATGACATAACCGATACATGCAATGGAAAAACTCTTTACAACAGGCTGCTTATTACGAATGTGGCTCTTTCCCGATCAAATGAAGCATTGATGTACGGGAGAAATATTTATCATTCTTGCTTTTTCAGTACGCGTAAACAATTACGTAGTAAATGTGCGAAACATTTTTTAGAGCTAATGTCTTCGTAATTATGATAATACAGCAAGTAGTATACCTGAAAGTGATGGCACTCATTGCAGAATGCTATAGAATATTAACACTGATTGCTATTCACGTCTTATGACGTCGCCTGATTATGCAGCTTGCCGTGGTATTACGGGGTTCCGCGTTCTTTAAACACATTGACGACGTGATATTGAGTAGTATACCTGAAAGTTATGGCACTCATTGCAGAATGCTATAGAATATTAACACTGATTGCTATTCACGTCTTATGACGTCGCCTGATTATGCAGCTTACCGTGGTATTACGGGGTTCCGCGTTCTTTAAACACATTGACGACGTGATATTGAGTAGTATACCTGAAAGTGATGGCACTCATTGCAAAATGCTATAGAATATTAACACTGATTGCTATTCACGTCTTATGACGTCGCCTGATTATGCAGCTTGCCGTGGTATTACGGGGTTCCGCGTTCTTTAAACACATTGACGACGTGATATTGAGTAGTATACCTGAAAGTTATGGCACTCATTGCAGAATGCTATAGAATATTAACACTGATTGCTATTCACGTCTTATGACGTCGCCTGATTATGCAGCTTACCGTGGTATTACGGGGTTCCGCGTTCTTTAAACACATTGACGACGTGATATTGAGTAGTATACCTGAAAGTGATGGCACTCATTGCAGAATTCTATAGAATATTAACACTGATTGCTATTCACGTCTTATGACGTCGCCTGATTATGCAGCTTGCCGTGGTATTACGGGGTTCCGCGTTCTTTAAACACATTGACGACGTGATATTGAGTAGTATACCTGAAAGTTATGGCACTCATTGCAGAATGCTATAGAATATTAACACTGATTGCTATTCACGTCTTATGACGTCGCCTGATTATGCAGCTTGCCGTGGTATTACGGGGTTCCGCGTTCTTTAAACACATTGACGACGTGATATTGAGTAGTATACCTGAAAGTGATGGCACTCATTGCAAAATGCTATAGAATATTAACACTGATTGCTATTGACGTCTTATGACGTCGCCTGATTATGCAGCTTGCCGTGGTATTACGGGGTTCCGCGTTCTTTAAACACATTGACGACGTGATATTGAGTAGTATACCTGAAAGTGATGGCACTCATTGCAGAATGCTATAGAATATTAACACTGATTGCTATTCACGTCTTATGACGTCGCCTGATTATGCAGCTTGCCGTGGTATTACGGGGTTCCGCATTCTTTAAACACATTGACGACGTGATATTGAGTAGTATACCTGAAAGTGATGGCACTCATTGCAAAATGCTATAGAATATTAACACTGATTGCTATTGACGTCTTATGACGTCGCCTGATTATGCAGCTTGCTGTGGTATTACGGGGTTCCGCGTTCTTTAAACACATTGACGACGTGATATTGAGTAGTATACCTGAAAGTGATGGCACTCATTGCAGAATGCTATAGAATATTAACACTGATTGCTATTCACGTCTTATGACGTCGCCTGATTATGCAGCTTGCCGTGGTATTACGGGGTTCCGCGTTCTTTAAACACATTGACGACGTGATATTGAGTAGTATACCTGAAAGTGATGGCACTCATTGCAGAATTCTATAGAATATTAACACTGATTGCTATTCACGTCTTATGACGTCGCCTGATTATGCAGCTTGCCGTGGTATTACGGGGTTCCGCGTTCTTTAAACACATTGACGACGTGATATTGAGTAGTATACCTGAAAGTGATGGCACTCATTGCAGAATGCTATAGAATATTAACACTGATTGCTATTCACGTCTTATGACGTCGCCTGATTATGCAGCTTGCCGTGGTATTACGGGGTTCCGCGTTCTTTAAACACATTGACGACGTGATATTGAGTAGTATACCTGAAAGTGATGGCACTCATTGCAGAATGCTATAGAATATTAACACTGATTGCTATTCACGTCTTATGACGTCGCCTGATTATGCAGCTTGCCGTGGTATTACGGGGTTCCGCGTTCTTTAAACACATTGACGACGTGATATTGAGTAGTATACCTGAAAGTGATGGCACTCATTGCAGAATGCTATAGAATATTAACACTGATTGCTATTCACGTCTTATGACGTCGCCTGATTATGCAGCTTGCCGTGGTATTACGGGGTTCCGCGTTCTTTAAACACATTGACGACGTGATATTGAGTAGTATACCTGAAAGTTATGGCACTCATTGCAGAATGCTATAGAATATTAACACTGATTGCTATTCACGTCTTATGACGTCGCCTGATTATGCAGCTTGCCGTGGTATTACGGGGTTCCGCGTTCTTTAAACACATTGATGACGTGATATTGCGTATGTACCGTCGCAATATTAGGACCACAGCATTTCAATGAAATTTACTGCAACGTAATGTTGCTTGTGCTTTGAGCAGCCCGCTCACAGTATATTTATTGGAGTCAGCCAAACATCACTGTCTATTTATATAGTACAAGTTTAAGTACAACTTTATTAATTAAGAGTTTATCTAGTTTTATTTATAACTGGCATTGAACTAAAATACAGTTATGAATTTTCTAATAAATAACCAAATTGTAGTGTTTATACATATATTACACATTTTATGAGTGAAGGCAAAACTAACAACAACATTTACAGCAATAACAATATTTTTTAGGAAGAGTAGGGAGAAGGGTTATTGAAACGTGTACACTGTGTAGTTACTCTGTGAAGTCAAGTCGCTTGAAGAATCTTGCAAAAGCAAATTTAAATTATATCTTGTTTCACTAATATGTCAACTGATAGCTAATTATTCTAGTCGATTCAGTCTTTATTATGACATTGTTAATCGTAAATAGGTTCAGACAATGTAAGCACTGAAACGTCGTTCAAAATGCAGGTTCTCGTTCGAAGGACATAAATATTTCAAGGAGTGTTCTAAGATTTGGGAAGCACTTTGGCAAAGCCTTCAACTACATTGTCACGGCTGTCACTCATGTCAACATCTTACCATTTCCTTCCACCTTGCGTGCGGCCATACTCAAATGTATGTTATCTAGGAAGGGATATTTCATTGGGAAAACAGTCAACTCGGTGTTTATATTGGTTGAACAGCTGGCCAGTAAGGAATACTGTGCAGTCAGCAAACGTTAAGAGTGGAATAATAGGAAACCCAGGACCAACATAACAGTCGTACTGCAATGTTGGATACAAGCCGTTGGCGCATAAAGGTAAGGGCTGCCTAGTTTCATGTGGCTCTCATTGTAAGCAGTCGTCTCTATCTTAATTTTAAGGAACCATGAAATATGCCTATTTCAATGTAAGATTTTTTCAGGACAATACAACGATATTTTGTTGCAGTATAAAATATGGCTACTGCAGCAAATTGTCGTAGAGAAGATTCAGAGCCCGCGAAATCGCTGTAAAGTGCCAGCCTCTGCTTACGATCTTTATACTCGCTAAATAGTGGTTGTAAGCTGTATCAACATATGTGTATCTTTTCCTTAACTGATTCCTCTATTCAGACATATCGTTCACGCTGGAAAATGCAAGGATACTGAACACGTACGAAGCTTTAAATGCTGGGACTTAGATTGGAAGTCGCAGTTATTTACTAGCAGAGCGCTTATGGTTCGTTCCATTGAATTTGAGGAATTAAAGTTCGTACTTAATAAGTAAATGGAAAAAAGCCGATAAAATAAGTTTAGCAAATCACTCTTAATCTAGTGACTGCTGCAAAGTCAAGCCAATCAGAACAGTAGGAAAAAAAGCAGCTGATATAGACAGAAAAAATGGGCATTGGTGAAGAATATTTACATATATTTGATTATATGTAATAAGTTCTTTCGTAATAGTTAAAATACTGCGATATCTGTAAAATAACATTGATGCCACCACTGGGAAGTTTAGCCATACATAAAATGGAAAATGTTACACAAAATCGAAAAAAACTCTTCCGACAACTAAAACAGTTCTCTAGATGAACGAGAATATTGTCACCCGCCTTAGTAATTCATTGAATACCATTCAATGACATGTCATAACCTAAATCCAAAATGTACATACAGATATGTGACAACAACTGTTGTTGTTCTCTGATTGGCCACTTTGTCTACACTTGTACGTCACATATCAAATATCGCCATAACTTAATTCAGCCAAGGAAACACACGAGCCGTACATCACCCACACACTGCTGTCATAACCAATACCAGCGGCATGTGGTGAACTGTTGCGAGATAAGCTGTATTTTGCTCTGAGCTGTACCTAATCATTCCCTAGGTAACACATTGGCAATTTAAAGGTAATAATGTATTTGAGGTCACAGCACGTGTAATGGATGCCTCGGCGCTATTTAGTGAGTGGCCGCAATATATTCAGTTTCGCCAGGCTTCACTCTGATTTCAGGTTCCTGCTGAGTGCACAGTGCGTGTACTGTACAGCACTGAGTTAGCACAACCTACTTTGCAACACTTCATACACCACCGACCAGCGTCTTTGTACAGCCACGTGTAATGGATGCCTCGGCGCTATTTAGTGAGTGGCCGCAATATATTCAGTTTCGCCAGGCTTCACTCTGATTACTGGTTCCTGCTGAGTACACAGTGCGTGTACTGTACAGCACTGAGTAAGCACAACCTACTTTGCAACACTTCATACACCACCGACCAGCGTCTTTGTACAGCCACGTGTAATGGATGCCTCGGCGCTATTTAGTGAGTGGCCGCAATATATTCAGTTTCGCCAGGCTTCACTCTGATTACTGGTTCCTGCTGAGTACACAGTGCGTGTACTGTACAGCACTGAGTAAGCACAACCTACTTTGCAACACTTCATACATCACCGACCAGCGTCTTTGTACAGCCACGTGTAATGGATGCCTCGGCGCTATTTAGTGAGTGGCCGCAATATATTCAGTTTCGCCAGGCTTCACTCTGATTACTGGTTCCTGAATGCACAGTGCGTGTACTGTACAGCACTGAGTAAGAACAACCTACTTTGCAACACTTCATACACCACCGACCAGCGTCTTTGTACAGCCACGTGTAATGGATGCCTCGGCGCTATTTAGTGAGTGGCCGCAATATATTCAGTTTCGCCAGGCTTCACTCTGATTACTGGTTCCTGCTGAGTACACAGTGCGTGTACTGTACAGCACTGAGTAAGCACAACCTACTTTGCAACACTTCATACACCACCGACCAGCGTCTTTGTACAGCCACGTGTAATGGATGCCTCGGCGCTATTTAGTGAGTGGCCGCAATATATTCAGTTTCGCCAGGCTTCACTCTGATTACTGGTTCCTGCTGAGTACACAGTGCGTGTACTGTACAGCACTGAGTAAGCACAACCTACTTTGCAACACTTCATACACCACCGACCAGCGTCTTTGTACAGCCACGTGTAATGGATGCCTCGGCGCTATTTAGTGAGTGGCCGCAATATATTCAGTTTCGCCAGGCTTCACTCTGATTACTGGTTCCTGCTGAGTACACAGTGCGTGTACTGTACAGCACTGAGTAAGCACAACCTACTTTGCAACACTTCATACACCACCGACCAGCGTCTTTGTACAGCCACGTGTAATGGATGCCTCGGCGCTATTTAGTGAGTGGCCGCAATATATTCAGTTTCGCCAGGCTTCACTCTGATTACTGGTTCCTGCTGAGTACACAGTGCGTGTACTGTACAGCACTGAGTAAGCACAACCTACTTTGCAACACTTCATACACCACCGACCAGCGTCTTTGTACAGCCACGTGTAATGGATGCCTCGGCGCTATTTAGTGAGTGGCCGCAATATATTCAGTTTCGCCAGGCTTCACTCTGATTACTGGTTCCTGCTGAGTACACAGTGCGTGTACTGTACAGCACTGAGTAAGCTCAACCTACTTTGCAACACTTCATACATCACCGACCAGCTTCTTTGTACAGCCACGTATAATGGATGCCTCGGCGCTATTTAGTGAGTGGCCGCAATATATTCAGTTTCGCCAGGCTTCACTCTGATTACTGGTTCCTGCTGAGTACACAGTGCGTGTACTGTACAGCACTGAGTAAGCACAACCTACTTTGCAACACTTCATACACCACCGACCAGCGTCTTTGTACAGCCACGTGTAATGGATGCCTCGGCGCTATTTAGTGAGTGGCCGCAATATATTCAGTTTCGCCAGGCTTCACTCTGATTACTGGTTCCTGCTGAGTACACAGTGCGTGTACTGTACAGCACTGAGTAAGCACAACCTACTTTGCAACACTTCATACACCACCGACCAGCGTCTTTGTACAACCACGTTTAAACAAGCCTAAGTAAAGAAGTAATTAATGTTGTTTCCGCGTTGTGCAGTGTGGGAGGAGAACAGCGTCTCTTTCTGGAGGGGGAGGGGGTGTATTGGGAGCCGGCCACCCCCCCCCCCCCTCATCAGTGCAACACACATTCTTGGTCTTCCTCCAGATGCCCCACGTGCGTCAGCCTGCCAACCACAGACACTGCCTGTCTCTCCGATCTGAAGAGAGCGAGACACAACACGCCTCACTTATATTCGGTTCCACCAACATCTTCCCCGATCCGAGATCGAATTGTCTTAGTTCCAAACCAGCATCCAGTTTGATCTTGGTTCCAATATAAAAGTGTTGCACCAACGAAATTTCATGATTTTGGATTTCCGATTCGTCGATCTTCTATCCAAAGTTAGAGATCGAGATTGAGTATGAGACAAATTTTGCTATTGGTTCGTAATCTATGACGTCATGGAAGAAGGCGTATTTTTTACTGAAGGTAAAACTAGATGTGCTATGTTTAATATGTTTTAAGTGAATTATTTTTGTACGAATTTTAATGAATAATATTCAAGTGCGTATAATACTGTTTTAATTTCCCAAGAAAACAATGGAACGTAATTCTATCTGTTGCGTATTTTCAAACTAAATTTGTCGACGATGGCTGCTGATCTCGGATCGAGATTTCAAACCGCCAATTTCAGCCGTTTGAAATCAACATCTTCTCGATATCCAGTCCACCACTGAACTCGAATGGTTCAACAGTTTTCTTTGTCGATCATAGAACCGATCTTAAATCGATTTTCGAACCACTATGGTACAAGTGGGCATTAGCAATGCATGCTGTTTACCAGAACTGAGCATATATGAAAGCCGCGCTGTTTAACATATACTCGTATACACATTGTGTATTCTTACACCATATACGTAAAATTAATATTGCCATGGGCCTCGTCACTTTATTTATGCATCGGTCAAGTGAAACAGTGCAATTATTAGAAAAGAAAAGTGTATATTTACAGTAAGCAAATATAATATATATAGCGAGGTGGTGCAGTGTTTCCTCACACGAAGTACGGTTGAATCGTTTATCAAAATCACTTCAGTTTAAGTCTCGCAAAGATACGAGAGTCTTTCGAGTCCGAAGTTAGGATTGTCGAACCATACATACAATAATGAACAATTATGCAACATCCGCAGTTCCCGCGCACGAAACTTCGTATTCTGGATTTACGGTTGACACTTCACATTATACTTCTTAGGTTAGGAAAACTAATACTTGCGATTAGCCTGTCCTGTTTACTTTTGTTTGACAAATTTTCCTAGCCTATTATCGTATAACATAACCACCTATAAGCAAATTATTCTTAAAAGCACAATTTTTGTCACTGAAGCATATTAATTAAAGTAAACTTAATTCATAATATATTTATATACGTGCACAAAAAATACGTTTGAAATATTTCCGATACTCACATCAGTAGACAACAGTAGTATCGGCAAACAACACCGACTGCTCTGTTTTACGTTTAAGTAAAACTCAACCACTTACACGACCTACTAGCTTCTAACGTAAGCCAACATATTAGACAATGTAAATTGAGTTCTTTTTTACACGTCATAATTCTTAAGTTAACGCATAATTGTTCGATAGTGAACTCAGCTTCACTGCACATGTATTTACAATCGGTCATCATTACTACTCATGCATGTTTTCATTTTTCAATATGATATTCCAACATAAACGGTTCACTGATTGAGTTAGTGACGTGAAACAATTTCACTGACTGAATAAATGACGGCCGACCGCAGAGGCGAATTAAATATTGTCGTTATAGAATTTACCCAAATAATTACAATTAATAAACATATTTACGATAGCTTACTATTTATATGGCGCAATTTACAGAAATTAAAAAAGTAAAAAGTAGCCTGCAGGAGGCCGGATGTGAACTCAGGCATTCTCTCGAAGTCTCTTTTAGACCATTACCTTACCCTTTAAGCTACCAAATGACTTGATAACAAATATGAACAAATGTCTTATACGTTCTCATCAAAAGATTGTAGGTTTTAATTGTATACCCTTCATTTTCCTTTTTGGTTTGATTTGTACCGTTAGGATTGTCAAAACGAACTTTATATACCTGTGCACTCTCTTCGCCCCATTATATGCAGTTTAAATCTTCAAACAGAGCACTGCGATATTTACATGACATCAACGAAATGAAAGACGTAAAAACGAATGAAAGACTGAATGTTCATGTTACCTCACAAATGGTGTTTTGAAATGCCAAACACATTATAGAAAGTATTTTTCATTGGTATTAATAGTTTATGCGTTATTTCACTTCATAACCGTTGTTTAACGGGGATTTTTACAAATTGTTTAATGGAAATTTTTTTACGCTCTTTAATTGATTCATCAGTCAAAAAACAAACCACTGATAAAAAAATGAAAAAAGACTGCTGAGTAAGTGGAAAATAGTACTAAATCAAAAAATAAAGGAGAACTGGCAGTTTTTCACTTATTCATCAGTTAAATTCACTGAACTTACTATTTAATTAGTCACATACAGTTAACTATTTGAAACAGTGAAATTCTTACTGATTCAGATTTAGAGTGCACAGCAGTAATGTTATGCAAGTAAATCGGAATTGATAGGTTAACAATTTGAGTGCGGCACAGATTCACAGGCAATCAAGACAATCTACAAGCGAGTCTCCTATATTTACAACTATCTCACCATCAGTTCTGCTGTTATCTATATTCCTATTAACAACCATCCTATTGACCCGTACACTAAACCACTTTCGTTATTGACTGGCTCTGCCAATATAATGCCGAGTTGACAGTATTCCAGCTTTCTTCTTTCCAATGTAAGATAATGTACAATCGAACCCATTCATGTCACCCTGTAACACTTTGAGTGATGGTGACGTAATATTACTTCGCATAGAACATTTTATAAAGTGCAGGCGAAGTAATATTTCCTCGTCCGCGTCTGTAAAGAATGCTGGTGTCCAAATATCACGGCACACTACATACAACTTAGTTAAATTCAGGTGACGTAATATTAAGTTAAAGGACTCAATGCTGACTGATGTTCTACTTTTCATGTACACAATAAAAATAATTATGTTATTAACAAACTTTAATCTGGCACAGGAGGTATAGCAAACGTCTTTACGGCGTTATCATTAAAAAACGATGGTTTATTAATTATTTTTTCATAATTTGACAGGAATTGTTCTATGTTAGGTGCATGATGTCATTACTATTACTTTCGCATTGTCTGCATGAACAAGTCACATGACTGACAACCATAATAAACAAGTCACATGACTGACAACCGCAATAAACAAGTCACGTGACTGACAACCGCAATAAACAAGTCACATGACTGACAACTGCAATAAACAAGTCACAAGACTGACAACCGCAATAAAGACTACTTCAGTAACACGCAGCCACCTAATTTATTTCTCCTATAAGCGTTCTTTTCCAATTTGGAATAGTTCCTGCCATTTCACTGGAAGTTCATCTACAATGTAGTAAGAAAATTGCACGTGCTTCTTTTTCATTTATACACTGGAATTTCTAGGTAAACAGCGGATTGCGAATGTGCGATACGAATTTTACTAACTCCTTTATAACAATTCTACAGTAGTTTAATTACCTGAGGCATGATGTAGAGATTTACGAATAGTATGTACCGAGCACGAAAAATATTCTGTCATATGTCAGGGACTATGAACTTCTGGGATCACACCAAGAAGGCCGTAATTGAAAGGGCGCTACCCAGACAATAGTCGAAAATATAGTAAACGAAAAACCGAAAAATAAAAACAAATGGGATGGGAAAATATAAATCCAAAAAACCAAACTAAACTATCCTGGGATCCAGCGGCCGTAAAATACTATGCATGCACAAGGAACAACTGCTTTACATAAGCTATGACAATACCACAACACAATAAAGAAAAATATATGCAAGAATCAGAAAATGTAAGCCTCGCGAAATTTGATTCCGTTAAACGAGATCTTCAACGGAAAAAAAGGCAGGACGACAAACGACAAACAGTGAGTGTGAGAGTTAATGTAAAGAATCAATTTGGTATGTTCAACGTTTAGGGGAATGGGAATCGTTACTGTATGCAGTGGTTACCATGTGACAGTAGCAATTGTTCTACAATGTACAGCATGCCGCGTTTGCTAATACTATGTTCACCCAGGACTGGGGTAATTATTGAGTACTGCCTAATGTCTTATAAGGCAGTTAGAAAGTCAGAGCTAAACGGAGTGGAGGAATTGTCACCACTGCCGCTACCTCGATTCCTGACCAGACCACGCTTGGTTCACACAATAGCACAGCCATTCCGTTTGCTAATACTATGTTCACCCAGGACTGGGGTAATTATTGAGTACTGAATAATGTCTTATAAGGCAGTTAGAAAGGCAGAGCTAAACGGAGTGGAGGAATTGTCAAAACTGCCGCTACCTCGATTCCTGACCAGACCACGCTTGGTTCACACAATAGCACAACCATTCCGTTTGCTAATACTATGTTCACCCAGGACTGGGGTAATTATTGAGTACTGCCTAATGTCTTAATAGGCAGTTAGAAAGTCAGAGCTAAACGGAGTGGAGGAATTGTCGACACTGCCGCTACCTCGATTCCTGACCAGATCAGGCTTGGTTCACACAATAGCAGAGCCATTCCGTTTGCTAATACTATGTTCAACCAGCACTGGGGTAATTATTGAGTACTGCCTAATGTCTTATAAGGCAGTTAGAAAGTCAGAGCTAAACGGAGTGGAGGAATTGTCGACACTGCCGCTACCTCGATTCCTGACCAGACCACGCTTGGTTCACACAATAGCACAACCATTCCGTTTGCTAATACTATGTTCACCCAGGACTGGGGTAATTATTGAGTACTGCCTAATGTCTTATAAGGCAGTTAGAAAGTCAGAGCTAAACGGAGTGGAGGAATTGTCGACACTGCCGCTACCTCGATTCCTGACCAGATCAGGCTTGGTTCACACAATAGCAGAGCCATTCCGTTTGCTAATACTATGTTCAACCAGCACTGGGGTAATTATTGAGTACTGCCTAATGTCTTATAAGGCAGTTAGAAAGTCAGAGCTAAACGGAGTGGAGGAATTGTCGACACTGCCGCTACCTCGATTCCTGACCAGACCACGCTTGGTTCACACAATAGCACAGCCATTCCGTTTGCTAATACTATGTTCAACCAGGACTGGGGTAATTATTGAGTACTGCCTAATGTTTTATAAGGCAGTTAGAAAGGCAGAGCTAAACGGAGTGGAGGAATTGTCGACACTGCCGCTACCTCGATTCCTGACCAGAACAGGCTTGGTTCACACAATAGCACAGCCATTCCGTTTGCTAATACTATGTTCACCCAGGACTGGGGTAATTATTGATTACTGAGTAATGTCTTATAAGGCAGTTAGAAAGTCAGAGCTAAACGGAGTGGAGGAATTGTCGACACTGCCGCTACCTCGATAACTGACCAGACCAGGCTTGGTTCACACAACAGCACAGCCATTCCGTTTGCTAATACTATGTTCACCCAGGACTGGGGTAATTATTGAGTACTGCCTAATGTCTTATAAGGCAGTTAGAAAGGCAGAGCTAAACGGAGTGGAGGAATTGTCGACACTGCCGCTACCTCGATTCCTGACCAGACCACGCTTGGTTCACACAATAGCACAGCCATTCCGTTTGCTAATACTATGTTACACCCAGGACTGGGGTAATTATTGAGTACAGCCTAATGTCTTATAAGGCAGTTAGAAAGGCAGAGCTAAACGGAGTGGAGGAATTGTGGACACTGCCGCTACCTCGATTTCTGACCAGACCAGGCTTGGTTCACACAATAGCACAGCCATTCCGTTTGCTAATACTATGTTCAACCAGGACTGGGGTAATTATTGAGTACTGCCTAATGTCTTATAAGGCATTTAGAAAGGCAGAGCTAAACGGAGTTGGAGAATTGTCAACACTGCCGCTACCCTCGATTCCTGACCAGACCACGCTTGGTTCACACAATAGCACAGCCATTCCGTGTGCTAATACTATGTTCAACAAGGACTGGGGTAATTATTGAGTACTGCCTAATGTCTTATAAGGCAGTTAGAAAGGCAGAGCTAAACGGAGTGGAGGAATTGTCGACACTGCCGCTACCCTCGATTCCTGACCAGATAAGGCTTGGTTCACACAATAGCACAGCCATTCCGTTTGCTAATACTATGTTCACCAAGCACTGGGTAATTATTGAGTACTGCCTAATGTCTTATAAGGCAGTTAGAAAGGCAGAGTTAAACGGAGTGGAGGAATTGTCGACACTGCCGCTACCTCGATAACTGACCAGACCCACGCTTGGTTCACACAATAGCACAGCCATTCCGTTTGCTAATACTATGTTCAACCAGGACTGGGTAATTATTGAGTACTGCCTAATGTCTTATAAGGCATTTAGAAAGGCAGAGCTAAACGGAGTGGAGGAATTGACGATACTGCTGCTACCTCGATAACTGACCAGACCAGGCTTGGTTCACACAACAGCACAGCTATTCCGTTTGCTAATACTATGTTCACCCAGCACTGGGTAATTATTGAGTACTGCCTAATGTCTTATAAGGCAGTTAGAAAGGCAGAGTTAAACGGAGTGGAGGAATTGTCGACACTGCCGCTAACCTCGATAACTGACCAGACCACGCTTGGTTCACACAATAGCACAGCCATTCCGTTTGCTAATACTATGCTCACCCAGGACTGGGTAATTATTGAGTACTGCCTAATGTCTTATAAGGCAGTTAGAAAGGCAGAGCTAAACGAGTGGAGGAATTGTCGACACTGCCGCTACCTCCATTCCTGACCAGACCAGGCTTGGTTCACACAATAGCACAGCCATCCGTTTGCTAATACTATGTTCACCCAGACTGGGTAATTATTGAGTACTGCCTAATGTCTTATAAGGCAGTTAGAAAGACAGAGCTAAACGGAGTGGAGAATTGTCGACACTGCCGCTACCTCGATAACTGACCAGACCAGGCTTGGTTCACACAATAGCACAGCCATTCCGTTTGCTAATACTATGTTCAACCAGGACTGGGGTAATTATTGAGTACTGCCTAATGTCTTATAAGGCAGTTAGAAAGGCAGAGCTAAACGGAGTGGAGGAATTGTCGACACTGCCGCTACCTCGATTCCTGACCAGACCAGGCTGGTTCACACAATGGAACACAGCCATTCCGTTTGGTAATACTATGTTCACCCAGGACTTGGGTAATTATTGATTACAGCCTAATGTCTTATAAGCAGTTAGAAAGGCAGAGCTAAACGGAGTGGAGTAATTGTCGACACTGCCGCTACCTCGATTCCTGACCAGAACAGCTTGGTTCACACAATAGCACAGCCATTCCGTTTGCTAATACTATGTTCACCCAGGGCTGGGTAATTATTGATTACTGCCTAATGTCTTATAAGGCAGTTAGAAAGTCAGAGCTAAACGGAGTGGAGGAATTGTCGACACTGCCGCTACCTCGATAACTGACCAGACCAGGCTTGGTTTCACACAACAGCACAGCCATTCCGTTTGCTAATACTATGTTCACCCAGGACTGGGGTAATTATTGATACTGCCTAATGTCTTATAAGGCAGTTAGAAAGGCAGAGCTAAACGGAGTGGAGGAATTGTCGACACTGCCGCTACCTCGATTCCTGACCAACCACGCTTGGTTCACACAATAGCACAGCCATTCCGTTGCTAATACTATGTTCAACCAGGACTGGGGTAATTATTGAGTACTGCCTAATGTTTTATAAGGCAGTTAGAAAGGCAGAGCTAAACGGAGTGGAGGAATTGTCGACACTGCCGCTACCTCGATTCCTGACCAGACCACGCTTGGTTCACACAATAGCACAGCCATTCCGTTTGCTAATACTATGTTCAACCAGGACTGGGTAATTATTGAGTACTGCCTAATGTCTTATAAGGCATTTAGAAAGGCAGAGCTAAACGGAGTGGAGGAATTAACGATACTGCCGCTACCTCGATAACTGACCAGACCAGGCTTGGTTCACACAACAGCACAGCCATTCCGTTTGCTAATACTAAGTTCACCCAGGACTGGGGTAATTATTGAGTACAGCCTAATGTCTTATAAGGCAGTTAGAAAGGCAAGCTAAACGAGTGGAGAATTGTGGACACTGCCGCTACCTCGATTCCTGACCAGACCAGGCTTGGTTCACACAATAGCACAGCCATTCCGTTTGCTAATACTAGTTCAACCAGGACTGGGTTATTATTGAGTACTGCCTAATGTCTTATAAGGCATTTAGAAAGGCAGAGCTAAACGGAGTGGAGGAATTAACGATACTGCCGCTACCTCGATAACTGACCAGACCAGGCTTGGTTCACACAACAGCACAGCCATTCCGTTTGCTAATACTAAGTTCACCCAGGACTGGGGTAATTATTGAGTACAGCCTAATGTCTTATAAGGCAGTTAGAAAGGCAGAGCTAAACGGAGTGGAGGAATTGTCAACACTGCCGCTACCTCGATTCCTGACCAGACCACGCTTGGTTCACACAATAGCACAGCCATTCCGTGTGCTAATACTATGTTCAACAAGGACTGGGGTAATTATTGATACTGCCTAATGTCTTATAAGGCAGTTAGAAAGGCAGAGCTAAACGAGTGAGGAATTGTCGACACTGCCGCTACCCTCGATTCCTGACCAGATAAGGCTTGGTTCACACAATAGCACAGCCATTCCGTTTGCTAATACTATGTTCACCAAGCACTGGGTAATTATTGAGTACTGCCTAATGTCTTATAAGGCAGTTAGAAAGGCAGAGTTAAACGGAGTGGAGGAATTGTCGACACTGCCGCTACCTCGATAACTGACCAGACCACGCTTGGTTCACACAATAGCACAGCCATTCCGTTTGCTAATACTATGTTCAACCAGGACTGGGGTAATTATTGAGTACTGCCTAATGTCTTATAAGGCATTTAGAAAGGCAGAGCTAAACGGAGTGGAGGAATTGACGAACTGCTGCTACCACTCGATAACTGACCAGACCAGCTTGGTTCACACAACAGCACAGCTATTCCGTTTGCTAATACTAATGTTCACCCAGCACTGGGTAATTATTGAGTACTGCTTAATGTCTTAAAAGGCAGTTAGAAAGGCAGAGTTAAACGGAGTGGAGGAATTGTCAACACTGCCGCTACCTCGATAACTGACCAGACCACGCTTGGTTCACACAATAGCACAGCCATTCCGTTTGCTAATACTATGTTCACCCAGGACTGGGTAATTATTGAGTACTGCCTAATGTCTTATAAGGCATTTAGAAAGGCAGAGTTAAACGGAGTGGAGGAATTGTCGACACTGACGCTACCTCGATAACTGACCAGACCACGCTTGGTTCACACAATAGCACAGCCATTCCGTTTGGTAATACTATGTTCACCCAGGACTGGTAATTATTGAGTACTGCCTAATGTCTTATAAGGCAGTTAGAAAGGCAGAGTTAAACGGAGTGGAGGAATTGTCGACACTGCCGCTAACCTCGATAACTGACCAGACCACGCTTGGTTCACACAATAGCACAGCCATTCCGTTTGCTAATACTATGTTCACCAGGACTGGGGTAATTATTGAGTACTGCCTAATGTCTTATAAGGCAGTTAGAAAGGCAGAGTTAAACGGAGTGGAGGAATTGTCGACACTGCCGCTACCTCGATAACTGACCAGACCACGCTTGGTTCACACAATAGCACAGCCATTCCGTTTGCTAATACTATGTTCACCCAGGACTGGGGTAATTATTGAGTACTGCCTAATGTCTTATAAGGCAGTTAGAAAGGCAGAGCTAAACGGAGTGGAGGAATTGTCAACACTGCCGCTACCTCGATTCCTGACCAGACCAGCTTGGTTCACACAATAGCACAGCCATTCCGTGTGCTAATACTATGTTCAACAAGGACTGGGGTAATTATTGAGTACTGCCTAATGTCTTATAAGGCAGTTAGAAAGGCAGAGCTAAACGGAGTGGAGGAATTGTCGACACTGCCGCTACCTCGATTCCTGACCAGATAAGGCTTGGTTCACACAATAGCACAGCCATTCCGTTTGCTAATACTATGTTCAACAAGCACTGGGGTAATTATTGAGTACTGCCTAATGTCTTATAAGGCAGTTAGAAAGGCAGAGTTAAACGGAGTGGAGGAATTGTCGACACTGCCGCTACCTCGATAACTGACCAGACCACGCTTGGTTCACACAATAGCACAGCCATTCCGTTTGCTAATACTATGTTCAACCAGGACTGGGGTAATTATTGAGTACTGCCTAATGTCTTATAAGGCATTTAGAAAGGCAGAGCTAAACGGAGTGGAGGAATTGACGATACTGCTGCTACCTCGATAACTGACCAGACCAGGCTTGGTTCACACAACAGCACAGCTATTCCGTTTGCTAATACTATGTTCACCCAGCACTGGGGTAATTATTGAGTACTGCCTAATGTCTTATAAGGCAGTTAGAAAGGCAGAGTTAAACGGAGTGGAGGAATTGTCGACACTGCCGCTACCTCGATAACTGACCAGACCACGCTTGGTTCACACAATAGCACAGCCATTCCGTTTGCTAATACTATGCTCACCCAGGACTGGGGTAATTATTGAGTACTGCCTAATGTCTTATAAGGCAGTTAGAAAGGCAGAGCTAAACGGAGTGGAGGAATTGTCGACACTGCCGCTACCTCCATTCCTGACCAGACCAGGCTTGGTTCACACAATAGCACAGCCATTCCGTTTGCTAATACTATGTTCACCCAGGACTGGGGTAATTATTGAGTACTGCCTAATGTCTTATAAGGCAGTTAGAAAGACAGAGCTAAACGGAGTGGAGGAATTGTCGACACTGCCGCTACCTCGATAACTGACCAGACCAGGCTTGGTTCACACAATAGCACAGCCATTCCGTTTGCTAATACTATGTTCAACCAGGACTGGGGTAATTATTGAGTACTGCCTAATGTCTTATAAGGCAGTTAGAAAGGCAGAGCTAAACGGAGTGGAGGAATTGTCGACACTGCCGCTACCTCGATTCCTGACCAGACCAGGCTTGGTTCACACAATGGAACACAGCCATTCCGTTTGGTAATACTATGTTCACCCAGGACTTGGGGTAATTATTGATTACAGCCTAATGTCTTATAAGGCAGTTAGAAAGGCAGAGCTAAACGGAGTGGAGTAATTGTCGACACTGCCGCTACCTCGATTCCTGACCAGAACAGGCTTGGTTCACACAATAGCACAGCCATTCCGTTTGCTAATACTATGTTCACCCAGGACTGGGGTAATTATTGATTACTGCCTAATGTCTTATAAGGCAGTTAGAAAGTCAGAGCTAAACGGAGTGGAGGAATTGTCGACACTGCCGCTACCTCGATAACTGACCAGACCAGGCTTGGTTCACACAACAGCACAGCCATTCCGTTTGCTAATACTATGTTCACCCAGGACTGGGGTAATTATTGAGTACTGCCTAATGTCTTATAAGGCAGTTAGAAAGGCAGAGCTAAACGGAGTGGAGGAATTGTCGACACTGCCGCTACCTCGATTCCTGACCAGACCACGCTTGGTTCACACAATAGCACAGCCATTCCGTTTGCTAATACTATGTTCAACCAGGACTGGGGTAATTATTGAGTACTGCCTAATGTTTTATAAGGCAGTTAGAAAGGCAGAGCTAAACGGAGTGGAGGAATTGTCGACACTGCCGCTACCTCGATTCCTGACCAGACCACGCTTGGTTCACACAATAGCACAGCCATTCCGTTTGCTAATACTATGTTCAACCAGGACTGGGGTAATTATTGAGTACTGCCTAATGTCTTATAAGGCATTTAGAAAGGCAGAGCTAAACGGAGTGGAGGAATTAACGATACTGCCGCTACCTCGATAACTGACCAGACCAGGCTTGGTTCACACAACAGCACAGCCATTCCGTTTGCTAATACTAAGTTCACCCAGGACTGGGGTAATTATTGAGTACAGCCTAATGTCTTATAAGGCAGTTAGAAAGGCAGAGCTAAACGGAGTGGAGGAATTGTGGACACTGCCGCTACCTCGATTCCTGACCAGACCAGGCTTGGTTCACACAATAGCACAGCCATTCCGTTTGCTAATACTATGTTCAACCAGGACTGGGGTTATTATTGAGTACTGCCTAATGTCTTATAAGGCATTTAGAAAGGCAGAGCTAAACGGAGTGGAGGAATTAACGATACTGCCGCTACCTCGATAACTGACCAGACCAGGCTTGGTTCACACAACAGCACAGCCATTCCGTTTGCTAATACTAAGTTCACCCAGGACTGGGGTAATTATTGAGTACAGCCTAATGTCTTATAAGGCAGTTAGAAAGGCAGAGCTAAACGGAGTGGAGGAATTGTCAACACTGCCGCTACCTCGATTCCTGACCAGACCACGCTTGGTTCACACAATAGCACAGCCATTCCGTGTGCTAATACTATGTTCAACAAGGACTGGGGTAATTATTGAGTACTGCCTAATGTCTTATAAGGCAGTTAGAAAGGCAGAGCTAAACGGAGTGGAGGAATTGTCGACACTGCCGCTACCTCGATTCCTGACCAGATAAGGCTTGGTTCACACAATAGCACAGCCATTCCGTTTGCTAATACTATGTTCACCAAGCACTGGGGTAATTATTGAGTACTGCCTAATGTCTTATAAGGCAGTTAGAAAGGCAGAGTTAAACGGAGTGGAGGAATTGTCGACACTGCCGCTACCTCGATAACTGACCAGACCACGCTTGGTTCACACAATAGCACAGCCATTCCGTTTGCTAATACTATGTTCAACCAGGACTGGGGTAATTATTGAGTACTGCCTAATGTCTTATAAGGCATTTAGAAAGGCAGAGCTAAACGGAGTGGAGGAATTGACGATACTGCTGCTACTCGATAACTGACCAGACCAGGCTTGGTTCACACAACAGCACAGCTATTCCGTTTGCTAATACTATGTTCACCCAGCACTGGGGTAATTATTGAGTACTGCTTAATGTCTTAAAAGGCAGTTAGAAAGGCAGAGTTAAACGGAGTGGAGGAATTGTCAACACTGCCGCTACCTCGATAACTGACCAGACCACGCTTGGTTCACACAATAGCACAGCCATTCCGTTTGCTAATACTATGTTCACCCAGGACTGGGGTAATTATTGAGTACTGCCTAATGTCTTATAAGGCAGTTAGAAAGGCAGAGTTAAACGGAGTGGAGGAATTGTCGACACTGACGCTACCTCGATAACTGACCAGACCACGCTTGGTTCACACAATAGCACAGCCATTCCGTTTGGTAATACTATGTTCACCCAGGACTGGGGTAATTATTGAGTACTGCCTAATGTCTTATAAGGCAGTTAGAAAGGCAGAGTTAAACGGAGTGGAGGAATTGTCGACACTGCCGCTACCTCGATAACTGACCAGACCACGCTTGGTTCACACAATAGCACAGCCATTCTGTTTGCTAATACTATGCTCACCCAGGACTGGGGTAATTATTGAGTACTGCCTAATGTCTTATAAGGCAGTTAGAAAGGCAGAGTTAACGATGGAGAATTGTCACACTGCCGCTACCTCGATTACTGACCAGACAGCTTGGTTCAAACAATAGCACAGCCATTCGTTTGCTAATACTTGTTCAACCAGGACTGGGTAATATTGAGTACTGCCTAATGTCTTATAAGGCATTTAGAAAGGCAGAGCTAAACGGAGTGGAGGAATTGTCGACACTGCCGCTACCTCGATTCCTGACCAGACCAGGCTGGTTCACACAAGCACACAGCCATTCCGTTTGCTAATACTAATGTTCACCAGGACTGGGTAATTATTGAGTACTGCCTAATGTCTTATAAGGCAGTTAGAAAGGCAGAGCTAAACGGAGTGGAGGAATTGTCGACACTGCCGCTACCTCGATTCCTGACCAGACCAGCTTGGTTCACACAATAGCACAGCCATTCCGTTTGCTAATACTATGTTCAACCAGGACTGGGGTAATTATTGAGTACGCCTAATGTCTTATAAGGCAGTTAGAAAGGCAGACTAAACGGAGTGGAGGAATTGTCGACACTGCCGCTACCTCGATTCCGACCAGAAGGCTTGGTTCACACAATAGCACAGCCATTCGTTTGCTAATACTATGTTCACCCAGACTGGGGTAATTATTGAGTACTGCCTAATGTCTTATAAGGCAGTTAGAAAGCAGAGTAAACGGAGTGGAGGAATTGTCACACTGCCGCTACCTCGATCTGACCAGACCAGCTTGGTTCACACAATAGCACAGCCATTCGTTTGCTAATACTATGTTCAACCAGGACTGGGTAATTATTGAGTACTGCCTAAGTCTTATAAGGCATTAGAAAGGCAGACTAAACGGAGTGGAGGAATTGCGAACTGCCGCTACCTCGATCTGACCAGACCAGGCTTGGTTCACACAAAGCACAGCCATTGTTTGCTAATACTATGTTCACCAGACTGGGTAATTATTGAGTACTGCTAATGTCTTAAAGGCAGTTAGAAAGCAGAGTAAACGGAGTGGAGAATTGTCGACACTGCCGCTACCTCGATTCCTGACAACAGCTTGGTTCACACAATACACAGCCATTCCGTTTGTAATACTATGTTCACCCAGACTGGGTAATTATTGATACGCCTAATGTCTTATAAGGCAGTTAGAAAGCAGAGCTAAACGGAGTGAGGAATTGTCGACACTGCCGCTACCTCGATTCTGACCAGACCAGCTTGGTTCACACAATAGCACAGCATTCCGTTTGCTATACTATGTTCACAGGACTGGGGTAATTATTGAGACGCCTAATGTCTTATAAGGCAGTTAGAAAGGCAGAGCTAAACGGAGTGGAGGAATTGTCGACACTGCCGCTACCTCGATACTGACCAGACCAGGCTTGGTTCACACAATAGCACAGCCATTCTGTTTGCTAATACTATTTCACCCAGGACTGGGTAATTATTGAGACTGCCTAATGTCTTATAAGGCAGTTAGAAAGGCAGAGCTAAACGGAGTGGAGGAATTGTCAACACTGCCGCTACCTCGATTCCTGACCAGACCAGCTTGGTTCACACAATAGCACAGCCATTCCGTTGCTAATACTATGTCAACAGGACTGGGGTAATTATTGAGTACTGCCTAATGTCTTATAAGGCAGTTAGAAAGGCAGAGCTAAACGGAGTGAGGAATTGTCGACACTGCCGTACCTCGATTCCTGACCAGACCAGGCTGGTTCACACAATAGCACAGCCATTCCGTTTGCTAATACTATGTTCACCAGGACTGGGTAATTATTGAGTACTGCCTAATGCTTATAAGGCAGTTAGAAAGGCAGAGTAAACGGAGTGGAGGAATTGTCGACACTGCGCTACCTCGATAACTGACCAGACAGCTTGGTTCACACAATGCACACCATTCCGTTGCTAATACTATGTTCAACCAGGACTGGGTAATTATTGAGTACTGCCTAATGTCTTATAAGGCAGTTAGAAAGGCAGAGCTAAACGAGTGGAGAATTGTCGACACTGCCGCTACCTCGATAACTGACCAACCAGCTTGGTTCACACAATAGCACAGCCATTCCGTTTGCTAATACTATGTTCAACCAGGACTGGGGTAATTATGAGTACTGCCTAATGTCTTATAAGGCATTAGAAAGGCAGAGCAAACGGAGTGGAGGAATTGTCGACACTGCCGCTACCTCGATTCCTGACCAACCAGCTTGGTTCACACAATAGCACAGCCATTCCGTTTGCTAATACTATGTTCACCCAGGACTGGGTAATTATTGAGTACTGCCTAATGTCTTATAAGCAGTTAGAAAGGCAGAGCTAAACGGAGTGGAGGAATTGTCGACACTGCCGCTCCTCGATTCCTGACAGACCAGCTTGGTTCACACAATAGCACAGCCATTCGTTTGCTAATACTATGTTCACCAGGACTGGGGTAATATTGAGACGCCTAATGTCTTATAAGGCAGTTAGAAAGGCAGAACTAAAGGAGTGGAGGAATTGTCGACACGCCGCTACCTCGATTCCGACCAGACCAGGCTTGGTTCACACAATAGCAAGCCATTCGTTTGCTAATATATGTTCACCCAGGACTGGGGTAATTATTGAGTACTGCCTAATGTCTTATAAGGCAGTTAGAAGGCAGAGCTAACGGAGTGGAGGAATTGTCACACTGCCGCTACCTCGATTCCTGACCAGACCAGGCTTGGTTCAAACAATAGCACAGCCATTCGTTTGCTAATACTATGTTCACCAGGACTGGTTATATTGAGTACTGCCTAATGTCTTATAAGGCATAGAAGGCAGACTAAACGGAGTGGAGGAATTGTCGACACTGCCGCTACCTCGATTCCTGACCAGACCAGGCTTGTTCACACAATAGCACAGCCATTCGTTTTCTATACTATGTTCAACCAGGACTGGGGTAATTATTGAGTACTGCCTAATGTCTTATAAGGCAGTTAGAAAGGCAGAGTAAACGGAGTGGAGGAATTGTCGACACTGCCGCTACCTCCATCTGACCAGACCACTTGGTTCACACAATAGCACACCATTCCGTTTGTAATACTATGTTCACCAGGACTGGGTAATTATTGAGTACTGCCTAATGTCTTATAAGCATTAGAAAGCAGAGCTAACGAGTGGAGGAATTGTCGACACTGCCGCTACCTCGATAACTGACCAACCACGCTTGTTCACACAATAGCACAGCCATTCCGTTTGCTAATACTATGTTCAACCAGGACTGGGTAATTATTGAGTACTGCCTAATGTCTTATAAGCATTAGAAAGGGAGAGCTAAACGGAGTGGAGGAATTGACGACACTGCCGCTACCTCGATTCCTGACCAGACAGGCTTGGTTCACACAATAGCACAGCCATTCCGTTTGCTAATACTATGTTCACCCAGGACTGGGGTAATTATTGAGTACTGCCTAATGTCTTATAAGGCAGTTAGAAAGGCAGAGCTAAACGGTGGAGGAATTGTCAACACTGCCGCTACCTCGATTCCTGACCAGACCACGCTTGGTTCACACAATAGCACAGCCATTCCGTTTGCTAATACTATGTTCAACAAGGACTGGGGTAATTATTGAGTACTGCCTAATGTCTTATAAGGCAGTTAGAAAGGCAGAGCTAAACGGAGTGGAGGAATTGTCGACACTGCCGCTACCTCGATTCCTGACCAGACCAGGCTTGGTTCACACAATAGCACAGCCATTCCGTTTGCTAATACTATGTTCACCCAGGACTTGGGGTAATTATTGAGTACTGCCTAATGTCTTATAAGGCAGTTAGAAAGGCAGAGTTAAACGGAGTGGAGGAATTGTCGACACTGCCGCTACCTCGATAACTGACCAGGACCACGCTTGGTTCACACAATGGCACAGCCATTCCGTTTGCTAATACTATGTTCAACCAGGACTGGGTAATTATTGAGTACTGCCTAATGTCTTATAAGGCAGTTAGAAAGGCAGAGCTTAACGAGTGGAGGAATTGTCGACACTGCCGCTACCTCGATTACTGACCAGACCACGCTTGGTTCACACAATAGCACAGCCATTCCGTTTGCTAATACTATGTTCAACCAGGACTGGGGTAATTATTGAGTACTGCCTAATGTCTTATAAGGCATTAGAAAGGCAGAGCTAAACGGAGTGGAGGAATTGTCGACACTGCCGCTACCTCGATTCCTGACCAGACCACGCTTGGTTCACACAATAGCACAGCCATTCCGTTTGCTAATACTATGTTCACCCAGGACTGGGGTAATTATTGAGTACTGCCTAATGTCTTATAAGGCAGTTAGAAAGGCAGAGCTAAACGAGTGGAGGAATTGTCGACACTGCCGCTACCTCGATTCCTGACCAGACCACGCTTGGTTCACACAATAGCACAGCCATTCGTTTGCTAATACTATGTTCACAGGACTGGGGTAATTATTGAGTACTGCCTAATGTCTTATAAGGCAGTTAGAAAGGCAGAGCTAAACGGAGTGGAGGAATTGTCGACACTGCCGCTACCTCGATTCTGACCAGACCAGCTTGGTTCACACAATAGCACAGCCATTCCGTTTGCTAATACTATGTTCACCCAGGACTGGGGTAATTATTGAGTACTGCCTAATGTCTTATAAGGCAGTTAGAAAGGCAGAGCTAAACGAGTGGAGGAATTGTCACACTGCCGCTACCTCGATTCCTGACCAGACCAGCTTGGTTCACAACAATAGCACAGCCATTCGTTTGCTAATACTATGTTCAACCAGGACTGGGGTAATTATTGAGTACTGCCTAATGTCTTATAAGGCAGTTAGAAAGGCAGAGCTAAACGGAGTGGAGGAATTGTCGACACTGCCGCTACCTCGATTCCTGACCAGACCAGCTTGGTTCACACAATAGCACAGCCATTCCGTTTGCTAATACTATGTTCACCAGGACTGGGGTAATTATTGAGTACTGCCTAATGTCTTATAAGGCAGTTAGAAAGGCAGAGCTAAACGGAGTGGAGGAATTGTCGACACTGCCGCTACCTCGATTCTGACCAGACACAGCTTGGTTCACACAATAGCACAGCCATTCCGTTTGCTAATACTATGTTCACCAGGACTGGGGTAATTATTGAGTACTGCCTAATGTCTTATAAGGCAGTTAGAAAGGCAGAGCTAAACGGAGTGGAGGAATTGTCGACACTGCCGCTACCTCGATTCCTGACCAGACCAGCTTGGTTCACACAATAGCACAGCCATTCCGTTTGCTAATACTATGTTCACCAGGACTGGGGTAATTATTGAGTACTGCCTATGTCTTATAAGGCAGTTAGAAAGCAGAGCTAAACGGAGTGGAGGAATTGTCGACACTGCCGCTACCTCGATTCCTGACCAGACCAGCTTGGTTCACACAATAGCACAGCCATTCCGTTTGCTAATACTATGTTCACCAGGACTGGGTAATTATTGAGTACTGCCTAATGTCTTATAAGGCAGTTAGAAAGGCAGAGCTAAACGGAGTGGAGGAATTGTCGACACTGCCGCTACCTCGATTCCTGACCAGACCAGGCTTGGTTCACACAATAGCACAGCCATTCCGTTTGCTAATACTATGTTCACCAGGACTGGGGTAATTATTGAGTACTGCCTAATGTCTTATAAGGCAGTTAGAAAGGCAGAGCTAAACGAGTGGAGGAATTGTCGACACTGCCGCTACCTCGATTCTGACCAGACCAGCTTGTTCACACAATAGCACAGCCATTCGTTTGCTAATACTATGTTCACCAGGACTGGGGTAATTATTGAGTACTGCCTAATGTCTTATAAGGCAGTTAGAAAGGCAGAGCTAAACGGAGTGGAGGAATTGTCGACACTGCCGCTACCTCGATTCCTGACCAGACCAGCTTGGTTCACACAATAGCACAGCCATTCCGTTTGCTAATACTATGTTCACCAGGACTGGGTAATTATTGAGTACTGCCTAATGTCTTATAAGGCATTAGAAAGGCAGAGCTAAACGAGTGGAGGAATTGTCGACACTGCCGCTACCTCGATACTGACCAGACCAGGCTTGGTTCACACAAAGCACAGCCATTCGTTTGCTAATACTATGTTCACCCAGGACTGGGGTAATTATTGAGTACTGCCTAATGTCTTATAAGGCAGTTAGAAAGGCAGAGCTAAACGGAGTGAGGAATTGTCGACACTGCCGCTACCTCGATTCCTGACCAGACAGGCTTGGTTCACACAATAGCACAGCCATTCCGTTTGCTAATACTATGTTCACCCAGGACTGGGGTAATTATTGAGTACTGCCTAATGTCTTATAAGGCAGTTAGAAAGGCAGAGCTAAACGGAGTGGAGGAATTGTCGACACTGCCGCTACCTCGATTCCTGACCAGACCAGGCTTGGTTCACACAATAGCACAGCCATTCCGTTTGCTAATACTATGTTCACCAGGACTGGGGTAATTATTGAGTACTGCCTAATGTCTTATAAGGCAGTTAGAAAGCAGAGCTAAACGGAGTGGAGGAATTGTCGACACTGCCGCTACCTCGATACCTGACCAGACCAGGCTTGGTTCACACAATAGCACAGCCATTCTGTTTGCTAATACTATTTTTACCCAGGACTGGGGTAATTATTGAGTACTGCCTAATGTCTTATAAGGCAGTTAGAAAGGCAGAGCTAAACGGAGTGGAGGAATTTCACACTGCCGCTACCTCGATTCCTGACCAGACCAGGCTTGGTTCACACAATAGCACAGCCATTCCGTTTGCTAATACTATGTTCACCCAGGACTGGGGTAATTATTGAGTACTGCCTAATGTCTTATAAGGCAGTTAGAAAGCAGAGCTAAACGGAGTGGAGGAATTGTCACACTGCCGCTACCTCGATTCCTGACCAGACCAGGCTTGGTTCACACAATAGCACAGCCATTCCGTTTGCTAATACTATGTTCAACCAGGACTGGGGTAATTATTGAGTACTGCCTAATGTCTTATAAGGCAGTTAGAAAGGCAGAGCTGGGTAATTATTGAGTACTGCCTAATGTCTTATAAGGCAGTTAGAAAGGCAGAGCTTAACTGAGTGGAGGAATTGTCGACACTGCCGCTACCTCGATAACTGACCAGACCACGCTTGGTTCACAACAATAGCACAGCCATTCCGTTTGCTAATACTATGTTCAACCAGGACTGGGGTAATTATTGAGTACTGCCTAATGTCTTATAAGGCATTAGAAAGGCAGAGCTAAACGGAGTGGAGGAATTGTCGACACTGCCGCTACCTCGATTCCTGACCAGACCACGCTTGGTTCACACAATAGCACAGCCATTCCGTTTGCTAATACTATGTTCACCCAGGACTGGGATAATTATTGAGTACTGCCTAATGTCTTATAAGGCAGTTAGAAAGGCAGAGCTAAACGGAGTGGAGGAATTGTCGACACTGCCGCTACCTCGATTCCTGACAAGACCAGGCTTGGTTCACACAATAGCACAGCCATTCTGTTTGCTAATACTATGTTCATCCAGGACTGGGTAATTATTGAGTACTGCCTAATGTCTTATAAGGCAGTTAGAAAGTCAGAAGCTAAACGGAGTGGAGGAATTGTCGACACTGCCGCTACCTCGATTCCAGACCAGACCAGGCTTGGTTCACACAATAGCACAGCCATTCCGTTTGCTAATTATTATGTTCACCCAGGACTGGGGTAATTATTGAGTACTGCTAATGTCTTATAAGGCAGTTAGAAAGGCAGAGCTAAACGGAGTGGAGGAATTGTCACACTGCCGCTACCTCGATTCCTGACCAGACCAGGCTTGGTTCAAACAATAGCACAGCCATTCTGTTTGCTAATACTATGTTCAACCAGGACTGGGATTAAATTATTGAGTACTGCCTAATGTCTTATAAGGCAGATAGAATGTCAGAACTAAAGGGAGTGGAGGAATTGTCGACACTGCCGCTACCTCGATTCCTGACCAGACCAGGCTTGTTCACACAATAGCACAGCCATTCTGTTTGCTAATACAATGTTCAACCAGGACTGGGTAATTATTGAGTACTGCCTAATGTCTTATAAGGCAGTTAGAAAGGCAGAGCTAAACGGAGTGGAGGAATTGTCGACACTGCCGCTACCTCCATTCCTGACCAGACCATGACTTGGTTCACACAATAGCACAGCCATTCCGTTTGCTAATACTATGTTCACACCAGGACTGGGGTAATTATTGAGTACTGCCTAATGTCTTATAAGGCAGTTAGAAAGACAGAGCTAAACGGAGTGGAGGAATTGTCGACACTGCCGCTACCTCGATAACTGACCAGACCACGCTTGGTTCACACAATAGCACAGCCATTCCGTTTGCTAATACTATGTTCACCCAGGACTGGTAATTATTGAGTACTGCCTAATGTCTTATAAGGCAGTTAGAAAGGCAGAGCTAAACGGAGTGGAGGAATTGTCGACACTGCCGCTACCTCGATTCCTGACAGACCAGGCTTGGTTCACACAATAGCACAGCCATTCCGTTTGCTAATACTATGTTCAACCAGGACTGGGGTAATTATTGAGTACTGCCTAATGTCTTATAAGGCAGTTTAGAAAGGCAGAGCTAAACGGAGTGGAGGAATTGTCGACACTGCCGCTACCTCGATTCCGACCAGACCACGCTTGGTTCACACAATAGCACAGCCATTCCGTTTGCTAATACTATGTTCACCAGGACTGGGTAATTATTGAGTACTGCCTAATGTCTTATAAGGCAGTTAGAAAGGCAGAGCTAAACGGAGTGGAGGAATTGTCGACACTGCCGCTACCTCGATTCCTGACCAGACCAGCTTGGTTCACACAATAGCACAGCCATTCGTTTGCTAATACTATGTTCAACCAGGACTGGGGTAATTATTGAGTACTGCCTAATGTCTTATAAGGCAGTTAGAAAGGCAGAGCTAAACGGAGTGGAGGAATTGTCGACACTGCCGCTACCTCGATACCTGACCAGACCACGCTTGGTTCACACAATAGCACAGCCATTCCGTTTGCTAATACTAATGTTCACCCAGGACTGGGGTAATTATTGAGTACTGCCTAATGTCTTATAAGGCAGTTAGAAAGGCAGAGCTAAACGGAGTGGAGGAATTGATCGACACTGCCGCTACCTCGATTCCTGACCAGACCAGGCTTGGTTCACACAATAGCACAGCCATTCCGTTTGCTAATACTATGTTCACCCAGGACTGGGGTAATTATTGAGTACTGCCTAATGTCTTATAAGGCAGTTAGAAAGGCAGAGCTAAACGGAGTGGAGGAATTGTCGACACTGCCGCTACCTCGATAACTGACCAGACCAGCTTGGTTCACACAATAGCACAGCCATTCCCCCCCCCCCCCCCCCCCCCCCCCCCCCCCCCCCCCCCCCCCCCCCCCCCCCCCCCCCCCCCCCCCCCCCCCCCCCCCCCCCCCCCCCCCCCCCCCCCAAAAAAAAAAAAAAAAAAAAAAAAAAAAAAAAAAAAAAAAAAAAAAAAAAAAAAAAAAAAAAAAAAAAAAAAAAAAAAAAAAAAAAAAAAAAAAAAAAAAAAAAAAAAAAAAAAAAAAAAAAAAAAAAAAAAAAAAAAGAAAAAAAAAAAAAAAAAAAAAAAAAAAAAAAAAAAGCAGTTAGAAAGGCAGAGCTAACGAGTGGAGGAATTGTCGACCTGCCGCTACCTCGATACTGACCAGACCGCTTGGTTCACACAATAGCACAGCCATTCCGTTTGCTAATACTATGTTCACCAGGACTGGGGTAATTATTGAGTACTGCCTAATGTTTATAGGCATTAGAAAGGCAAGCTAACGAGTGGAGGAATTGTCAACACGCCGCTACCTCGATCTGACCAGACCAGGCTTGGTTCACACAATAGCACAGCCATTCGTTTGCTAATATATGTTCAACCAGACTGGGTAATTATGAGTACTGCCTAATGTCTTATAAGGCAGTTAGAAAGGCAGAGCTAAACGGAGTGGAGGAATTGTCGACACTGCGCTACCTCGATTCCTGACCAGACCAGCTTGTTCACACAATAGCACAGCCATTCCGTTTCTAATACATGTTCACCAGGCTGGGTAATTATTGATACTGCCTATGTCTTATAAGGCAGTTAAAAGGCAGAGTAAACGGAGTGGAGGAATTGTCGACCTGCCGCTCCTCGATCTACCGACCACGCTTGCCACAAAGCACAGCCATTCCGTTGTTTATTCCTTGTCTGCCAATGCAAGCATAGAACGGAATTGTCACGGCTCCTCGTCACAACGCTGGCACACAACCCCTTGCTAAACTTCCGTGGTAATTTGGACCTTTTTACATAACAGACATGGTGAAATTTCACATGGTTATTCCTGACCAAGGCTTTAAATGCACAACCATGTTTGCATCTATTTAACCAACCTTATTATTGAGTAAAGTTAAAATTAGAAGGAAGTTAAAAGTGAGGAATTTCGACTGGCTACCTGATAATGACGCAGTTAGAAAGGCAGAGCTAAACGGAGTGGAGGAATTGTCGACACTGCCGCTACCTCGATTCCTGACCAGACCACGCTTTGTTCACACAATAGCACAGCCATTCCGTTTACTAATACATGTTCACCCAGGACTGGGGTAATTATTGAGTACTGCCTAATGTCTTATAAGGCAGTTAGAAAGACAGAGCTAAACGGAGTGGAGGAATTGTCGACACTGCCGCTTCCTCGATAACTTACCAGACCACGCTTGGCTCACACAATAGCACAGCCATTCCGTTTGCTAATACTATGTTCAACCAGGACTGGGGTAATTATTGAGTACTGCCTAATGTCTTATAAGGCAGTTAGAAAGGCAGAGCTAAACGGAGTGGAGGAATTGTCGACACTGCCGCTACCTCGATTCCTGACCAGACCAGGCTTGGTTCACACAATAGCACAGCCATTCCGTTTGCTAATACTATGTTCAACCAGGACTGGGGTAATTATTGAGTACTGCCTAATGTCTTATAAGGCAGTTAGAAAGGCAGAGTTAAACGGAGTGGAGGAATTGTCGACACTGCCGCTACCTCGATAACTGACCAGACCACGCTTGGTTCACACAATAGCACAGCCATTCCGCTTGTTTATTCTCTCTCTGCCGATGACAGCGATATTGAACGTATAGTCGTCTCCGCTCACAACTGGGGCACTAACTCCCTTACTAACTCTTTCGTCGTAAATGTGGACACGTTTATTTACATTTACATCGCATCATTGCGTAATAATATTTAACGAATCATTTGGTTTTTAAATAATTGTCCTGCTACTTCAAGGCTTTTATATTAATGTTTCACAATTCACTTAGGTATGTTGCACCTCTTCTTATCTTTATTAAGGAATGCTCCGAAACTAAAACTTATTAACATTGTAGTTAAAGTTAAAAAATGTTATTGAAATGTGATAAGTTTAAATTAAAGTTGTTATTTGCAAGTCTTCTGACGGTGTGCATATAATTACCAGTGTGTTGAATTATATCGACGCATATTTAAACCACTTAATAAATATATTTTACATTAAGCAGCTTAATAAAATAAGCATTACTATAAATCTAGCGTAAAGGAACTAGAGATGATATTTGTTCAGTACGCTGCGTATGCTGAATAAATTATGACAGTGATCATACTCAACGAATGAGAAAAATGAGTTCAGCAAGTTGATGTGTGTGTGTGTACATACATATATATGAATATATATATATATATATATATATATATATATATATCTCTCTCTCTATATATATATATATATATATATATATATATATATATATATATATATAAGAGAGAGAGAGAGAGAGAGAGAGAGAGAGAGAGAGAGAGAGAGAGAAAGAAAGAGGGAGATATTTACAACTTGCACCTTCACCTAGACGAATATTGCATTTAATGTATCAAGTATAGTACTTAACTAACAAATAATAATAAGGAATGACAACGAAGGAACATTGAAGTATTTACATTCCCGAGAAGCAACAGTGTTTTAACACATTGGCTGTTAGTTAAAAAAATAATTTAAAAAATCGTTACAATCGTAACTTTGCGCGCTAATAAATAAATACTGGCATATCCACAGTAAAGTTGGTAGCGAACTAAGAAAACTATTTCTTTGTCTTGAAGTCGTATTTAACGTGCATTGGTAGCACTGACTAATGCCTGGTTGAGAAGTACGCTTCTCACGCCGAATGGTCAGAGCGGGAAACTAGAACAGCCAATCACAAACCGTCCTCGGGTTTCGTCACAAGCAGTAAGGGGAGTTGAGATACCGGCGTGCGACATTCTGCTCGCACAAAGAGCTGACTTCGCCGATATTCTCCACGTGTCAGTTGGTTCTCGTATTTTACACCACTAATTTGTCAACATATATAGATGCAGTAGTGTAGAATAATTCAATGCACTTATTTATAATCAAATAAGTGCGCATAAATGTTTATTCGAAAATATTAGTATTAAATTAATTTAGTGTGTAGAAGAACCGATAGCTGGCACTAAATCTATAACCTATTTCTGGAACTTTAAACAAAATTACAGTCACCTGACAATCATTCATTAGAAATTGGTATTAAAGATGAATTAAAAATATGGAATAGGTTCATAACAATGTCTATTTTGTTGCACATTGCATATTATGAAATCTTTGTGTCCGAAACAACGATCGAAACAGCGTGCTCGTAAACAACATGCAAGCAAACGGCAAAATGGTAACAAAAACATCAGCTTACATTTGAATAACCATAGTTTCCATCCGTTTTTTTTTTGGCGATAATCGTCTATAATTCTGTAACATATCCATGTACTCTCATTAACATGTCCCGAAACTAGTATGCAGATTAACACGTGTATTGTTTTGTACCATATGATACCTACATGTTTTGGATATGTTTAAGCACTTACTTATTTTTCATTCGAACACTTCTGCAAGTTTACATATTTTATTTCATGATTTTTAAATGTGAAATATGAGTTACAATCAACCATTATTTTCAATTCTTGAATTTTAATTTGTGTTACTCTATGGCAAGTAAGTACATTATTCTGAGCATTTGGCTGATTAACTTAAGTATGTTTCTTAATGATTTTTCAGGATTTCAGAAGTCTCAGAATTTATTATTTTAATTTTTAACACAGCTTATTTTCTGTTATTTGCAGTTTTATTTTTATTCTGTGTTAAGCTACATGTGTGACTCACTGAACCGGAAGTCGCTGAGCTCCATGGATAGGACTTGATGATGAAGTAGCCGGAAGTTAAGGGCTTCTGGGTACGGATCTGTAGATGCAAGGACGCGTTTTTAATCGCTGGGATTTTTGGGTGAAATTCCTGGCATCGACATAATCTAGGTCAGTTTTGTTGGTACCCGGAGTTAGTTTAACTGAGGGCTAGCTTGGTAAGTTAAGAAGAGGACACATCACCATGCTGTAACGTCAGCACTACCATCAGAATAAGGTGACGCTACATAATATTTTGCAAACAGACTTATGCTTGGTAGCTTTTTATGCAAGTTTATTATTGCTCCTGAAATGTTAGTGACAGATGATACTGGGTGTCACTTATTAATTCAGACCAGTAGTCCTATGCTACTCGATTGAGCTAGTTACTGAAGTAAACTTTCTGACTTCACAGTGATTTGAATATAAATTGGGAGTGAAGAACTATTTTTCTATTTTTGATTTGGACTTATGTTTGTTTGAAGAACATTGAAACTTTTGCTAATTTTGAAGAGATAACGAACCTAAGTTAGATATCTCGGTAAGTGATTTGAACTTGTAACGCTATCTATTTAATGGAGCTCACAATATCCATCTTCTTTGTTAGGCGGCACTAAGAATACGGACACTTTTATTTGGAAACTGTTTAATTATTCTTAAGTTCATTTAATTATTTGAAAGCAGCTTAAAGACATTTATTTTATTTTATTTTATTTTCAATGTAAGTGTTTCTTTTGTTTGAATGGTGGTAATATTTTAACAATTTTAATCTACTCGCAAACCAGCATTTTTACTTAATTGATTTGATTTTTACACACAGTTAAACAGCTTTATTCTGATTATGATGTATATTTTCTGCTTTGAATTAAATATAATTAATAGTATTTTGTTTTCTTTTATTGGTAATGTTGAACGACGCAAGCCTAACAAAGGTATTTGTCCAAATGAAGTGCTTCTTGAAATGTTTGAAAGTTTTATGTGTTGTGAATGCCAGTGCATGCGAATGCCAGTGCATGCGAATGCCAGTGCATGCGAATGCCCTTGCAGAGTTCCGGAGAAGATGAGTACGCCGCTGGAGAGTAAGTTCTCAAGGTTAAAGGCCAAACACATTCTCTCTTACACACGTATCTCTCTTCTACACATTGGTAATTTATTTTTCCATCTTAAGTCTCCCTAAGTTAACAAATTTATCACAGTTTTATCACAATACGATCTAAGCTTTTTACGCACACCTTCCGCAAGACAGTAACTATTACATAACAGCATATTGTGAACACACGAGGCAGTGTTGTGTTTCTCTTGTGGCTGTGAGTGTATGGACCCGCAACTGGTGGAAAGGACAAACAAAGCAGGGATTTCAATAACATGATGCAATTGTACCTAGGGCGGCTGCTGGGGTCATAACTCATCTCACTACAGCAGGGCAGACCAGAGCGTCAGATGCATTGTCTGTAAGCATCGTAACACAAGGACTACCTCGCCCAAATATTTCGGTTCTAACCTCGACTCTTCTATACACTATCATGGACTCGAGTATTCACTTAAGAGCCATAGGGACGCGTTGGCTCATACATAATATATGCTTCGGTATTTAGAGGGGGGAGGGTGGCTAAAAATGAAAGCCAATTAAGATTATATACTGTTTTATTATTGACACGGGCATCCATGTGTGTATATTATTAAATAGTAATCATTCTCACAGAAATATCATAAAACATCTGCTCAATAACATCTGGTATGCCTCTACTATGTCGCAAAAATTCCTCATTATTTTATTGTCCTTGAAAAACATGAAGTTAAGTACATTTTTTCGCCAAAACATTAAAATATTTATTTGAAACTATTGTTACCGTTGGTTATATAATTATAAATATATAAACATAGAAATCGCAGAGGAATACTGTTTACTCTTTGCATTTAATGACTGCAGTTTAAGAGCGTGGTGTTGGCTCTGTTGATATATCGTGCTCGGTCGCCACAATCGCTCTTAATTCATAGCTCCATTATATTCAATTACAATTCGTTATCGTGCTAGCCATTTTCAACGATATTGAACATACGGTTGGTTGCAGTAGACCCCATAAAGGGCTGAGCACTCTTATTCGCGGTCCTCAGTTAACACACACAGTTGTGGGAAACGGAACACATTCTAGGGAGGTTGATCATAGTGATACATGATTGCAGTAACTCCGCTGACTAAAATCGAAATTTACTGAACTCTAAATCAACCAAAGGATTTACTGTTACAAACAGTAATAAAAATGTTATATTGGGTATTTAGATGATTCATATGTTTTTGGTAATGCAAAGGTAACTTATTTATGCTAATTAATTGATAACAAAAATACCTGTCTAGAATCTCTTCAAGTGAAAATAATTTTTGTATCACAGTGTAAACAAGAAGTACTTCAACAGCCAGCAGCATCTCCAGAAATGATGTTGTTAACCAGGTTATTTCAGAAATCTGTATTTTAGACATCCCGACTTTATCCAATGAATAACCATTCTGCATGGAAATCAGACTAGTTAATTTTACCAAATGCAGCGGCGGTATGACATATCGTAAGGGTGAAATAAATAACACACTTCTGTATATGGAGTAGCATGTTAAAGTAATGGAAACAGTTTCTGTTTCATAGCCGGTAGAAAAATCTTTTCTTCAAAAAGAAGTTCTGCTTACCAGAGTAGAATTATTTCAAAAGGTTGTCTTTATGGCTGTGCGAAAACATTTCAAGTAAATGTTTTACCAGCTCTTGGCAGTCTGCCAAAACTGCAGAGTAATTACTCTGAACATCTTGTCAGAGATTAAAACTTTTGCATGCTCTATTTAAGCGAGTAACGAAAAGAAAACTGAAAATTGCGGGAAATTTAGTAGAATTGAATAAACTAAAAGGAAATGTAGATATTATGGTTATAGGCACACGTGGGGAAACCACAAGTGACGATTAAGGTTACATTTTTATAAGCAATGACTTATTATTATCATATGGTAAGAAAAGTTTTTTATGAATATAAAAATGTTTTGGTAAAGAAAGAATTTAAGGAATGTGATAAATATCTTTTGAAGTTTACACTGGTTGCTTTATCAATACAAATATTTGTAAACACAGAATGCGCCTAAAATCATGCTCGACCCAAAACCACGTTGACCCTAGCTTTCCTCGGCTATTGCTCTCTGTTACTGCCCTCTACTCTCAGAAAATGTTTCAGAAGGCCACCTTAACTCGGTATTAAACGATACCAGATTCCGAAAAATCTTGTGCAAGGTCCGCCATAGCGGCTGGTATACCGGCTTGTGCACCAGGACTTGTAGAAGCTTGTACAAGAACCAAGTACGGCTGCAGGTATCGTGTAATATCGACTTCAGTTGGTATTCTGGTAAATCACAACTGTGCTGTTCCGCCGCGTGAGCGACCCTGGAGGTTGAATCTTTGGTTCAACATTGTTTACAGAACACATCCGACTAGTGAAGCGTAATCACAGTTGTTATGTTTGCCTAGAATTGAGATGATAAACCGCTACAAGAGAACTGCAACAGCCCGCGTATCAGAGAACACAGCCTCAGACCGCATACAGCAGTGAGAAACCTACCAGACACAAGGAAACCCACAGACAGTCAAACACTTACTACACTTAAGGCCTCTCAACCCAATCGAATGTTTATTTAATTCAATTGTTTGAAAAAAAATGACTACATTTATCTTACAATGAATTGCATTAAATAAACTTTCTCGTCTCCTTATAAAAATTGACCACAAACTCTTTCATGAAACCAGTTAAAAAAAAAAAAAAAAAAACCAACAGTAAACTTCTACAAGTATCTGCTGCTTATGCGCGACATGGAAATAATTGGTTAAACCAAAATAAATGTTCTTCATTTAACTGTACTTTCTTTTTTAATGCGTGTCCTTATTTTCTAAAAACTTTCAATATGTGCTCACAACTTTATTGTTATTAGATCTATTTCATCTATAATGGCAGAAAAGCTCTGATCGTCGTCTGAAATATTGGATTCAAGAAAATATATAACATGTTCAAAACTAAAATCTTGAAGGAAAACGATATATACAAGAAATTGAAAGAGACAATGGACGCGATTATGACCTTCGTATGACCTCATATAGCATCTAAATAATTGAATAAAATAAACTGAAAGGTAATTGAAAGACAAATGTAATTTCGAAAAAGGGTGTTAACACCAAGGACACAGTACTGAAAGAAGTATAAAAGTATCGCAAACGACAGCAGTTCCCGTTTCTGAGAACGTCAAATTGTCAGCACCATGGCAGCGCGTCTCTATCGCCTGCCAGTGAAACAGCCTGATGGCAGCTCCAACATCGGGGGAATATTTCCCAGCATGCTATCGTTAACGGGGCCTAACTTCCGTCTCGGCAACCTCGCAAATCCAAGATTTTATAAATTTAGTTTACGTCAAAAGAATTAAAGATTTATATTCAATACAACTGTATTACAGTGTATTATTAAAACAAATTTAGAGCATTCTATTCGCGCTTTCTTCACACTATTTCAATAAAACCTTTGAAAAATCACTTCATGTATAAAGTGTTTGGTTATCGCCGAAGTATGCCTGCTTGTATCGCGAAGTATGCATGCATGTATCGCCGAAGTATGCCTGCATGTAACGCCGAAGTATGCCTGCATGTATCGCCGAAGTATGCCTGCGTGTATCGCCGAAGTATGCCTGCATGTATCGCCGAAGTATGCCTGCATGTATCGCAAGCGTTTCTACTTGCGTGATATATGGAAACATACAAGTACGCTACCTAACTCTTTTCTGTTTAAAATTAAAATTTTATATATTTTTTGTTTTTAAATTTTATATTTTATTTATTTCTTATATGAATAGAAGCAGTGAGATAATAGCTGTATCGGCAATGCTTGGGAAGAAATAGTTCTCATGCTAAATATTGTCACACTAAACGCGCAAGAATTTGGTGCATTGTACCTCTGGTGTAATTTTCTACACTCTTCTAAGATTTGTTTGTATTAGGCGGAGGAATATCTGCGAGGTTGAATGTTAGCAGAGCAACAGAAACATTGAAAGTACCTAATAGTGAATGGACTCTTAATTATATTATATTATATATATTCGTTATTCTTATTTAAAAAAAAGTAATATAAGGATGAAATTGTATTAAATTAAATTTAGTTGTTCATAAAATATTTTAGGTTCAAGGTCATTCAGTGATCCGGAGAGGTCCCCCAAGGTCATCCAACAGTGGTGTGTGGTGAACTATCGTACGGTCAGCTGTGTTTTGCTCTGTGCTGTACCTACACATCGGCCACTGAAACGTAGTAGTGAAGTTGACGTCACAGCACGTGTGTGATGCGCCTCGTTCTTCTCTCGTGAGTGGCCGCAATACATTCAGTTTGTCCAGAATGCAATTTAATTACTTGTTCATAGTGCGTGCGCCTTGTTTGTACAGCATCAGCTTACCTTGGAAGATCTGACCACACACCATTGTCATGCACCAAGGTCAACATGCAGAGGTCACTTGGGACCCCTCACCCCACCCAACTTGCAACTTCCTGTGTGACGTCACAACGGCGCTCGCGTGTGCGGTCGTAAATCGCACTAATGAGCCACGTGTCTCTAGAGCCAGCATTCTCACGGCGCCAGCTCCTCTATTCACAGCCACAATGGCAGCCCGCCGCCACACAGAATGGAGGACGCTGTATGCGTGCTATGCCAAGTTTCGCAATAAACCACCCTTATCGCCCTCTTTCACTCTGCTTAACTCTGTTCACTTTCCACGCCGTTTATCCCACCCCTAACCACGCACCATATTTCACACCACCCCCTTTCTTCTCTTCCGCATCCACTTTCTCCGTAACCTGCGCTACATTATCCACACCTAAAAGGTGTGTGCTTATTATTTATTGCAAACAAAACACGTTAATTGCTCTGAGTAAGAATTCCGAGACTTATTGAAAGAACAGTAACAAATCAAAGTGATACAAAGCGTTCTTTTAATCGTTTATTTTGCAGTTTTAAACGCGTAGAGTTATTCTTAAAACTTTAATATAATTTTCCGACGCTAGAGAATGTTTGGAAATAATATGTCATCAGTTAAGAATTGTTAATGTAGGAATGTTTGATTTCTTCAGTATTCTTGGTTGAAAAACTCTAGAAAAGATTTTAATTGGTATGAATGTTAATAAACATACAGACTTCCATCAAAGAACCTACAATTACCTCCTAAATATATATCTCACGCTCTCTACTGAATTATTTATTTTCTTGCTCATTAACTTTTTTATATTGTACATATACGAAATCATTGTGAACTCAGTTACATAATGACATAATATTTTAGTGTGAACAGTTGCAAAAAATTATTATAATCATATAATAATCGACTAAAAAGGTCATCGTTGGTTTTATGTTAAGACATACTTATTTCGAAGAATCTAGCCACAAATTCAAGAGATAGTAATACCATTCCAGTATGTGGGTGACAAGCACAAGATTTGACGTGGTACACTTGTCACAGTTTCACACCATCAGCTCTTAGTGATGTACACATCTGTAACGTTTGTAGTAATTATAAAACCTTCCATTTATTCTATTTGCACGTCTTCTAATATTCTTGTTTCGAAATCGCTGAAAAAAAAACCTTGTTGAAGGATATTGATTAAATTTTTCTATGGTGGCATTTCTTAAAACATCTGAAATATTGAGGTATATATCATCACGCTATATCAAGAAGTAGCTTAGAAATATAAATAAAACGATTCCGTTTCTTTGAAATTTTCTCTGGTATGGTCGAAGTTTTATGTATCATTGCTATCTTGCCTTACATTTCTATACTATTTTTATTTACATTGGTGAATAACAACCTATATTTTACCGATCTTTCTATATTTTACCGCTGTTTCTAGCTGCTGCAGACTTGAACAAACATTCGATTCAGTTCCCGTATGTCACACACATTTCAACATAGCAATTTAAAATTACGAGCTATTGAAGATGCGGGGCACTGCTTAAGTGAAATTATTAGTAAACTATTGCTTATTGAAATTTGTATGCTTTCCGTTTGAAGACACGAAGTGGCGCAAGTACAGAATGAGATATTACGATTTCAAAACCACTTGATGAAAAACATACGTGGCTCACAAACTTTATTTTTACTGTAAACGTATTTACCACATCTTATTACAGAGTGCTGTAGCGCAGTATTATTCCCCCGTTAGAAGTTAACAAATAAGGATAAAATGGCAGAATGCCCCAAAACGTGCCGTTTTAAAGAAAAAACCGTTTGCAAAATATAAGAGTAGCTTAGGTAAGCTGGAGACTATTCAGGCTACGCTCTGAACACACACAAGGCATGAACACTCAGGCGTATTTCCAACTGAACAAATGAGACAAAGCCTTACCAAAAACCCACCTGTTTTGTTCAGGTACACGGATTTTCAAGTAAGGAACTTTTCTAATGGCCTTGACTTGAAAACATGCAACTAATTTGTAGAAAACATGACACCCATAGTGTTTCTGTAGAGTTCTTCTGAAAACGGCGTAACTCAGGATATTACCACCTGGTCGATCAGTGTATGTAATTCACTGTTATGATAGAACAAAAACTGTAAAGAAATTATTAATAATTTCACGAAGAAAACAAATATACAGCACGAATTATGTTGGCGACCCTTATTTTCTCAGAGATGGTGTTCGATGAAAGCCATAATGTTTTCAGATCACGTGTGTGTCCATGAATAAAATAGATTTCATACTGAATAAAGCACTTTAGTGTCTGTTTCAGAAATCCCTTAAATAAAATCATTTGTCTGCATGGCTTTCACGGGCGCAAGATCTTATATAATCAATGTCCCTTGAGTACGACAACCACACAATCTAAAATGGTAAGCGTGCGGCCTACTTGCCAGGCGCAGCGTTTTAAAATTGACTGTCGTATTCCTCGAAAACGGTAGCCTAATAAGACCACGCTCATTTCCCTGTAATTTGCAAACGCTGAATAGTAATGCGTCATAAAAATAGCAGATATTCATATGCATTAAAAAAATTTATTTGAACATAAAGGTGGCCATCGTAATGGCGGTGACAGTTTTTGTAAGTAACACTTTATCCATCAATCCAGTGTTCCTTGTTGAATGCCATATGTAATATAGGTAGTATAATTTTACTCTACGCTGGCTTGAAACGAGTACACAGATCTTCAGAGCCTAAGACGTACGTGTTTTCTCAACTATTTTCCTCTACGCTAGCTTGAAACGAGTACACAGATCTTCAGAGCCTAAGACGTACGTGTTTTCTCAACTATTTTCCTCTACGCTAGCTTGAAACGAGTACACAGATCTTCAGAGCCTAAGACGTACGTGTTTTCTCAACTATTTTCCTCTACGCTAGCTTGAAACGAGTACACAGATCTTCAGAGCCTAATACGTACGTGTTTTCTCAACTATTTTCCTCTACGCTAGCTTGAAACGAGTATACAGATCTTCAGAGCCTAAGACGTACGTGTTTTCTCAACTATTTTCCTCTACGCTAGCTTGAAACGAGTACACAGATCTTCAGAGCCTAAGACGTACGTGTTTTCTCAACTATTTTCCTCTACGCTAGCTTGAAACGAGTACACAGATCTTCAGAGCCTAAGACGTACGTGTTTTCTCAACTATTTTCCTCTACGCTAGCTTGAAACGAGTACACAGATCTTCAGAGCCTAATACGTACGTGTTTTCTCAACTATTTTCCTCTACGCTAGCTTGAAACGAGTATACAGATCTTCAGAGCCTAATACGTACGTGTTTTCTCAACTATTTTCCTCTACGCTAGCTTGAAACGAGTACACAGATCTTCAGAGCCTAAGACGTACGTGTTTTCTCAACTATTTTCCTCTACGCTAGCTTGAAACGAGTACACAGCTCTTCAGAGCCTAAGTCGTACGTGTTTTCTCAACTATTTTACTGTATGGTAGCTTGAAACGAGTACACAGCTCTTCAGAGCATAAGTCGTACCTGTTTTCTCAACTATTTTCCTCTACGCTAGCTTGAAACGTGTACACAGATCTTCAGAGCCAATGTCGTACGTGTTTTCTCAACTATTTTACTCTACGCTAGCTTGAAACGAGTACACAGATCTTCAGAGCCTAAGACGTGCGTGTTTTCTCAACTATTTTCCTCTACGCTAGCTTGAAACGAGTACACAGATCTTCAGAGCCTAAGACGTACGTGTTTTCTCAACTATTTTCCTCTACGCTAGCTTGAAACGAGTACACAGATCTTCAGAGCCTAAGACGTACGTGTTTTCTCAACTATTTTCCTCTACGCTAACTTGAAACGAGTACACAGCTCTTCAGAGCCTAAGTCGTACGTGTTTTCTCAACTATTTTACTGTATGGTAGCTTGAAACGAGTACACATCTCTTCAGAGCATAAGTCGTACGTGTTTTCTCAACTATTTTACTCTACGGTAGCTTGAAACGAGTACACAGATCTTCAGAGCCTAAGTCGTACGTGTTTTCTCAACTATTTTTGTTTTGCAGCGTATATGGGGCTGACATCTGTCAGTTGGATTCTTAACTATGCAGACAGTAAACACTGCAACTTCCACTTATTTATTTCTATAAATCGACACGTGTTTCATAATTACTGTATTACACAATAAAAAAATTTAATTTATAAGTACCGGTGTAAGGGCACGCTAAGTTTTTAAGTACATTCAGTGCAGAAACGAAGAAACAATTAATAGCGAAATAGGAAGCTGTACATAAGTACAGATCTCTAACGCTGTTATAAAACTAGTCAGGCAAACAGACACTTTACGAAACAACACAGTATAATAAAACTTTCACAAAATTTCATAATTTATGTTGTCAGAATACTGTGGTGTATTTTACTAAAGCATAATTACGTTCTTCAATATTTACAAACATTGCAGTCTGTCTTTTGATCTCCCAGTTCCATTGTATGCTGTCTAAACTATTTACCTTAAATAATTAAAATTTGATAGATGTGCAGCGTTCAGACATCTTCATAACAAAGTTGTGGTTATCATGGTTGGTTTCCAAAGTCTTGCAAAGGTTCCTCTCGAGGTTTTTCACAACAGTTCATTAATTCACTGCAGTATACAAAACTACGGGTGGTAACTGTGAGTTTAATTACAGCTTCGTCCAAGTGTGAAATGAGATAAGGCCTCGGTATCTTCGCCTCTCCTCCACTAAGAGAGCGGGGCGCCCTGGGAATTCAGATGGTAGTATTATTCAGCCTCGCCTTTAAAAATGTAGAAAAACCATTCTTAGAATACTTACGATGACGTGGCTTATAGATCAGACTATCGCACCACGATGAATGACTGGTTTCTAAATTATTTTCTTTGTTTCGTGTCTCTTATTTTGAAACTAAAACTATACGTCTACTAAAACATACATAATAAATAAACATTTGTTAAGTATCTATGACGTAACTAATGAAACAACAATTAAAAATTATAACTTTCTCATCGTTTCATAATCCCCGGATAATTTGGAGATAGAATTTGGAGACTACGTTTGAAGGATTTGTGAAATATAAACGTTTTAGAATACGAAATACTTGGTTGTTTTATTGAACAGCGAGTTACGAAAATTAAATGGAAAATCAACAAGTTTCAGTGACTGTTCATGTTTTGTTCCCATTTACACTGCAACAGCAACTATCCTGGACGGCAGAAGAGTCAACTGTGTGGCATTTAGTGTCTTTTGTACATTTCTGTTATGTCATATATGTCATTTTAGAAAAGCCTTCGTGTAAATAAACTACATTATAAATCAAAATGAAATAAAAGTCAAATGAACCAAACAGATGGGACGAATGGTAGTCGCCGTGAACGTATTTACCGTACATCATAGCCATTTGTTATAGGAACGTATTTACCGTACATCATAGCCATTTGTTATAGGAACGTATTTACCGTACATCATAGCCATTTGTTATAGGAAACATAAAATATCAGTGGTGTGTATGGCAACTCTACTTGTGTCTTAAATAATGATCCGAACTCCTTTAAACAATGACTGATATAGATTGTTGTAATATATTACCAATAACATATTTAAACCGAGTTAAGTAAGAACAGTAACCTGCGGTCCCCGATAAGTGTGCCCGGAGCACACAACCCAAAATTTAAACTGGAATTTAACCGCTATTATTACTGTAGTGTGATCTGAATATATACTAAACGTATTTATGTTTAACAAGCGTGCACACAAATTCTTGCTCGAATCGCAGAATCCTGATTTACCTTGCACTCTTATTTACACGCCATTAAGTAGCCTAGGTGAATCGTGGTTACACATTTTCTGTATCTAAGTATGTCCTTTTCTCGTGATTCGTAACATTGAGATTCTATATTTTAAGTTGCATTTATCATATTTAGATATTTGAATAGTAAGATATTTCTACTGTTTGATTTATTTATTGACCAGGATTACCTTAGTAACTTTCTTCCGACACCTATCATAGCTCGAGCAGTTGGAATTATGTGCTAGTCAGTGATGTGGCTCACCGAATGCCAACTAGTAAGATTTTGTTTGAGATATAGGTCTGGGAGGCTTGCCTCAAAGTAAGGCATAGCTCGGTGATCGGATATGAAAAGCAAAATTAAAATAATTAACCAAATATTTTTCTGGCAAGAAGGATGTATGATGTTTGATGAATGTGGAAATAAAGCACGTCCAACTTCTGTGTGTGGCGTAGTTCAGGGTTAGTCATATCTTCAGTATGTGCAATCATACACATTTCAGTATGCTCTCAGATGTATGCTGGTACTGTTGCCAAACTGACTCAGACAGCCTACATTAAAAAAATTAATTCCCCCAGAAATAAAGGTAGGTTGCATGGGTATATAATTTTTGCACTCTGACAAGTGAAATATTAATACGACTTTTAAATCTGCCATCCACACGTCTCATGGCTGAGCGATCTACAAGTTTGACATCCATACTCAGATAAATACTGTAATCTACCACAACAGAAAATTCGTTAGTCTCGGAAAAATCTCCAGGAAATTTTACTACTGATCGTTTATTCATATGCACTCACATATGTCCACATAATTATCAGAAATAAAGATTCACCAAGAGTTTCTGTGAAATTTTAGGTCGTTTATAGCCATACATTCTCTCTCTCTCATATATATATATATATATATATATATATATATATATATATATATCTGGTGTCGCTGCATATATCACAGGAAATCGTTTTCTCGTACATGACACATTAGCAAATCTTCCGAAAACTTAAAGTTCATTGTAGCCAAATGTGAATGTATAATTTATAGCCTTCTGCTGAACTGTGAATGAACCACCTATACCAGTCACATTTTTCAGAGCATCAGATTTTATCAGTTCGCTCGTTAAAATATGAAGCATTCCAAGGTTTCAACGGATGGGTGGATAACATCAACAGATGGGTGGATAACATCAACAGATATTGTTGGTCATGTGATTGATACACGGATAAGATGACTGGTTAATCATGTAGACTGGCCATTATTAAAAAGTGATCCGAAGACAACGAGGGGCACTTGAGATTAAAGTTAGAGTCCACGAGAGAATGTAATATAGTTCAATTATCATAAAAATGTTGTAATGGCGCAATTAATGTTCATCGTTTTGTTATTAATGAAGCTAATTTTTGTACATTTTGTTGTAAAGTAAACTTGTAATAGTAACATTTTTCTAGTAAGAAATAAATTGGCTATGCAAATGATTTACTAGCATGTATTAAAGAAAGAATTGGGGTTCCAGCAACATGTACATGATACCAAAGACCTTCATAAAATCACAAAATATAAGAACCCCTGCTCTAGAATAAATACTTATTAGAATAATTCGTATTCTGGCCTGTCCTCAATCTTAACACTTCCAGCATCATCGGAAGTGCCAAACGCACGTGGTCTAACAGTGATACTGGCAATTGCTGAAACGTAGTTTTCAAAAAGACTAACATTTTCATAAAATTAAATATTAGGCAAAATCAAAATAAATTTTACTATTATTAATTCTGAGTCAGAGGTTGTGTGAAATACTTCAGAATCGTATTCATGTAAAGAGAACTCTAGCATTCTTACTGCCAGAAGAGCAGTCAGGTGTTGGAACAGAGAGGTCGGCCACTGCGTGTATAACTGTACCTAGTATGCATTGTGTATAGTAACTATTAGCAGACTCACCAACATAGTCGTGTCCCGGCAGAAAGGCATTGGCTGGTCGAGGCAGGGCATCAGGCTGGTCTGCAGGAGGCAGACTCTCCACTCGCAGGCTGAAAGGGAAGTTAGCAGTTTGGCGTGAGGTGGTGACGCCATCAGGCTGCCTGTCACACCGCACCGCAACCGAGCTCCGACACAGCAACACTAACAATAGTAGCACCAGCATATCTGCACACAACAACACCATCACAATACCAACAATTCTACACACAGTAACACAGCCAGTAGTACAACCAGCTTTACTGGACACAGCAACACTAACAATAGAAGCACCAGCATATCTGCACACAACAACACCATCACAATACCAACAAGTTTACACACAGTAACACAGCCAGTAGTATGACCAGCTTTACTGGACACAGCAACACTAACAATAGAAGCATCAGCATATCAGCACACAACAACACCATCACAATACCAACAAGTCTACACACAGTAACACAGTGTAGTATGACCAGCTTTACTAGCTAGTACAGCTAGTACTAGCTAGTACAGCTAGTAGTATGACCAGCTTTACTGGACACAGCAACACTAACAATAGAAGCACCAGCATATCTGCACACAACAACACCATCAGTAGCAATACCAACAAGTCTACACACAGTAACACAGCCAGTAGTAGAACAAGCTTTACTGGACACAGCAACACTAACAATAGAAGCACCAGCATATCAGCACACAACACCGCCATCAGTAGCAATACCAACAATTCTACACACAGTAACACAGCCAGTAGTATGACCAGCTTTACTGGACACAGCAACACTAACAATAGTAGCATCAGCATATCTGCACACAACAACACCATCACAATACCAACAATTCTACACACAGTAACACAGCCAGTAGTAGAAGCAGCTTTACTGGACACAGCAATACCATTAGTGGCATAACCTACATATCTGTACACAACATCACCACAAGTAACAGCACCAGCATTTGTGCACACGACCCCACCAGTAGAAACACTTTCACATCTACAAACAGCAACACTATCAGTAGCAGCACAACCCTTACTGCACACAGCAACACAATCAGTGATAACACCAGTATTTCTGGACCAGAAGCAACAGCAACACCACCAGCAGTAGCACCACCATTACTGCACATATCAACACAACCTGTAGCAATAACATCACGTCTGCACACAGCTACACCACTCGTATCCATTGGATGTCAGGACTGAGGACCTGAACATAGTGGCACGAGTTATATACCATCCAAGTAAAACATTGCAAAATTTAGAGAAGTAAATGTGTTAATGATATGGAGATTCGTGCTATTTTGTGTATGAAACTTGAAAAACAGTCTTTAGTTGCCATAAGTATAAAATTTACACTCTTGATATGTCAACTCGTCGAACTGGGAGCATGAATGCTATTTTGCAATGTATATATATATATATATATATATACACACACATATCCATGTAGCAAATACACGTGACCCACATTGATGGTTTACAGATGGTTGCCAAGTCGGTAAAAGGTTGTCACCCGGAACCATTGATGGTCCTGAAGTGGCACCACTAAGACATACTCTGACCATAGTTGGTCCAGGTGAGGTGTACACAATGGCCCAATCATGGGCCATATGATTACAACAGCAATGACCCATCAATGTACCACTTCCCAGCCATACTGATGACTAGCCATGCTTCTACCATATATCAAACATTATATCGTAAAATAATTATTTTTGCACCATTCTCAAATTTTCATTGTTTTTTAATTTCGATTAATTTACGATTAAACACATACACGGCATGGAACTTTTATGCTGTCAATAGGAGGGGAGGGACGCAAACTCGCGGCCCTTGCAGTGACAGTCCAGCATGCTAACCATTACGCCACAGTGTATTCTTATGTTCAGATGAACTAATTTAGAATATATATTTGGACTTGTATTATTAACAATCCCTAATATAATGCAAATTACACCCGTTATGTAATAGCTTTAACATTTACCATGCGAACAAATCGGTTTTTTTAAATTATGCAGCAAAAAACACTGTCATTGAGTGAAAACTTCCTACCTTAATCGCGATATTAAAACAAAACCTTGCCTTTAATGTCATTTTTCGTAGTATGTAAGCCACGTAGATTTTATTCATTTGTTTCGAAATGCAGTAGGCATATATGAATATTTTAGTGACATGAAACAACAAAATCCCTTCGATGTTAATTTTGTAAAAGTGGTTCGATATTGTTTAGTTTTTTACTTCTAATTTGAATTAAACTCAGTCGTACATTAAAAATATAACATATGTCAAATTGCTCAATATGACTCACGAAGTCACACCTAATACCGTATTTACAGTATTTTGCCATATATATTTCCAGCACTATATATTTACAAATAATTTATTAAATATTAAAAACACACACAAATATACCGACACGTATTTAGTTAAAAAAAAAAAAAAGCTATCTGCGATGTTGGAGAGCAATAAAAATTCCCATAATAAGCCAAATTGTACCTGCAATTGTGCATCGATGTACCACTTCACAGCCATAAAACGGCCTACAGATAGTTACCCATAATTTCCTCGGCAATACGTATAGGTTGTGTGCGGCCATTTACAGAATGCAGTTGGTAGGCCATTTATGGGCCATTAGTAGTCCACCGGTGTACACCCATAATTATTTTGTGCCAGCAGTCATCTAGTATTGCCAGCAGCAAAACCACAGTCGGCCAACTGTTGCTTGCTACACGGGTAGTTGCGGACAATGACGGTTTTTAAATGTTGTTTTGAAATGTGCTTACCTTGCAGTGAACAGCCTTAGTAGTTAGTGTCGCTGTGAAGGTCCTAGAAGTAGTTAGAAGTTACAGGAAATGTAGGGAACTCTGTGGATAGCAGAATCAAGGAAATAATCCCCACTACTCTATAGATTACCTGGAAATAGTATTAAATGCCATTAAAAAATAAATAAAGGAGCAAAGGTAGGAAAATCATCAACGAAGGTGATAGTAAAGAACCATAAAAAAACACAAACACATGAAGGGGCTATAACTAGACAAATGAAGAAGGGGGGGGGGGGAAGTTGTGAAATTGAGGGACCCCGACAGCGAGCCAAAAGTCTTAAATGTAAATAAAAGGAAAATCAAAATAAAATCAAAGGGCAGCACTTATACCTCCGGATTACCCAGAAAAGGCATAGGTGGGAGGGTTGTAAGATAGTGTGACACAAACAATTAAAACAGTCCACCAATAATTTTTTATACAGGTCAAGCTCCTGGTTTCTGCCTCAAAAAATATAGACACATGTAATAAAACGAAAAGCTGCTATAAGGTACCGTAAAAAGTAGGGTAGAAATATATACATGAGCGTACAGATAATAACCCCCCAGGTTGCCAGCAAAGTCATTGTGGATGACAGGATCAACTGTGCTGCACTTACCCTCCGGGCATCTTCACAATAGTATATAGGGGGCGATGATGTGCAAAGCGATGAAAACAAATATAAAATAGAATAAAACACTAGTTTTCCTGTAACCAGGTAAATGAAAATAACCAGCACACATTATCACCACCCATATCAGCTCTGATGTGGCACGTCTCTCTACTCGGCACACTAACGAAGTTTCTTTGTTTAGAAACACTAACTAATGCAACTGAAAGACCATACCTGGGTTCATGAATGAAAAAAATTAAGGGCTTACTTAAGAATGACGATGTGTACAGATAAATCCAGTGTGTCTTCTTTAAAGTGCTTGTGCACAATACAAATGAGAATGTAGTGTACGTGATTGGGGTTTTCTTAAGCGCTAAATATATAATTATTCCTTATGTCTTAAGGATATCGATATCTCAGTATGATATCGTTATAAGTATAACTGTTTTTCAGGAAGATTAGTTTCGTAAACTGCGCAAAACAGTTATGCATCACTTGAGTTTACTGTATTGAAGAAGGCTTGGTCAAAGCGAACATCACTTAATAAATAGTTTAACACATGTCATTGGCAAATCAGCTTTTAATGCACTTCGCGATGACATGCAGCTGAGAGCACCAGAAATCACTTCTGCAGGTCAGTATCACATTCATGACATTGTTCAGTTGTATCGTTAGTAGCGGGTAGCTATGGCCTCCCAGCATATTGACCAGGTCACGGACATGTGGCATTCTACAAAATGAGGTTATCCAGTATTTCTTGAGGCATGATGTCCTACTCCTCAACAGCAGCCTGAAATAACCCTCTGAGTGTTTCAGTTGTGTTCGTACGATTGACAATCATGTGTTTTCACATCCCCGATGCATGTGCCAGCCAATTATTATTGGTGACAATGCTGACCAAGGCATTGATGTGAAGGACGCTCCTGCAGGAAGTTGTGCAAGATCCACGCTCTGTGTGGACGAGCGCGATCGTCCATGAGGATGATCTGGTCGGCACGACAAGCAGACTCAAGGACCTCTTGCACGTCAACAGCGACCTAACAGGCTAGACGCTCAGTTTGGTGACGACCGCTTGCAATCTGTCCTGTGCTACTGCGAGTTTCATCTGGCACAGAATGTGTTTGCCGGTATGTTTCCCACACATGACAGACACCACATTGGTTCTGCGAGCATGACAGACATTCACATTGTGAATGGCCCACCTCCAACAATATGCGTTAATTGGAATACTATGAATGATGTGCGGCCCATAGCTGAATGCTTCCCTTCACATGCTCTAGCAACACAGCAAGGCATCGGCAGATCGACTCTGTACCAAGCTGAAGCTGTCACAGAGGAAAATTGCTGTCATGATTGGCAGTGCACAGTAACAATGCCAGGCACAACACTACTGGTAAACGTTTCAGATATAACATGATTGTCAGCTGTTAACACATAATGTATATTCAAGCTCATGCAAAACTATTTTGCCCAGTGAATTAACAACATTCCTTAATTCAGTGCATTGACACGCTACATTATCCCTCGTAAATGTATAGCCGCCGAAAAATAAGTTGTAAAATTCTAGACGTTACAGAGATTCCTGTTCTGGTTGCTGTAAAATAATTATATATATATTTTAATTGTAACATTGTTGCAGTGAGGTATCGAAATGCTGTGTGGCGGCCATATGCATGCGCCTGATAGCCTACTTGACGAAGGAAAGAAAGGCCTGTGAGGTCACTTCCCTCTCAGTGCGTCTCGTGGCCCCCCCCCCTTTTTTTTTTTTTTGAACGCGTAGACTAAATTTCACCAAACTTGGAACACACATAATACTTAGATAGGACACCGGACTTTTATAGTTTTAGACCACGTTGGACACTTACTTTCAACTGGTGGACATTTTAAAATATGGTGCGATATGTCATATATAGGGAACCATTCAACCGATTTCAACCGAATTTCGTATTCTGGCAGACCATGGAGTAAGCATTAAATTTTGAGGTTTGTATTATTGTTAATTTACCATTTTGGAAAATAGCACCAAATAATATAATGAATTTTTTTTATTATATCTCGAAAACCATTAAACAAATTCTCACCAAATTTCGCATGTAAGTAATACAATGACAAGCCAGTAAACATAAGGTACTTACTATCAAAATGGCAGCCATATGACTTTTTTAGGTTTATTTAGTATACCTGCCATATAATTATAACAATTTTGAACAAATTTTGTATATCGAAAGTGTATTTTAGGAACATCATATATACCAATACATAACAACTTTTTCGGTCATTTTGGAAGAGAGCAGAAAATTAATAAATAAAGCGATTATGTTATAATTCGGTAAAGAATTTACCGATTCCTACCAAATTTGGCAAACGAGTAGTAGTGATGCAGATGAGATTGAGTGATATTTTTTAAGCATGTCATACACTTGGTTTCAAAATGGCGAACATGTAGTCATTTAAGATTATAATGCTATATAGTCTAAATCATGTAACCAATTCGAAAAAAAATTGAGTTTTGGTAGTTGATATTACGTCTATTAACAACAACAAAGTGGAGCATATTTTCTCTGCCATTTTGTAACACAGTGACATGCGAATAATTTTTTATACCATATCTCGGAAAACATTGACCAAATTTTGGAAAAATAAGTAGTATTTAGGAACATGATTTAAAATTGCACGGTTTAAGTACAGCAGACATTTGTTTTGTCCCGAAATGATGGACATTTATAATTTTAGCTTTATATGCTATATCATGGAAACCATGTAATCTATTGCAACTTATTATTACATGCTGGCAAAAAATATTACAACTATCAACTTTTTATTCACCAAGCATATTTTGCTCGCCATTTTGTAAGAACACTATGCGAATAAATGAAGTTTTTATGTCATATCTCAGAAAATAATTAATCGATTATTATCAAATTTGGCAAACAACATAGTTCTAAGGCAGATGATATCAAATGGCACGTTTTCAGCTAATCAGGCACATGATTTCAAAATGGCTACAACAAAGTCATTTTTAGCTTAGATTGCTATATCGTCGAAACCATGTAATAAATACCAAGTTGACTATATGCTGGCAGTAGGTATTACAAATATCTACTGTATCTACATGAATCATCTTTGGTCCTCCATTTTGTAAGATAGCGATATGTTAATATATAAAGTTTTATGATATCTCTCGGGAAACAATTAACAGATTCCTGCCAATTTTGCCCAACAAATAGTACTGCGGTAGTTGGTGTAAAATGTTATGTTTTAAGTAGGTAAGGTACTGATTTTCAAAAAGGTGTCAATATATATATTTTTAGCTCAGTATATTTTATCATCGAAATAACTCCCAACTTGATTTTCTTTGCTTCCAGTGCCAATTACAACCACCAAATATGTCTATGAGGAACCTCATTTCTCTTCCATTTTTTATGACAACACCAACAATAAAAATTAAGTTTTTATCTCATGTCTAAGAAAATAATCAACGAATTCTTAAAAAATTTGGCAAAGATGATGTACTGTGGTAGGCCATATTAATATATGTATTTTCTATTGTGACACAGTTATTTTCAGAATGACGGCTATAAAATCATTGCAGTTTTGTGTGCTATATCTACAAAGTAATATAAGCTATTTCAACATAACTTTATGTATTGGTAGTATACAATCGTCTAATATGCTACTACTCTACATTTTGTCCTCCATTTATGAAGATCGCCATATGAAAGTAATTTAGGTAAAGTTTTCACATATAATAAAAATTTTTACCAAATTCAACCAAAATTTTAATGCAGATATTAGTAGTAATGTATATAGAGTTCTAGACAAGGGTCCAGAGTCCGGTACCTAGAGATTGGGGAGCCTCTCATGGTTTCTGCGATTTTGGAATTTTTGTATAAAAATCGCATGTTTTTACCCAAAAATTACTTCAGAAATGTATTAGTTTACCCAAAGCCAATTTTTTGCTTAAAAAATTTCCCGTTTTACCTACCTGCCAAAAAGTTCTCCCCCAGAAAAATCTTTCATGGGGTTCTGGCTGCCATCTCGAATTCCTTGTATTTTTTTCCATACAAAGTTGCCTGTTTTACCCCGAAAACTGGTCATATTTAACTTGAAATCGGTCTTTTCCTAAAAATTTCTCTTAACTTCATAATTTTTCTCCAAAAAAAAAAAAAAAACAAATAGATATAATAAAAAAAATTATTTTAAAATTATACAATATTTGTAAAAACTTAAATAAATGTGTCTCAACACCTCGGATTTTTATTAATTTTCCTAGAAAAAATCTCCATATGTCAAAGTTAAAAAATAGATATGTGCTTGCATGGAAAGAAAAGTGTTGGAAGGGCCAACATGCTTGCAATTAGGTAATAGGGTGAACACATGCTTTCAAGTCATTTTCGCATCTGGTCAGTGTCAAATAGTATAAGTCAGCACATAGTAATGTTACTGCCCAGAGCTAGCTATCTCCAACCCAATATTGTGTATAAGGACAGACAAGATCTTCGAGAAGGTAGGTCCTCTGAGCGTAGTTGCATATACATCGGACACGAAACATTTTGGGACTCCAATTCACTGTGAACCATTTCTCGAAGATTTAGTAGATTTAGGCATGTGTTGATCCTTCCTCTTTGGAAGAGCATAGATGGTCCGAACTAGAGACTCGTTCTTAACATTTTCAGGCTTCATGAGAGTGATCTAGTGCACTGTAGAATTGTACTCTTGGACGAGTTTCGGCAGTAGCTCAAGCCACTTGCAGCTGACAGTCGCTGTGTATTGCTTCCACATCTTGCCACTCAGGGTCCTTTTAAACATCTTGATGATAGAAGCTTTGAGATTACTGTATGTGAAATAATGATTTATGTTAAGTTTCTTCACCAGGGCGTTGAAATTTGCATTCTAGAATTCCTTGCTGTGGTTGATGTGCAAATTGACCGGGTTGTGTCCTTTGCACACAGATCTGCCATGGTCTCGGTGACATCATGCGCGTTCTTCGACTTGACCAGCCTGGCCCACGCAAATTTGCTATAGGCATTATTGATGGTCAACATGTATTTGTAGCCATTGTTCACTCGAGCATATGGTATAATATCGATGAGGTCGACTGTCAACAGGTCGTTCATCCCACAAATCATGACCTGGCAATGGTGGTAGTTGCATCTGGCAGCCACATGCAGTTCGAGGGCGACACCCAATCGTTTCATCGTATGTAGCTAGTCTCCTTAAGTCCTTCGATGATTGAAACTATCTCAGCCCAAAACACAGAGTCAATTTCTTGCTGTCGTCTATCTTCTTCATACCTTGGCTATTTTTCAGTGCTAGACTGCTGAAGAGGCCTACAAGAATGTCGATATTCATGATATTCCCCTTTATAAACACATGTCTCGGGATTGTTAGCTTGGTAAAGTATGTGCGTACATTCGAGCAAAGTCTTGTACTCCAGCAAGTTGGATTTTGTTAACTCCCATGGCTCCTTGAGAAATAGCAGTTCGTACACCCCGGGTGTTCCACATGTCTTGTAATCACCAACTCAGATGATCTCACTTGGCAGAAACTCAATTTCATTAGAAGTGAGGAACCATCTATAATTTTGCCTGTATACACTGTACATTGTATCATTATTGCGAGATGTGTACAATCGTAGGTATCGTCGAGCCAGAGCTTTTGATTTCAGGGCTTTCTTCTGTACCTTTTTCTTGTGTACCAAATCTGCATCTGATCCATTGTCCCGATCTGTATGTACATCATCATGTTTTAGCTTCTTTGTAGGCTCAGTAGTATCTCCGACTTAAGTCTTCACTGCCATGGGTGCTTTATTGCTATCCGTGAGTACATCGAGACAGCGAGTATGTGCTTAAAAATATTTACATTTAAAAGGTTTGCATGAAATATTGGCTATCTTGGCGAGCAAATACTTGGTGCAAAATGACGAAATCACCTGATGTAAGTCGCTGGCAATGTCTGACATCATACTGAATAAAATGTTTACACTGACTCTCGTTTATAGGTTTAGTCGCGAGTCTCTGCTAAAACACTTTCAGTCTTGCCCCAGGTGTTTGCTGCAAAAATCCAATATATCCCTGCTGTAATTTTGAATATCAGTTTTCGTGGCGAATTGCGGTAGCGAATGTACGCTCTATGGGATATTTAAGCACTTTTAGTCTCTCTTCATTTCGTGCATATGCCACATTCAATCTGTCGGTAATTGCCTTTGAACACTCGTTACGTGCTCGTTCATGGCCACCATAACATGGTTGATCTCGGTCATCACACAATCCATCTTTGCACCAAGCTCAGAAAAGTAAGTGCGAAAAAATGTGTTTTGTTAGGCCAACATACTGTGTAATTCGAGATGAAACCATTTTCAGTTTCGAGGACGAAATATTTAGAAAAACCATCTTAGGATAGTTTAGGTTCGCCAATGTTTCGAATTATTCTTCTACAAGAATCACAATATCCATTGTTTCTTAGTATGAGACAACCTCCATCTTCGCCTTTGTCAAGCCACAGGTTGAGACTACCCTACCCGAAATTCGATATACTGTAACTCATACTAGATGGTCGACAATGAACTGAAAGAGTCTACATCGGTACCTGTTATTATATAGAGGCCTGTCTTTTACGATCACCAAAATCAGAAGTTCTCTTTCCAGCATAAGGCAGACATATCTTTGAATTCTGATAGTGTCATACCCATATTGACGTGATCATTGTATACATGCCGCAAAATTATATTGTCTTTGCGAAATAGCACCAACGTATTAGTATCATCGCGAAGCATCTGCTTGGGTATGTGTGAATACGTATAGCAGAGGTACGCGGAGTCCATGTACACATGTCGTCAAACCTACAATGCGATAACGAACACTAATAAAAAAAACTACCGGATCTATTACGTGAAAAGTGGTAATGTTTCCCATGAGGTGTCATTGTACATAGGCTCTTATAAATTAGACGACATTGCAAGCTACATTGAAGATTTGCTGTCTCTCAACAAAGAATTCGAAATACATGGGAATTCCACTACTCTAAGTAGCATCATCAGATGCAGTGAAGATATCAACTTTACGAAACAGAATTTCATCGGACCAATTCTGGAGTTCAAGCTACGCATATACGAAGCTGGAAAACACACATGTTGTCGCCGCGAGTAAACATATTACTGATTCACGTGCTACTAATAAACTGCAATTTGGCGAGCGGTGAATACCTCAATGTCAGGTCGAGAAATATGCTGTACAAGTTTTCACCGATGGTTCCTCCAGGTTATAAACTCGTCATGAGACCATAAAGAATCATTTATGTTCCAGTCGTCGCGAAGAGAATACACAAGATGATAGTGACAGTCGTCGACAAGCACAGAGAGATAGTAAACTTTCGAAATGAATAAATCGCCCTACGCCTGCATTTGAGAAGATGGGAATAAGATTTTTGCCGATGAGAAGCTATGAAAGTAAACAATACATCGAACCAGAAATCAGTATATCACAGGTATCCAAGGTGTTAACACGTGTTAAAGGGTGTCATGGAAGTAGGAGCACATGGAGGAAACTCTAACTCTGTGGCAGTGACCACAGCTCTCATCAACTGTCATACCGAGCTCTAGATATTCAGCAGAGTTTATAAAATGTTTAACAGAGTTTAAAAAAAAACAAATGTTATTCCAATCCCATTGATACTGCAGAGTTTTACCTCCAAAGTGGTGAGAAATAAACCAACCACATTTATATTTATTTTCTTTATATAGGCTGAAATATTTTTTTTTTCGTTCTTCATATAATGCCAAAAAAAAATTTATACAAAAATTTATTAAGACTGGTTACACAAATTTATGCCTAAAAACAAGCTCCAAGAATACAAAAGTTGCCAATAGGGGCACGTGAGTATAAATATATTATAATTTACCACTTTTTTTTCCAAAAAGGACAACAAATAAAAACTGATAAAAATTGAGTACAAAAACATTAAAAAAATTGAAATATTACTTAACTTTCATATAAAACATGGGTTTTGCCCTGTATTCGAAATATAAAATATGCACATAAAAATATATATATTATAACATGGCAGGAAAATTTCTTCTGCCTGTTTTTTTCCCCTAACACATTTGAAATGTGAGCGCGGTGTGTGTTTCATCCTGTCGCGTGCCCGGTGCTGTGTGTCCTGTCAGGGTATCAACACCCATCACATAAGTCCAAACTTAGTGCTGTAGAGTGTCGCAGAACATGAAAGAAAAGTATAGAGAGTTTACCGGAAGTACAAAAATCAGTTAATTTAAATATCTTGATGTATGCCGCAGCTTCGTAGGGTTGCCTAGCAACGGCAAACTGCGTTGAAGGGAGTGAGCCAGCGATGGTGCGTGTAGGGGGGATGTCAGCTAGTCGTGTCTTGCAGTGCTGGAACCATAGTTACATTGCCCGTCAGTTCCTCACTCGCCGTTGAAGGGAGTGAGCCAGCGATGGTGCGTGTAGGGGGGATGTCAGCTAGTCGTGTCTTGCAGGGCTGGAACCATAGTTACACTGCCCGTCAGCTCCTCACTCGCCGTTGAAGGGAGTGAGCCAGCGATGGTGCGTGTAGGGGGGATGTCAGCTAGACGTGTCTTGCAGTGCTGGAACCATAGTTACACTGCCCGTCAGCTCCTCACTCGCCGTTGAAGGGAGTGAGCCAGCGATGGTGCGTGTAGGGGGGATGTCAGCTAGTCGTGCCTCGCAGTGCTGGAACCATAGTTACACTGCCCGTCAGCTCCTCACTCGCCGTTGAAGGGAGTGAGCCAGCGATGGTGCGTGTAGGGGGGATGTCAGCTAGTCGTGCCTCGCAATGCTGGAACCATAGTTACACTGCCCGTCAGCTCCTCACTCGCCGTTGAAGGGAGTGAGCCAGCGATGGTGCGTGTAGGGGGGATGTCAGCTAGTCGTGTCTTGCAGTGCTGGAACCATAGTTACATTGCCCGTCAGCTCCTCACTCGCCGTTGAAGGGAGTGAGCCAGCGATGGTGCGTGTAGGGGGGATGTCAGCTAGTCGTGCCTCGCAATGCTGGAACCATAGTTACATTGACCGTCAGTTCCTCACTCGCCGTTGAAGGGAGTGAGCCAGCGATGGTGCGTGTAGGGGGGATGTCAGCTAGTCGTGCCTCGTAGTGCTGGAACCATAGTTACATTGCCTGTCAGCTCCTCACTCGCCGTTGAAGGGAGTGAGCCAGTGATGGAGCGTGTAGGGGGGATGTCAGCTAGTCGTGTCTCGCAGTGCTGGAACCATAGTTACACTGCCCGTCAGTTAATCACTCGCCGTTGAAGGGAGTGAGCCAGCGATGGTGCGTGTAGGGGGGATGTCATCTAGTCGTGCCTCGCAGTGCTGGAACCATATTTACACTGCCCGTCAGCTCCTCACTCGCCGTTGAAGGGAGTGAGCCAGCGATGGTGCGTGTAGGGGGGATGTCAGCTAGTCGTGCCTCGCAATGCTGGAACCATAGTTACATTGCCCGTCAGTTCCTCACTCGCCGTTGAAGGGAGTGAGTCAGCGATGGTGCGTGTAGGGGGGATGTCAGCTAGTCGTGCCTCGCAGTGCTGGAACCATAGTTACATTGCCCGTCAGCTCCTCACTCGCCGTTGAAGGGAGTGAGCCAGCGATGGTGCGTGTAGGGGGGATGTCAGCTAGTCGTGCCTCGCAGTGCTGGAACCATAGTTACATTGCCCGTCAGTTCCTCACTCGCCGTTGAAGGGAGTGAGCCAGCGATGGTGCGTGTAGGGGGGATGTCAGCTAGTCGTGCCTCGCAGTGCTGGAACCATAGTTACATTGCCCGTCAGCTCCTCACTCGCCGTTGAAGGGAGTGAGCCAGCGATGGTGCGTGTAGGGGGGATGTCAGCTAGTCGTGCCTCGCAATGCTGGAACCATAGTTACACTGCCCGTCAGTTCCTCACTCGCCGTCGAAAGGGGGCCGCGTGATGTAAATTCTTCTTAACCCTGGTTGCTGAACATTCTCAGGTGGCGGATAGCTGGCTGGATAGAATAAAGTACTGAAGTCGGAACGATGACATTCTCCAGCAGCGTTACATTCTCCCCTCATTTAAAGCAACAGTATGGTCGGCCGCTTTCCACAGCCTACGATGTCGAGTGGCCAGTCCAAGTCGAAGTCCAGCACAAAGCACACATGCAAAATCTTCTTGTATTTTTAAAACGGCGTCCATAATTCCTCAAACACACCATGACGGCCACTATTAAAATGGGCTCTTAAAACCACACACTAAACACAATCCTCTCTTACTGGCCAAAAAATACAAGGGCAAAAACTCGTAAAATCTTGAAATAATTCTTGTCTTCTACAAGACATTATTTTGAAACTTTTCCACTTGCTTTATTTCTTAACTATATTGGGCATTTTTAGGGCACCTTCTTTAGAATATATAGGGCTAGGGCAAATTTCTAGTTATATTTCCATAAAATCTGTTGGTATGCCTAATATGTACCTTGAATTCTTGATGTGGAAATTGTAGCTCTCACGCAATCAATGTAACGGGAGTCAAAAAACATACAACATTAAACAGAATGAACCACTGTTGTACTAACTTTGAAATAAAATAATCAACTTTAGAACTGAAAAAATGAGTTTGAACCATAATTAAATTACCACTGCGAAATGTAACATAACTATGCTGTGAATACAATTTTTCCTTAATTTTATTATGATAAATAAGTAAATTATGAGTCACTTCCTCCCACGATTTATTCAAATCCTAATTTGCTTCATTTTCCGCATATAAGGTTGTAACGCCCAAGGATTTAAAAGGAGATATAATAGGCGCCTTCCAAAAATACTTCAGATGGAGTGCGTTTATAGGCACTATAAATTACATTATTCAAACACAACACAAGATAATATAAAATACTGTCCCATTCTCTCTGTGTGTCTAAGTGAAAACAATGCAATGCTACCCTAATATTTCCGAATTATTAATCATTTGAATTCCCCACGTAAACAATAAGTAACGGAATTCTTGTGGAACAAAATAAGACACATTGTTAGTGACATCAAACACTGGAGACCCAAAAACACAAAAAAGGTGATTAAAAATTATTTTAGAAATTTATTACCGCTTTAATTATTTCTGGGTTGGTAGGCAACTGGCCGTCTGAAAAATGAATTCTAAATAAACCACTTGTTTTTCAGCCCTACTTTTTTTTTCAGGATTCACAGTTAATCCTACTTTTTGTAAGGATTTTAAAACTAAACGAATGGGGGAAATGTACTCTTTTAAGGCGTTATTATAAATACACACGTCTATGTAGGTAAATACGAAATCATGTATGTACGGGCCTAAAGTTTGATACAATACACGTGACATGGCTTAGGGACCACAACTGACACCCATGGGCAAATGCGTCCACTGATACAACCCCCAAGGGGTTCAAAACGCCAAGGGTTCTCTAGAATTTGGATGCAGTTCTCACTGCAAAAATACAGAGATGGGATCGAAAATGGTGAAATATTTCGCTTTACTCAAATACTGAAAAACTGTGTCTAGCATTGGAATGAGATATGGATTAATATAAATGTTATTATTGGCTAACCTATAGTCATTTATAAAAGTGTATTCACCCGGTTGCTTTTCAGGAATTACAAACGAGGTGCTCGCATAGGCACTAAAAGAATCGTCAATAATTCCTTCTTGATGTAATTCTGCCAATATTTGCTTAACAACTGAGAATTTGGGCGGAGGAACTCTATACGGAACAGAAAATACAGGTTTATTCTCTCGCAATTTCAATACTATTGGGGTTTGAGTGTAATGACCCACTTTGGTAGTAATCACGTCACTAAACTCAGTTTTTATGTTTTCAATTTCTGCCTGCAACTGCTTGTCTAATTTGACCATCTGTACTTTCCTACGGTAAGACGGCTTATTCTGTAACTGAACAGGAGACTCAGGAGAAAAATTCTACACTTTAATTGTCATGGTAGCAACTGTCTGTGAACTAATCAAGCAGCCGTTAGCAAGCGAAAATACTGTACCCTCATTGTGCGTCATTTGTTACTATTCCTACAAGATTATCACACATTATCTGGTTGCACATTTCATGACTCATTAAAACCGGCGTCGCACATGAATAAATTAGGACGTTGACGCAAAGTCACAAATAATAATCCTAGCTTTTGTTTTCTAGAGGAGAACTGATTCACACTGCCTACCCCTGTAGGTTTATTTTTAAATGGACAAGCATATTGCAAATGGTATTCGTTTCCGCCAAAATAGCATACACGCAGTGGTTTTGTGAATTTCCCCTCGTCACCTTGACTTGACCTATTTACCCCGCTCGCCCTTTGCATACGCGTCGCGCTTGGATGTAACTACTTTTACGTCTTTTTCAATGAGTGCTTTACCTCCCTTTTGCACTAAACTCCTCACATGCTCTTTCTGTTTCCTAACCTTGCGGTCTTTAAAGAAGCACTTTTCCCTCGGATGGTTCGTACGTGAACAATATATGCACTGTGCTTTAGGGTTGGTCAGTATTGCTTCACACCTTTGATATCAATAACCGATTGTTAATTCAACTTTAGAAATTAAAGTTTACAATTTTCTAAATTTTGATGATTTTGTGCAAACGAAAATAAAACGATGATTCATGACAAGAGATTAAAAGGAAATACCTCAATTAAATATGCCTAATCACACGGGCTACCTAACACAGAAACTAAATGCATAAAATGCTCCACGAACTCTACCATAGTCTGCATAGGAGTTTGGTATTTCCAAAACAGCCATATGCAAACGAGTAATTGCGACAGGTGAACCACCGGTCTGTAATAAATTACTACATAACTCTTGAAGACTCCATTTGTTTTCAACGGCTTCAATAAATGCGGACTGCAATTATCCGGGACTTTTAGCAATGCAGCAGAATAGAAGATAGATGGCTCCACGTCTAAAATATTACACAACCCTACTAGATAATCCATTACGTGAACCAAACTACAATTTTTCAAACTAGGTATTTTTACATATATTGCAGGAGGAATATATTTTGAAACTTCGTTCAAAACTGGTACGGGCTCACTCTTGTCACCCTAACTAGCGCCTTCCTTAGTCACGACCACACGCATGAGGAGGGCACAGCGTGTCCAAATTGTCCCCCTCGCTCGGTGTAGTCTACGTTCACATCGTGCAGAGTTGCCATTAACGTCGATTTCGACAGGGTCTGAATCCTGCTTGTACGCACGCCATCTAGGAAAGCCATTTGGGTTAGTACAAAACACACAAATATACCAAAATCCCCAAAGAACGCTTCTCACAATTTTGATACTTATTTGCAAAAGAAATTTCAAGTACAGAATGGGACGGCAGTAGAGTGGCGCAGGAAACTGCTGTCATGGATGTAGGAGCACCCGGAGGAAAATCTAACTCCGTGGCAGTGATCACAGCTCTCCCAACTATCATACCATTCTGTAGATATTCAGTAAAGTTCATAAAATGTTTAGCAGAGTTTAAAAGAAACGAAGGATTTTCCTATCCCATTGTTACTGTAGAGTTTTTACCTCCAAAATTGGGAGAAATGAACAAAACCACAATTATGTTTTTATTTTCTTTATATGAGTTTAATATTTATTTTTATCTTTCTTCATATAATGCCCCAAAAATATTGTATACGAAATTTATAAAGACTGCTTAAATATAATTATGCCTGAAAACAGGCTCCAAGAATACAAAATACAAAATTTACCACTTTTCCCAAAAAGGACTACGTATAAAAATTTATAAAAGTTGAGTACAAAATCATTACTCTAAATTGAAATACTACTTAACTATCATATAAATGCCCAAACTTGTGTTTTGCAGGTATTTGAAATATGCCCAATAAAAACATATCAATGAAACATGGCAGGAAAATGCTTTCTGCCTGCTTTTTCCCCTTTCACATTTTAAATGTTAATGTGGTGTATGTTTCCTCCTGTCGCATGTCCAAAGCTCTGTCTCCTGTCAGTGTGTCAACACCCATCATATATAGTCCAAACTTAGTTCTGCAGAGTGTGGAGGAACATGGAAGAACAGTATGGAGGTTTTCCCGGAAGTACACAAAAATCAGTTAATTTAAATTTCTTGATGACATCTGCCCCCACGTCGTAGAGTTTCCTAGCAACGGCCAACTGTGATGATAGGTGGGAGCCATCGATGAGTCTATGGGAGGGCGGACGTCAGCTAGTCGCGCCTCGCAGTGTTGGAACCAAGTTCGAGCAGATCAGTCACGCTGCCCTTCAGCTCCTCGCTCACCGTCGAAAGTGGTCAGCTGGCAGCTGAACATTCTGAGGTGGCGGACAGCTGGCTAGGTGGAATAAAATACGGAACGGTGATATTCTCCAGCACCGTTTCAAAAGATTTTCCTTCGCAGTCTCAGCTGCGAGGTCGATCGTCATGGAAGATTTCTTAAACATCGAAGAGCCAGCTGTTATCGAAGACAGCATATGAAGGTGCAACTTCATGCATACCAGCCTTTCCTGATCAGGTAATACACACTGCCATCAGAAGTTCGGATAGTAGTCCAACAACAAGATATCTGCTCTCTTCCTTGCCAGTCTTACCTGCGAATCAGGGGGACTCTAATGAAAGAAGATGGTTCTAATCCAGCATCAACGAAAATAGCGAGCAATGTAATTCCTCACCTGATAGATCGTATCACATACTTTCTCAACGGTGTTGAGGCAGATCACTCGCGAGTTATGGGCATAACCTCAATGATTAAAAATTGCCTTTCGCTAATGGCGAATGAGCTGTCTGCAGCAATGATGTTTTGTTGGGGAATCGAAGATAACCACATTTTTCCAAATTACTCCGGAGGTAAGTTCGAAATGTGCATTCCACTCTCCATGCTATTGGTATTTGCCGAAGACTACAGACGAATTATATTCAATTCGAAGCAAGAACTGATAGCGCACCGACCCAATACACATGTTGACACCATCGTGGATACAGGAGAAACCTGAAGGCAGGGAAATGGATACTACAGTCTAACGAATGGATGCTACCTCATGTGCAGTTGATCACTGCTGAATAGATAAAAATATTGAAGAATGTAGAAGATGGCAAAAATTTCGATGTTACTTTCAGGCAGTGTAGTCTCGAGACATGTGACGGATTGCCAGCAAGCCAGTGCATCAACGGGATGGTGAATTCCAGCTTTGCTTCTGAGAAATCTAAGTATATCATTGCTGGGCTACCGACTGGAAGACAGCACAGTGTAAGAATGCGCTGTTCGCAGTTCGACACATGTAAAATAGAAAGTGTGAAAATATTTTTGAATAGGGAAAGCTACTGGTATGCGGTTTTGAACACATACTTTAAAAATGGACAGTACCTGCTGGCATATCAGATGTTAACTAAATTCCAATCATCGTATTATGGATGCACCCATTCCATGGTATTGAGCCCTAATACCTTCCAGAGATTGGCTCTTCTCATAGTATGTGATGTGAGTAAACATAATGTGCGTAATAACTCCAATGTAATCGACTGCAGGATCGAAATCACTGAACGTGGAAATATTCTTGCCCACACATACGTATTGTTCCTGATACTTCACGACTGCTTTGTATCGTACAATTTTCGAGACAATACTGTCCAAATAGTGGTGGGGCACAGCTGAGAATATCTGAATATAACTGCTGACATGCTAGAACTGTTGAGTCGACTTCGAACATAGACAGCAGCAAGATGTACTGTAATTTGCAAGGCTTCCAGAGCTGGGTTTGCTATATATTTAAGGAGATCGCCATATCCTATGACGACGATGGTGAGATGTGGACACACTACCTCTGCCTCCTTATTCGTGGAACACTTGAAGGAGAAAATCAAGAAGACAAACTGACCAAGTACCACCACGGACTTGAGTGGGACGAAGGCAAGATTCCTTACCACCAAGTGGGAAACATGCCGCGCGACTTACTGATGCAGTATACGCAAGGACTGGTTTACGTGGCAGGGCCCGAGCAGAAGAAATGGATGAGCGACTTGTGCAAAAACGAAGTTGAAATCATCGCAGTGCAGTGCGAGTATGGCTGACCTTCGCTGCGCACTGGCGAAACATGATGACCAGCACCGACTTGTCTGCGACAGGTCAGAACCTGTCTGGACATGCGCGTGGAGAAACGCACAGCTGCTGTGCAAATGGCGTGCCTCCTCCTTGCACCGTATATCTGCTGTGCACATGGTGTGCCTCCTCCTTGCACCGTATATCTGCTGTGCACATGGTGTGCCTCCTCCTTGCACCGTATATCTGCTGTGCACATGGTGTGCCTCCTCCTTGCACCGTATATCTGCTGTGCACATGGTGTGCCTCCTCCTTGCACCGTATATCTGCTGTGCACATGGTGTGCCTCCTCCTTGCACCGTATATCTGCTGTGCACATGGTGTGCCTCCTCCTTGCACCGTATATCTGCTGTGCACATGGTGTGCCTCCTCCTTGCACCGTATATCTGCTGTGCACATGGTGTGCCTCCTCCTTGCACCGTATATCTGCTGTGCACATGGTGTGCCTCCTCCTTGCACCGTATATCTGCTGCCTTCGACTAAACACAAAAACGTCCAACTCGAAGAAGATTAATATAAATGATAGATTTTTTTTGCCTTTTATGTATATTTGAATAATCATACAACACACTTCGTGTAAAATAAAATAAATATGCTGTGTTTTATTGCTGAGGTTTACCTTTTCATAATATTTTTAAAAGGAAAAAATATTATAGATTTTTTTAAATATTATATATTCAAAATTCTTACGTACATTAATACATTGTGGTGGTTAGTTTAAGTGGAAATAGAGTCAAATATAATAGAAATTAGTCGCAACATGTAAATAAAAAGCTTATGTCTGGGGTAGTCAAAAAATATTATTTGTAAAACTGAATAATAAAAACAAGTCTGAGGATAGTCAAAACACTTAATAAATAATTATACGTTATAATAAAAATGTAAAATATAATATTAATACTTAAAAATATAATAAAAAATATTGATATGTAAATAAAAAATGTAATGATAAAATAACCACGATAAGAGTGTATACATCTTTTTAACAATTTGTATAATTTTTAAATAGTTTTAAAATAATACATTTTTGTAGTTTTTTAGAGAAAAAAGTGAATTTTAGGGAATTTTTTAAGGGGAAACGACTAATTTCAAGTTGAAAATGCCCTGTTTTTGTGGCAAAACATGCGAATTTGTATGAAAAAACGAGAGATTCAAGATGCCGGCCAGAACACCCTGAAGGATTTTTCTGGGGGAACCCTTTTTTGCAGCTGGCCAAAACGGAAAATTTTAAATAAAAAAATGATTTTGGGTAAAATGATCTATTTCTGAAGTAATTTTTGGGTAATATAATCGAGCACTGAAGTAATTCTTAGGTAAAACATGTAATTTTTTGCTAAAAACACGTTATTTTGAGATAAAAATTCCAAAATGGTGGAAACCGAGAGAGGCTCACCAATCCCTAGATCCCGGATCCTGGACCTTTGTCTAGAACTCTCTATGCCCCACTACTGATATTATACATATTGCACGACAGCATCAAACAAGAAAATACATTTTTATAGCATATTTCAGGTAACAAACAACCTATTCCCACAAAATTCTTAACTCAAGTAACGCTACGGTAGGCCATGTAACATACAAGTTTTAGGTGGCGCAGACATTTACTTCCAAAATGACGGCCCTCTAAATATATTATGTTAGTAAACCCTATAATTAGAATCATTAGACTGAATAAATACGAAGTTCATGCTCCGAATCCGACTTCCATTATGCAGTATGTTAGATAATTGCACTAGGTTTTCTGGGTTCAAATTCTGGACAAGGCTCATATGTATTTATAATGCAGTGTATTGCATGTTAGACAATTGCACTAGGTTTTCTGGGTTCAAATTCTGGGCAAGGCACATATGTATTTATAATGCAGTGTATTGCATGTTAGACAATTGCACTAGGTTTTCTGGGTTCAAATTCTGGGCAAGGCTCATATGTATTTATAATGCAGTGTATTGCATGTTAGACAATTGCACTAGGTTTTCTGGGTTCAAATTCTGGGCAAGGCTCATATGTATTTATAATTGACTCACTTATATTGCGGACGTTTCTGATTTCATTCATAATGTTATGCTTTCAAAGGGAAGTAAAGTCCTAAATACCAACACAGTTCTTAAGAACTTATTTAAAAATTAATTGCACCCATATTGAGGAAAGTAGGCTAGGTGGTTGAGCGGTTAGCCTGCTCACCTCCCACCAAGGCGGCCCAGGTTTAATCTCTGTCCAGGTCACCAGATTTTCACAAGTGTGAATTGTGCCGGGCAATGTCTTTGGTCGCCGGGTTTTCTCGGTGATTTCCCATTTCCTCCACCTTTTCATTCCGCCACCGCTCCATACTCACCTCAATCACCCACATCGGCTCTCAAGACAACGCTGTGAAGAGTCACCCAAATCTTATCACTCACTATACATATTATTAAAGAGAGACAGAAATGCATGTTTCCTGCCTGAAATAAACTAGGAAAGGTATGCAATTTGGCTAATAAAATGAGAGTTCAGCAAAAGTTCCAACAAGGTGGTAATTTATGTAAAATCCAAAAGACAAGACCGCCATTTTAGATTTAATACTACATAAGGAGAGAATTATTTAATCCCGCATTAATTTCCAATTCCAAACAAATTAGATAAGTCTTATATAAATAGCTATTCCAAGATATTAACTCGGTTTGATGTATATCTCATACAACCGACAGAATAAAAAATTAAGTAAAATGTAAGATAAAAATGTTTGTAAATCATTTACTGGGAAAACTAAATTCGTATTATATACATGAGTTTATAACCAGGCATATTTAAAACACTGTTGAAACTTAGTAATTCCTAGCTAGTTCTAAGCAGGAAAGCTGTTACCTTCAAGGCATATTTCAAACACTGTTGAAACTTAGTAATTTCTAGCTAGTTGTAAGCAGGAAAGCTGTAACCTTCAAGGCATATTTCAAACACTGTTGAAACTTAGTAATTTCTAGCTAGTTGTAAGCAGGAAAGCTGTTACCTTCAAGGCATATTTCAAACACTGTTGAAACTTAGTAATTTCTAGCTAGTTGTAAGCAGGAAAGCTGTTACCTTCAAGGCATATTTCAAACACTGTTGAAACTTAGTAATTTCTAGCTAGTTGTAAGCAGGAAAGCTGTAACCTTCAAGGCATATTTCAAACACTGTTGAAACTTAGTAATTTCTAGCTAGTTGTAAGCAGGAAAGCTGTTACCTTCAAGGCATATTTCAAACACTGTTGAAACTTAGTAATTTCTAGCTAGTTGTAAGCAGGAAAGCTGTAACCTTCAAGGCATATTTCAAACACTGTTGAAACTTAGTAATTTCTAGCTAGTTGTAAGCAGGAAAGCTGTTACCTTCAAGGCATATTTCAAACACTGTTGAAACTTAGTAATTTCTAGCTAGTTGTAAGCAGGAAAGCTGTAACCTTCAAGGCAGCCCTAGCTCCGAATGGAGGGTGGAATCATTATATACTCTCTGGCAACATCCAACACGAATGTTTCAGAAAACGAACTTTCTGAACTTTCACTACAGACGACTTTCAAACCCTTCTCTCTGCCTCTATATTGATATAACAGGGTAACACATTAAACCCATCTCTCTGCCTCTATATTGATATAACAGGGTAACATATTAAACCCATCTCTGTGCCTCTATATTGATATAACATCGTAACACATTAAACCCATCTCTCTGCCTCTATATTGATATAACAGGGTAACATATTAAACCCATCTCTCTGCCTCTATATTGATATAACAGGGTAACAAATTAAACCCTTCTCTCTGCCACTATATTGATATAACAGGGTAACATATTAAACCCATCTCTCTGCCTCTATATTGATATAACAGGGTAACACATTAAACCCTTCTCTCTGCCACTATATTGATATAACAGGGTAACATATTAAACCCATCTCTCTGCCTCTATATTGATATAACAGGGCAACACATTAAACCCATCTCTCTGCCACTATATTGATATAACAGAGTAACACATTAAACGTTTATTTCACATAACTAATTTATATAACGAAACAAGAACCAAATAGGGTTAGTGGTTAGTATTATTAATCGAATATCAAGTAAAGTATTGGAGTATTTTTTTTATCAAATTTCTGATACTATTGACGAGTCTAAAGTTATGAACGTATGCATTGATTCATTTTTGGTCTATGATATGTAGATATATCCACACGATGAATTAATATGATTAATTACATAATGATCATACCCATATATTAGAGCAAAATGCTTTTTATTATAATTAATAAACCATTTACAATTTTAATAACAAACAGAAATAAGTTGGTTGATATTCTGACACCGTGAAGTGATCACATATTCGGAAGAAAATTTGCTCCTCACACCGAAGTATATTCACGCAACCAACAATGGTGTAAATGGAGGCGGGGACATCGCCGAATTGACTACAGTTCAAATACTGCTACAAAATGTTCACGCTTGCCTAGAATACAAAGCGACATGAGAAGAGCAAATATTTAAAGAGTGCATCTCGTGTGCTCTTAAAGTGAAAAAAACTGTTATAGACTTTTTGCACAAAAGGATAACTTGAATAGACATGTTGAGTTCTGTAAAATATTATTCTTACGGAGAAATGGTATTTATTGTCCTCACTACATAATATCATAGAATGGGAGAGAACTAATGTGATTAGAAGAAATAAACAACATAACATAGAATCAGAACGTACAAAATACACAATTCATACACTAACATGTGAATGTAACGATCTTCGACATAAGGTACCAACATTAGCTATGGAGAGTGATGTCGGTCATGATACACCTCCTTCGAAGCAAAGTACAATCGATATTAATGATGAAACAGGAAGTGCTGCGAATATTAAGTATATATTTCCAGATGATTCCCAACAAACATGTTGATAGAGATAGATATTTGCTTGAGCTTCAGAGACAAAGGGAATACTCGAACACAAAAGAGATGGTTTCGTTTATTAGTATACTTGCCAAACAGGGATACATCGAATGAAAGAATTTAAGTATTATTTGCAAACAACAGAGAAGTATAAAGACCGTGTATATGGGAAAAAGTATGATAAAAAACTTATGCGATTTTAATTTAGTCACACCTACTGGTTTTCTGAAACAGAAATTATTTCAGAGGTGTATAATAGCGAATGAAAATGTGTATTTTATGTAAACATTGCATGAGAGGAAAACACTTCAATCTTAACTAACCTGCTTTTCTAAAGCAGCTGAAGTCGGTTGAAATTTGGTTTGATAAACTGTCCAAATGGGAAAATGTTTTGTTGAGGTATGTTCACTGAGGAATAAGGAATAGTTTTTAACGAATAAGCTACGTTTTAGAGGAATGAAAACTGTGTTTAACGAGTTGGCAAACAGTCTATGAATGACTTGGTTATCACCATATAATTTGGTTAAAAATTCCTCTTATAAAATTTTCGAGACAATCTGTATATAAGAATGAAATGTTATTATCAAAATGCAACTACCTTCACTCCTCGACTACCACAAATGTATCACACTCATAGAGAGTAATTTAAACACATTAACGAAAATCCAGAAGAATTACCCACTTAATAAAGTAATAAGCAAGCAATGAAGCATCCTGAATTAAACCTACTACGAATTAATTAACAAAGTAAAACGTATCCTATTTCCCTACCAATGAAGGTGCCAAAAAGAAATGAGATGTCTTTCTAAAAATTGAAACGAATAAAACGCCCATGTCAAAAATAAAAACTCACCGCCTGAAGCATACAAGGAACGAACTTATTCAATACACTAGCATCTACGAAACGATTCTATGTACAAAACTTATATATATATATATATACTAACACCTACAACATGCAATGTTTGAAGTACATCCCTAATGACTTTACCGCCAAAGAATATAGATATCATATAGTAATGAAATGATTTACTAAAAACCACACGAAAAACACACTATCCAAATCACGGAAATGACGCATCCTAAATTATACCTACAACTAAGTAATTAATAAAGCTATAAGGTATTTTATAACCAAAGAATCTAGGTGTTATTAATACACTTTTAGTAAAATCGAAAATTACGTTTCCCCCTCATTAACTCTCTGGTCTACAATGCAACTTCTGAAGTACGTACCAAGTTATTTAACTATCCCATATAATTGGTCACAAATAACCAGACGGATATACTAGCAAATCACATTTTTTTCACTTGCATTAAATCACAAACAAGTAAATTCATCTAATTTCACATAAAACGGACAACTTACCTCATTTCCATGCTTTAAATTAATACATAACTTATATTCCCTAGAAAAAATAAATTTTTATAAGTTATTAACTCACTTGTATCAAAAACTATGTATCCACAACAGCATGTAGGAATGAGATATCTAAATTAACGATGTACAAACATAGTGTATCGGTCTGTATATTTTCCCTAGCATGAGAAACATATTAAAAATAATTCACTTTTAACACAACATCCGTTGAAGGATAGCACCGTAAGCCGACGGCAACTCGGTATTATTATACATACATAGGTCGGCCTCAGAAATGTACTTTACACTTTGCACTAACATTTCTTCATATTTCACATTTTATTTAAAAAAATTAACAAATCGAACATCTTATATGAATACGCCCAACTATTATATTGTCACCTACATCTTTGTATGGTATGAAGGAAAGGTTAAGTATCATTGCTCTCCGGAGCTCTGCAGAGCGTCCACTCAATCCAAGCTCTGTAGCAAAACTAAAATGGCTCTGCAGACTGCGTGTATGCGAGAAACCTTTGACCAGCCTCACCCGAGCCAGTTTCTTAGACTGTCTCTTCTGCCCTGGAACAGGACGCTGGTAGAGCAGCGATGACCTCAGTCTTTTGTCCCGGAGTACCATTGAAAAAACATTCAAACATTGTGTCCTAACTGTCTTTAGCCCTCTCGCTCCTAGTAAATTATGATTTAATAAATAAATATACAAGAAATAACACTGAAAAATTACAAAATTTTCTCCTAAACACGAACATTAACTTCCCAAGTAATTTGAACACTAGGTAATTAAAGCAATAGACTAGTCTTGCACAAGGCAAAAACAATAGATAATGTTATGCGATCCGATACCCATACCTACACGTTATGTTTTAAAATGAATAAAAACTTAAGTATGTGTCAGCTATTTGAAATGTTTAATTACTGTAAACATTTAAAAGTAATATTTAAAAACCAGTTTTCCTAACACCAGAGCATGTGGCGATACATACTGTTTTCATATAGAGCAATAGTTAAATTCGCATAAAAATATTATGTTACATAAGTCGTATATTTGTCAAACAGTACTAATACAATATCATCAGTTTCAAAACATGTTATAAAAAATATGTAGATATAAAAATTTTAAAATTTTGTTCTATAGCCAAGAAAATAAAATACATTTTTGCTATCCATTATGGATATTCTGTTTCGAAAATATCGACAATATCTTGAAGAAAGAAACACAGGATATCATTTTTCCAGTCTAAAATTAACTCGACAGGAAATGTAATATGGCTAATTAAATGATATTTCAAAAAATGGCCTCCATTTTGGAATCGTGTACTATATCAGAAGTGAAGAATTTATTCAGGCAATAATTTCCGAGTCCTAACAAATTATTTACATCATAAATTGCTGTCCAAAACAAATAAATCTCTTCCATATATAACTTATACAGTCGACATAATGAATAATCAACGAAAATATATTGAATTAATATGCTGGGAAAATGAAATTCGTATTACACACACATACGTTTAAACAGTACATATTTCAAACACTGTTGAAAGTTTACAACTTATAGCTGTAACCGTCAATCGAAGCCCAACTCCAAAAGGAGAGCATATTCGTTATCTACTCTACAATTGCATTCTACACATCCTCTAACCTTCTCCTAACACAATCATTTAAGAAAAACATAGTCTCTAAACGTTCACTACAGAAGTCTTCCAAACCTTCTCTATATTCATCCAGCTATGTGAAACGGTAATGCCATAACACTTCCTTTCACATGTCTAATTAAATATCAAATTAATTCATTCCTATAGTAAAATCATTTTTTATTAATTTTTTATGGAATATCAAGATCATGCGAACTTATTACCCAATTTTTTGATACTATTTAACATATATCGTCATTCATATTCCATCTTATTTACATAGATTTAGCCCCATGGTGAATTAATATGCATAATTATGCAATGAACATAAACATATATTAGAACGGAATTCTTTTTATTGTAATTAATTAAACCTTTCACAGTTTAAATGAATTACACGTATACAAAAATAAGTTAGTAGACATTTTGACATTTTGAATCGAACATCTATTCGGAAGTAAATTTTCGCCGAAGAATATCCAGACAACCGACATTGATGCAAATAGAGGCGGCAGTATTATCATATCGCCTACACTGAAAATACTGTGGAATAATTTATACGGTCTCCTAAAATACTGTGGAACAATTTATACGGTCTCCTGAAATGCTCATTAGCATGAGAAGAGTGAATGTTTGAAGAATGCATCTTGAATAATTTTTAACTGCAAAATATGTGACAGGCAGTTCGCACGAGCAAATAACTTGAATAGACATGTCAAGATCTGCAAAAATAATGTACCTACCAAGAAACAATATGTATCATCTCCACTACTTAATATCACAGAAGGAGAGGGTTCTAACATAATTATAAGAAATTAACTACATGACATAGATTCGGATCATACGAAATAAACAATTTCTACACTATCACATGATTGTAGAGTTCTTCAACATAATCTACCACAAATAGCCACAAAGACTAACGGCGGCCATGATACACCTCTTTCAAAGCAAAGTAAAATCGATATTTATGATGAAACTTGAATTAAAGACAGCATTGATGTTTCCACCAACGACTGTCCTTCAAGCAATGCTGCGAATAATGAGTACATATTTTCCAAAGATTCCAACGAACTTGTAAACCGAGTAAGATATTTGCTTAAGATTTAATCACACAGGAAATGCTCGAACATGAAAGTAATATTTTCGATTATTGGTATACATCAAGAACGAGGATTCGCCGAATGAAAGAATTGAAGTATTATATGAAAACACCAGAGAAGTATAAGGACCACATATATTGGAAAAATATAATAATACATTTAGAGAACTTTACTACTTGTCTGAAGAAATAATTATTTCAGAGTTGTATTTTAGGTAAACTTTGCGTGAGGGAACTACTGCTTTAATCTCAAGTAATATGTCTTTCTCAAGCGGCTGAAGTCGTTTGATTTTGGTTTGATAAACTACCCAAATTGGAAGGAGTGTTCTTTCAGAACTAAGGAACAAGTTTTGTTTTTGAAGAATAAATTAGGTTTTTTGAGAAATAAATTATTTTATTGAGGAATGGATTAGGTTTTTTGAGGAACAAGTTATGTTATTGAGGAATGATTTTGAGAAATACGAAACAAAATCTGTGTTTATCGTGCTCGCAAATGGCCTATTATTTTTAAATCGTGTTAAAATATTGCTATGTATGTTTTAAGACATACTGTACATGTGGTTGTTAAAATAATTGATTGGTATGCACATTTTGAAACACGCTTTACTTGTGTTTGTTAGTTAAAATAATTGGTATGCACATTTTGAGACACCCTACATTTTTTTTTTTTTTTTAATAAATTGGTATGTATGTTTCGAGACATTTTATTCTGTTTTTTACCTGCTCCTTTCACAAAGTCTGAAATGCAATTATATCCTTAAGAAACGGAATGCATAACTGTGAAAATTTAACTTAGAAATCAAAATTAGTGTACACATTTTATTGAAAATCCAATAGTGTCATCATAAATTTTAAAATTTTTGGTTTCTAGTAATTACACATTTTACTTAAACAAATTTATAATTTAAACATAACTATTAAACTGTTACGCCCCTTTAGGACGTAACAGGGCTAAAGGAATGCAAGGAGAAGGACGCACACAATTAAAAAAATCAAGAAAGCATGGACACAAAAATTCCAAAATCAATAAAAATATATTAAACCCCATCTATACATTATCAACAAGAACAACAGCTTTGCAACTTGATTTGAAAAATATAAATTACATCTGTAAATTTCTGTTGCTTGTTACCAATCGGTGAACTAGAGGAAGGAGAGAATACACATGTACTGGAACAAACAGAAAAACAACAATACTGATATATCCTGAGAAATCACCCAACCTGAACAAACAATTCTGAAATCCCATTAAAAAATGTATTTTACCTCAGTAAAGCAAGCATCATTACAACTTTATAAGTAAAGTACACCTGATAATTCACTAAAAATTACAACATGGAATACTTATTTCAAAAATACCATCGAAAAGAAGCAAAAATCCTCATTACACATAACCATGAGCATAAAGGCACGCCATAAAATATCCACTACACACGTTGGCATTAAAATTCTTTTGGAAAATAGTAGTCAAAGAGACCATTCCTACAGCACGCAAAAAAAAAAAAATAGAAAGAATCCACCTCTTACAAACATTCCCATAATATACCATATTGAACATTCATGCAATCTAAACAGTGAAGAAACGCTTCCCTAAAAAAAAAATAAAATAAAAAAAAAAGAAGGAAAAACTCTACTTCCAGCATAACAACTACATCCATTACAATACTTAACTTTAGTAGTACTCATATTACGTGAAAACTCGTCTAGCTTGGTGAAGTCCCGAAGTAGGAAGTGGTGTAGACATGATCTACCGTCGGCCAGCCTGCGCAACTGGAAGAGGAACACTTCACACTTGCTCGGGCTGGGGACGAACATTTATACGCGAAAACGTGGCTCGGGAATGGTATGGAGACGGCGGGAATAGCGGAGAAGTGTATGGAAGGTGCCAGAGTGTGCGAGGCTGAACTCGTTGCCAGTAGTAGCCACCAGACAGCGCTCGGCTGAGCCAGGAGCGCGCGCGCGTCTCTCTTCAGTATAGCTCAGCGCTCGGAAGTGTTCAGACGTTCGCCACCCCAAGGGGGTGGGGGAGAAAAAAAAGTACCTTTTTTCTGCAGCAATTAATTGCATCTTATAATAGAAACCCTCTTTAAACAAAATAACAGTTTATTAATCTTGGCTAACAAATACAGACGTGGAAAATAACCAAGCAGACTTGCTAACCAAGTTCACTAACGTCGTATAGTTCTGTAAGCACGCCAACCTCATAATATCAGTATTTAATCGTAGTCCATAAAATTATAGGCATCGCACATTTCACCAGCTGGTGGGACGAAAAATAAATCGTTCAGGCAGGAGAGTTTTTTAGCAGGACAGGAGCACTCACACACTATTGCCTGAGTCTGCTGATTGATACGTGTGTCAGACTTGAAGCAGGGCTTCAAATCTATGTTTCAGAAATAGGAAACTACATCCAATGAGAGATTAATAAAAATACTTAACACAGAGGAAAATCTAATAACATGTGAAAAATCTGGAGGCGAGCAGTCCAACTGCTTATCAGTTTGTTAAAGTATTAATTTCCGTAACTAACTTTATAATATACCAAACCATTTACTAAGTGTTGAACCATTACATGTGTTTATGTTATTATGTTCTCACGTGGTAATCCCCCAAAACACTAGTTTTCTTATTTCACATCATAATACTTAACCATTTATTTTATCCTTACATGTTAAGTAATATGTGTTTTCTATCGCCCACAGCTTTAATTTAAATCTTATAAAAAGTTACTCTTAGAGATAAATGCTTCGATGTTAGTTGTGAACAAAAAAAAATGTTGTTCGTTATAAATGTTTTGACGTTAATTGTGAAAAAGGAAAAATTATAATATTCATTTAAATTGTTAACTATACTGAACTAGACTTTAGTGAAACAGAGCAAAGTGAATGGTGTCAATGTTTAGTGGTCAGAGTGGAAGCGTTCGAGAGAGATTTTTCTCTAGCTTAGGGCAGCGGCCACCACGTTGATAATGTACAGCTAGCTATTACCTGAGAGAAGGACTCTGTAGTACGATATATATATACATATACCATTCGAGCAGCTAGCTCTAGTGCATATAAATGTATGTAAGTGTGGCGATAGGGCAGTTCGCCTCTCACCAAGGCGATCCAGATTCGATCTCCATCTCGGTCGTCAACAGATTTGTTATCTGATAATAAGATTTCTCGGGCTTCTTCCTTTCCCCCAACATTTTTATTTGAGTGTTGTTTCATACTCAATAAACTTCCTCGGCTCTCAAGACCCCTCAAGCCATCCAAATCTCTTCATTTATGTATATCATATTTTTGTATGAATGACATTTACCTCATCACACATATTCTACATCTTTACATTCACATCATCTCTCATTATCACTGTTATCCGTTCACGCATGTTAGTCTACTAAATGTAAGTGTGACCCACAGGAATACAGGAATATAGTGTTCATTGATATCGAGCCAGAATATTGACTCATTTGAAGAATGTGTACTATCAGTCGGGAAACCATACGAACAGGTTGCATCCACGCAGATAGATTGACGCATCGAGCTACCAGACAGCTGTGTAAACTGCTGGTAGAGAACTGGTTTCTCAGATAAGTAGCTCTCTTCGAGGCCATGTTATTATGCCATTGCTTCTCATTTTCAAATTAGTTACAAATGCTCCACTTGCATTTCCCTCGTGTTAGCTACTGAAAGACGGACTAAAGCTAATTTTCATCCATTAAATAATATAGGTTGGCATTACAAACTGGCTAATCATTGAAATTTCAAGTGGTTGGGTTCCGTTTATTTTATTTCGAGGGAAAAAGTGGATCTTTAGTTTAACATTTTTCTTTAGATGTCTCGTACGAATGTGTTACGTATTCTCTTGATGGAAGAGTGCAAACTTTTACTCGTATTAAAATTTTTTTATTCATCTTTAATGAAAAAACAAAACGAGTGTGCACGTTGGTGTTCGTACAGTTGCAGCAATATAATATAACACATTTTGACTGAACTTAACCTTCCACTCGTTGAATTTACAATAAAGAAAAATATTATTCACTCACTACAAAAATGTGTGCTATTTTATATGAAATCGGCCGACTATTTTTTAGTATTTCAGTCCTTTAAAATATAAACAATGTTTGGGAATATGAAGAGAATCGATTTATTGTTATTGAAAATTTAAATTCATTCGTGAAATTTGACCGAAAATCACATCGTGCACATATTTTGGGCGAACTCTAGATCGTTCCCGCATCACACCCGAACGATACAACATGTTACAACCGACTGCCATGGGCCTAGCTCGTCGCGGCAGGGAAGGTTGTGTTTGCAGTAACGCAAGCTTGCGACGAGCGCTGTCTCCACCCTCAGCACAATGGCTGCCAACAATAGTCCGCCACTCCCTCTCCACACAAACGTTGAAGTGAACCTCTGTAAGCGCCCAGCCTGTCGTCCGCGTATGATTCAAAGGACCACGTTCTCATCTAGCTACAAGCTTGCTCTGTCGGGGAGCGCAGTCTACTTGTCCCCCCGCTGGCTTACACTTCGCGCTCAATAACAGCTGGCCGGCCTGTGTTTAGGTAACACTTTTTTAATAAATGTAATGTACCAAGTTGCCGTAAAAATATAACTTAATTAATGTTTTTTATCATATTAATAAACATAAAAAAATGTCAGCGAACAATCTAGCAGTTGAGCTGAGTGGAAAGATATTGCATGATCAAAGCTTTTTTGCTAAAGAATATAAATTGAAATATTGGTGGTGTCTAAGGAAAGCTGATTTAATTAGAATTTTTATACCGTTTATTTTAAATGAAAAAACAAAGAACAACTTTCCAAATGTGCCATATTCATATGTCAATATGAAAGAATAATTTTGTAAAGCCTAGAAATAAAAGTAAGGCAATAACAGAATCGCTGACAAAGAACAATTTTACAAATTCACCTTTGGCTGATGCTAATATCAATGAATTATGTGCCAAAGATAAATAGAATAAAAATAAATATTTCCATTCTATAATTTATTTGTTAACCGAAGAAATAGAAGAACCAACAATAATTACAGAGTTCATACAGTTTTTAATGGTAGAATATGAAATTATTACAATAAGAATTGCTTTAATTTAGTACAGCCTCATCACTTTTTAAATTCAGTAAAATATAAGGTTTTTGAGGTAATACATGATCCTCTTAGTACATTTAAAGGGATGAAAACTAATTTTAAATTGTATGCCAATTATCGCAAGAGAGACTAACCAAGTAGAATAATTTACATTTCTATCACAAAACTATACAGTATTGAACAAAGGAGATATTAAAAGGATTGACAAAATTATAAAACAAGATTTACTTACAAAGTTATCTGAATTTGAAGAAGAAAAAAGGTTCAGATTGGAAATTAAAAAGAATTCTTAAAATAAAATTAGCTGTAAATAAGTATAATCCTTTAAATGGAGCATCGTATATTGAACTAACAAAATATATTAAGAAAAATTCTGATAGAGTACCTAAATATAAAAATGTGGGGCTCAATATTGATGAAGTAATAGATAAATATGAATAACCAATTACAACTGATGATAAACCAAGAATAGTAAATCAAATTGATACATCTAAAAATGTATACTCTATTTAAGGAAACAAGACTACCGTATATCCATTAAAACTTACATAACACAAAAACGATACACATATAAATTTACTTTATTTCAAGAAAGATACAAACTCACATTATCGTTGGATAAAATATTTTTCTATGTTGCTTCCTGAACAAAAAATAAAATATAATGCTAAAACTTATGTGATATGGGTCTTCAATTCCTAACATCTCAAGACAAATTAAATAAATATACAGACGACTGCTCTAAAAATGAACCAGTAACAATCAGCATACCTTCGAAAGGGGAGAAAATATTTTTCAGAAATTACAAACATACAATGAAAGTTCCTTTTTAAATATATGCAAATTTAGAATCAATTCTAACGAAAATATCAACAACTAAACCAAATCTGAGAGATATAAATAAATTTAAATTAATCCAAAAATATCCAGTTTTAACAGAGGGCGATATTGATAATGGCTTTTATAAGGAGGTACTTAAAGAAAGATTTAAACTTACTAATTATCAAATAAATACCATTGATTTGAAGTTAAACGATTAATCATATTCACTGAAATATCAGTCACACGAAGCTTCTGGTTTTTGCTATTATATAGTATCTAGTTATGGTGATTATAAACCACCAGTTGCATATCGAGGCCCAAATGGACATAAGATGTTTATACAATCAATTAAAAGGGAATTAGAACAGTTTGGGGGAATATATTCGCAAAATGAACTTATGCGTCCACTCACAAAAAAAGAAAAAGTATTATATAATAGATATCAGAAATGTACTGTATATGAATGTAATTATACTCACAAAAATAAAAAAGTACATCATCTGGATCATATAACTGGAAAATGCACTAACCCAGTATGTAATAATTGCAATCTGCAATTAAAATTACCTAATTTTGTCAAAATTTATTTTCATACCTTAGCTAGATATGATGCTCATTTGTTTATTAAAGAACTAGAATATTATGAAAAAGAAATATTTTTAATTGCAAATAATGAAGAAAAGTTTATTCCTTTTGGGAAAGCAACAGAGAAGTTAAAAATGAAATTTATAGACATTTAAATTTATAACAAATAGTTTAGATATATTATCATCTCATTTAAGTAAAGATCAAATTAAACATACACAAAGCTTTTCCCAAAAGATCAAGTAGATTTATTAATTAGGAAAGATGTTTATCCAGACGATTATATGGATAGTTGGAAGAAATTTTGAGGACACTGAGCTTCCACCAAAAAAAGAATTTCACAATAAATTAAATGAATCTGATATAACTGACAGTGATTATGATCCTTGACGAACATAATGATTTATGCTTAAAAAGTGATGTGTTAATATTAGCGCGTGTATTTGAAAACTCTAGATAAACATATTTAAATGCATATTATTTAGTTCCAACATGCTATTTTACAGCGCCAGGATTATCATGGGATGTAAAGTCAAAAATAACTAAACAAACATTAGATTTATTACATAATTATGATATGATTTTAATGGTGAAACAAGGATTTAGAGGCATAATTTAGCAATGTTGTAAGATATATGTAAAAGAGAATAATAAATATTTAGACAAATTTTAATAATATATAAGAGTATAACTATTTAGTTTCTCTTGATGCGAATAATTTATATGGTTGGGCCATGTATCAATATTTACCATATGGTTTTGAATGCGTTGATTATCAAGAATTTAAATTAGATTTTTGGCAAAATTATATATTCGAACTTAAGGATGATTCTGATCATGGTTACAATTTAGAAGTAGATTTAGAGTATCCACAAGATCTACATAAATTACATAAAGATCTTCCATTTTGTCCAGATGATAAGGTAGTTCAAGGGAGAAATCTCTCTAAATTACTAACAACCTTGCTTGACAAACAAAAGTATGTAATACACTACCACAATTTGAAACAGTGTCTAAATAATGGGTTAATGCTTACAATTGATTCAGAAACTACATAGATTTAAATATATCGATGAGAACTCATGCAAAATACAATTAAAAAAAAAAGATTTTTATAAGCTGATGAATGATTATGGTTTTGGCAAAACAATGGAAAATATAAGAAGTAGAGTAGACATAAGATTAATATCAGATAAAGAAAAGTTTAATAAATTAGTAGCAAAAAACAATTTCAAATTAAGTAAATTTTTTAATGACAATCTTACATCCTTATATATGAACAAGACAAATGTAAAATTTAATAAACCATTAATTTTGGCATGTTAATTTTAGACATATCAAAAGTATTTATGTATAATTTCCATTATAAAGTAATCAAACCAAAATATGGTGATAACATTGAATTATGTTATCATGATATCAATTCCTACATTTAAGACATAAAAAAAGAAATTTTTTATGAAGAAATGAAGACGATGATAGAAAAGTTTCATACAAGTGATTGCCCAAGAGATTATATATATATATATATATATATATATATATATATATATATATATATATATATATATATATATATATATATATATATATATATATCATACCTCAAATAAATAAGAAAGTTTTAGGTAATATGAAAGATGGATGTAATAGTTATATGATGAAAAGTATTTATTGTTTTAAGAGCTAAAATTTAATTTAAAGTCGACGACAAAAAAAAAACCGAAGATCTAAAGGTGTAAAGAAATGTGTTGTTGGTAAGAAAATAACATTTGAGTACCATAAGAACTGTTTGTTTAAAGAAAAAAATACAATATGGAACAATGATTTTAATAAAGAGTGCAAAACATGAAATATATGCAGTCTAAGTTAATAAAATAGCATTAAGTCATTATGATGAGAAAAGTATTATACAAGAGAATAAAACAGATACATTGCAATATGGATATAAACAATTATAGTTTTAGTAATGATAGTTGAATCATTTCAGCAGCCAGCATGCCAACCACTGAAATTACACAAGTTATATTTTTTAAATGTTTAATTTCCAAAACAATATCGATGTCAGCACCATCCAAAAAAATAAGTTTACAATTTACATCCCTAATTTCTAAAACAATATAACTAAACCCCTCATTATTTATTTTGTAAAAAATTGAATACCAATGATCGTGGACAATAGAATATCTAAAACCAAACATTATTTTTGGTGGGAAACTAGCAATTAAAGTGATTTGATTCATCATATTTTTTAAACATGCCATATGCTAAGTTAATGTTAACATTTCTTGTTTTAATTAAATTAAAATTACATTATTTATTGCCTACAACAATTTTTCTTTTTCAATAAGCACATTTCTTTCTAAACCAAACACATCAGGTAATCTATCATCAAATTTAATATCAAACATAGTTTTAACCAATAATCTGTTTTTCACATTGTCTGCAGTCAATTCAATTTTATTTGTTGAAAATGGATCAATTGAATATATAACTTCTTTTAAAGATTCAACATTGTACTGTCCTTCAGGAATAGTGATACATTCATTTTTGTCAACCACACAACTCAATTTTTCAATTCTCGTTATAGTATTGAAGTATTATTTGTCAACATGATTATCCTTTAATAAAAAAGTATTATTAATAGTGAAAACATTTGATTGGGGTACAAAAAATTCTAAAAATCAAAACAATGGTGAACTTTTGCCTGACAATACGAGAGCAGTTATAGTTGTATGCAGTGGATGTAGGAAAACCTATTTTATGATAAATTTTATTTATAAGAATGGCTGGTTAATTTGCAGTAATTTGTATGTTTGGTCATAAAGTTTAAATAAATCAAAATACATTTAGTTACAGAATAACTTTGATGTAATATCCAACAAGTTTAACAAAAATGTGGCTTATTTTTAAATAGCAATGGTGAAATGAATCCACTAGACCAATGTGCAAATAATTCTCCACTCATTTTCGACCATGTTATCTTAGAAAATCAAGATGTTATACACGATTACTTTAGTACTGGAAGACATAAAAATGTTCATTAATTTTAATGACATAGACTTATTCAAAAGTACTTAAGCAATTTGAAAGAGATTATGCAATTTTTGTGTATATTTAGAGAAAATGGGGAAAAAATAAAAACACATATATAATGATTTTGTTGGTGGAGATTTGACATATATGAAATTTAAAGAGATTTGTACAAAATGTTGGGGTGAAGACTATGGTGTTATACATTTAATATATGAGTATAAAAATAAGGAAGGGAAGTATCGTAATAAAATAAAACCCTTTTATAAAATAGCATAATCTCAATAAGAAGTGTAGCTGAAAAGTTGGACTTATTGTGTGAGAATTCTGTTATCTGCTTCAGCAAACATGCTGGCATCCAGTTGTGACAGAATATAGCTATCATACTGTGCTGCAAACCAGTTGAGACAGATGAAAGCTTTCCTTACTGAGATGGCCTCTACAGGCAACAGGATTAATTTCATCGAACAGTACTGCCAACTTCTTGACTCAGAGAAAACAAACACTTGGCACGACTCTCGAGAGTAACTCGTCGACCTTGGCTGTGCTCGAGACTGTACAGTTTCGACACACTTGCCTAGACACTATAGAGCTGATCTCGTGCTGTGAATGGCTTCACTTATCGACCTTGGGCGAGCTTGGCACAGCAGCTGTGACACACTTACTCAGAGTTACTCACCACTTATAGCTTCTAACTCGCCGTAGCTCGCCGCATGAAGTTTTATAACCATAGCCTCATTCGTCTTGTCAGCATGGCTCATTGACAAAGTGTTGATTTCAAATGTAAATATCGTGGGTTCGATCCCCGGTTTGAGCAGGTAATTTAATAATGTGAATATGAGGCACCGATATTTACACTATTAGATTATCACCAAGTCATTTAAAATTTGAGTCAACAAATCTTGCTCTGCTCATATAAAAAATGAGCAGCAGATGTCATAAATTGGTACCACTGAAGCTCCAGTAAAAAATGATATCCAATAATACAAATGTAATATTACATATGTATAGGAGTGTAAGGCCCCAACAACACTTGGGAGAGGGTAGCAGAAATAAAATAATATAACAAGAACTTCGAACTTCACCACTGAAAAATTTAAAAAAGAGGGTGGCCGGTGGTGAAGTTTGGAGTTCTAAAATTGTGTAGTTTTGCTGGTGTCAATATCAAGGTCAGATAAATATATAACAGGTCACTGGTGAGATGTAACAACTCCTAAACCTGGGAGATCTCTGGCATGGCATAACAGGCCATAAACCTTTTGTATTTTTTTTTTTAAATAAAGTTCACCATAGGTAAAATTTGTGTTGAATGAATGAACACAGAACAAACTAATGATGAGGAGTGTTCACAAACAGTGAATAGACATTGAAGATATTTAAGTATGTTAAACTATTTTATGTTTGAAATGATTACCCTTCTTATAACCTGTTAAATATTTTGTTAATTAATCTGGTCTATATTCTTAAACTTAATGTTTCTTTAATTTTCCATTTTATTATTAAAAACGAATATACAAAAAACATGTATTTCTACTTGTCAATTTTGCTTGCAAATAATTTCACATATAAAAATGGAGTCAATTCTAGACATAAATAATAAAAACCTTATTTACAATGGTAAACAAGTTTTTATGATTATTGATGAGGAAAGTAATCCTTGGTTGAAAACCAAAGATCTTTGTGAAATTTTAGAATATACAAACACAAGAAAGTTATTCTAGATCATGGTAGAGAAAAATATAGAAAGAGTTATGAAGATATAAAGAGGAATTATTATAAAACACCTTCAAATATGCAACCACATGCAATATTTATCAATATAAAAGGATTTAATACAACTATTGACAAATTCAAGAATAGTTATTAAACATTAGTAAAACAATTTCTAAACCTATTAGATAAAAAATTAATGTTTATGAAGAAGCAAATGAAACAAAACATGTACCACACATTATTAAATGTTTTTAACCTTTAAATTAAAAATAGCAATATTTTTCACATAATTATAAGATGGATATATATTTTTCAGATTTTTCAGATACATATTTTTTCAGCTATTGAATGTAATTAGTTTAATCATAAAGATAGACATGTTATCAATGAAATAGAAAGAAAAAAATATATAGATTTCAATTCAAATTGAACATTTATTAGAAATAATCCAGATGAAATAAATTTTTATATAGACTGATGTATGTAATCACAATCTAATGTGTTTAAATAAAATACAACAGGACTCTTTGAAACATATATAAAATATGACTGAATTTGTTAACAAATTTAATTAAAAAATCTACAAAACATAGTTTTAATAATCCAAATGTTATGCGAATTATCAAAACCAAATATTCACAAGGATAGTTAGTTTTCATAATTTCGTATTCATAAAGACTACCTTTCATTTTTTCTCCTTTAGTATCTTTCATATGTAAGTTGGCACATCACAATTTAAAATCTCGAAAATGGTAATTAAGTCTGTTGTCTGATTTGCTGTATAACCCTTTTCGAAGATTCGTTTACTTTAGCTAATGCAGACAATATCGTCAGCATTATATTTCGGTTTAGTGAACATATTTACAAAATCTTGCTGTCTTAAAACTTTTTATTATTTTATTTTCTTCAATTGGTTTCAGACTAATAGTTCAATATTTCGTATTGTCATATTCATTCACTAAATCAACTTATATATTTACCCATTTCTAATTGCCCTTGAAAGCAAGTTTCTTCCACATTTAATTCTTAATTGTAAGATTATATCTCTCTACAACACTTGTTTAAATTTCATAGAATGTATAATAATGATTGATGTTAAATTTTTGCATAAGTTATTGAAATATTCTAATATGAAATTTGGACCCATTGCCACTTTGTAAATAGTGTGGTTTTCTTTTAATCAGTATGCATTCTAAAGCATTGTCTACATTCTTGGCCGTTTTACCTTTAACTAGTGTAGCAAATGCATATTGTGAAAAATATCGATAATTGTCATAATATACTTGCAACCATTGTTTATAGGTAATATGCCATTCATATTTCCAGTATTCATTTCAACAAGATCAATTTGCTATAAATCATCAATACCATACAAAATTACTTTTCTTCCAGTAGAATTTTTTTTGTGCAAGTTTATATAATTAATTTGTTATTCCTTCTCTTATATTGGGAAATATTTTTTAATTATGATTTATTAGAGCTACATATAGAAAATAGAAAATATACTTTTCTGAACTAATTGTCAATTTTTAGTATTTACATTATGTACATTATTATTTTAGTAACTTTTTTCACTTAAGCACCGAGTATACTCCATTTAATAATAAAAAAAAATCTTTATATTTTACGAAAATTACTATTGTAGTTGTCATTCCATCGTTAGAAATAGATAATTTATATTTCCTAATTTTAAAAGATAAAACATCACCTCTGTAAACATCAAAAGCCTTACAATAATCAATTTTTGTATTTCCCTTAATAACAGTCACATCATCACCAGGTAAAATAAAATTAGCAGTAGTTATTTTTATAAACAGTGCAATCTATTTCAAAAAGTAAAGAAAATATGATTATTATTTAAGTGAAAATATTACTAATTTTATTACACTTTGCAGGTAAATAAAATATATGTGATTTTTGTTCCTTACATTTTTCAACATTCGAATTAAGAAGGGTATCACAATAATTCAGAACTGATTGGTTTAAATTTAGTAATTTAACAGCCATTACTTTATAGAAAATTCTTTTATTGACTGCATCTTTTCCATTTATAGGATCAGCCATAGTATTAATTCTACAATTTTGAAAAGAAACATAATTGGTTATATAAACAAAAACTTTACTTACTTGATCTCCTAAAGGAAAAAAATAATATTGTATTTTGAATCTTGATATGTTTATAATTTGTAAGCATTAGTTTATAAGTATTTTTTTTATTTGATGAATGATTTTCCAAATATATCCGTTATTTAATAAGAACACGAATCTTAAAACGGCTTGAAAAGATGTGACACATTTAAAAACAAACATCCACAGATAACTAAATTAAAAATCTGAATTAGATTATCATTGCAATAAACAATTCTCTTCTTGCAGTAATTAGTTAAATTAGTAGGAATATTAACTCCAAATAAATCCAAATAGCAAACATAATTGTTCTCTTTAAAATAACAAACCCAATAAGTACAAGTATTTGATGAATTGTCAACATTAACTACATAACATTAATATTTGTGCATTGTTTTTGGTAATTCATCAATCATATAAACATTTCTGAAATGTTAAACATTTAGTATTTTTACATATTTTTCAATATAGAATGTAGATAAAGGTGATATAGTAAAAATATTAAAATTCCCTCCTTTTTTGAAACTATTCCACTTCCTGATTTATTTTTTATTACCATCTTACGTCTATTTTGTTCTTCTAAGTTTTTATATTTTTTTTAGTATGTTAAACTGAATTGTAAATTGTGCTAGCTCCTCCAGCTAAAGCATCAAGTGCAGCTAAAACTGGAATTAAAAGTGGTAAAAAACCTCAATGAAGTACCCCCACTTCGACAGTTTTCTTCTAGTATTTTTGATTGTTGGTATTGACAAAATTAATTTGAAACCTTTGCCTTCTTTTAATTTTAATTTTTTCTCTCATGCTATTCTTCTCTTAAGAATTTATCTATACCAAATTCTCTAAGTTGATCGATGGGTATATCGAATGTTATATTTGCTATCTTCATTTACAACTAAATATATATATGTAATTAATAAATTTTAATACCCGTTCCTAATTTTCTTTTTGTAAACATAGTTGAAGCAACAGCAGAAGAAACAATTTTTTCACCGATTGGAATATCTCTATCTAACATAATCTGCTTGGCTCCTTTTTGTATAATTACGCAGGTTCATGTCTAGCAATATTGTGATATTTACTTGCTTCATCTAATTTATTTACTCCTGTGTCGCCTCTTTCCAATATTTCATTAATTTTTTTAAATATTCCACAATAATTATGACCTGACAAATTAATTTCAGGCAAATTTAAATTATTACATGCCCAATTTATTATACCTTTCCCATGTTATTCAGAATTTCAAAATGAATGTGGAATCACATGTCAAACTGTTACAACATATGGAATTTGTTTTGGATTATTAATAAGAAAATCAGAAAATTTATTTTTCAACACATACACTATGCTCAATTTTTAATTGTAATAATTATTATCATTAGTATTTTATTCGGCATGTATAACTAATAATCTATCAACCAATTTTCTAACATCATCGTCCAAACATATTCTTTTGGCAAATTGTTGAATTCTTTTTATACCTCTCCAGATCTAGGAGTTCTTGGAGAAATTATTCATTCTGGTGTGTTTGATATTGATCTTGAGCTTGAATATTTGATATATTTTTCATAAATAAGTCTAATTATATTATATTTCTTCCAGCCAATACTTGAACTTGGATTATTCCTATTCTTATTAGGAATATATTTTTGAAATTTAGCATTGGTTAATAAAACAATTTCAGAGTACTCTTTAAGATCATTAACATTATAATTACCTTCATGTTCTTCAATATTTTGTTAACAATTTAGAAAGTCCTTCTGTTATTGCATATTCGCTATCTTTGACAAATAGAATATCACCATCTATATTTAATTTTGTAATACTGATATAAAAATTATATCCTTCTCCTCATAAACCATATTTTTCTTTTATTTTATTAATATCTCCAGAAATATATTTTCCAAGACAAATACTTGAGTCTTTCAGAGGTGTTATACCCAAATTTGGAGACCTATACTTAGCAAATAATTGTCTTTCAAATTATGTTTCTTCAGGAGTATGTGGATAATCAGAATTGTTGCTGCATCTGGAACTAGTGTAATTATTAAATTGTTATTTTCTTCAATTAATTTTCTACTTTTTTTTACCAATATTTCGTAATTCATGAATTAAAAGTAAGATCTTTGTCCTTATTTCTTTCATAATCTGCTTTATGATCCTTTTTATAATTTTTTGAATTATTCGAAGAGTAATTTAACCAAAGAAATTTCCTTTTATGACTCTTTCATTTATATGTTAGTTTTTTAAACTTATAATAGAGCTATAAATGTATCGAGAGTTTTGAAAAGCAAATGTTTCGTCCAACTGATCAAACTAGAGGGGATTTAAATGTTTACGCTAATAGAATTGAATTTGATATATCTATAGGAGATGGATTTCTTTCCTAAATGAAGCTTATGTTTTGGAGCAATTTGGGCTACTTGGGAGAGATAAATGATGTTTGTGCTAACTTTTTTCATGTCCAGTTTTCTAGAGAAGAAATCTCAAAACATGGACATATTATTGAGGCTGTTGATAACCCAGGTTTAATCCAACAATTATGAATAATTTGTTAAGATCGCCAAGTGAGCAAAATTATTTTGAATTTTATGGTATTGATAATAAATATCATGTAAAATCCTTTCACAGTGATAAAACAAATGAAATAACTTATCCACTGAAATACTGAGATATCTGTTTATGAAACTAAGAATGCAGATGTTGCATTTCACAGAATTTATGCTGATGAAGGCAAAATTGTTATTAAAAATTAGAAATTATGTGGCCAATTATTGAATACTAATCTAACAGAGGAATTGAAACTAAAGAAAAAATATACAGACATCCAAAATATATATTAATTTTAATTATTGGCAATTTTTGTAAAAAGAAGTACCTGCTGGAACAACTGTTTTTAATTTTTATATAAGAGATCAGTTTAATAATTTACAATATGATATGCCTGATTTTGTAATTGTAGGCTTTCAAGCTAATAGAAAAAATCGTGTTGAACAGTATGTACATGCTTCTATGTTTGATCACTGTAATGTAAGAAATATTTATGTTAAGAATGGAAGAAATGAGATATTTCCTAACGAAAATATGAGTGTAGATATTGAAAATGGCCTTTGTGTTAAAATGTTTCTTGCTTATAATGATTCGATAAAATCAAAATCAAAACTAGATACTCTATATAGAAATAATTAAATTTATTATAAACCAACTGTAAACACTCATGGTGATACAAATTAATACTCATTTTTGGGGAGAAGACCATTATTTGTTATTGATTGTTTCTATAGAAAAACAACTGTTCTTAAATATAAAACAGACATAAACATTAGTGTAAATTTTAACAAAGCTGTTGAAGCAGGAACAATTTGTAATGTTGTTCTAATTAATCAAAGGAATCTAACTTATGATTATTTGAAAGAAAATATTACTGAAGATATGTAACTTTTTAAATTAATAAATGGAGAATGTAAACAATTTTATGGAAACAACAAAATGTTTTGCTAGTACCAATTTTAAGATATACAGATAAGTTGTTTAATCATATAAAAAATATATTTTTTTTAAAACCAGAATGAGATTTTTCTCCTAATGTAAATTTTGATTTGTAATAATTTTATTTGTGCAGGATTTGTGTGCCATTTAATTTTGTGCAATATACTTTTCCTCTTAATAAAATTCTCTCTTTATGAATAAAAATGAACATGCCTGTGTTACCAGGCGGTCTTGTTTCAAATACACCTTCCTATAAATTAAATCATTCTTCTGACGAACTCAGATAAATAGTTTCCAAATTTCATCTAAATCTACAAAACTTACAATTATTGCTCTAAGAAAACATAGACGATAAATATGTACGTCATGAAATAGGTGACGATTTTGAGACGATAGAGGAAGTTTTTAAAAAGTTAGTAGAACTTCGAATATAATCTGTAAATTATAATAAGATAATATTTCATTTGATTTTAGCTTATTTTGATTTATTGGAATTCAATTTGATTGATTTAGATTACTCGTTTGATAAAACATGAAAAAGTTTCTTGAAATGGAGAAATGTACTTGATTTTGGCTTTTGAGATTTTTAATATTTTCTTGAACTTTCGTTAAAATAGCAGGTAATATTTCTGTTAGTTTTTCAAGTAATTTTGATTTATTTTGCCTATTTAAGTGAGGTTGGCTAGCTCTCTCATTTCCCATCTACTCTTAATCCAGTACCTATTTACATCCCTGATCAATATATTGCTCTAGCCACTGCAGCCCCATTTGATATATATCTACCTACTGGGCCACTATGGCCCCACTTGATATAGTTATATCATAAACCACTGTGGCACCACTTGGAATAACTCTAGCCACTTGGCTACTACGCCTCTTGAGAAGGAAAGTAGTAGGGTTATGATATATAGACTGTGTAAATTTTATGTCAATACATTCAGTGTTTTTTGAGTTAAATTAGATCGGACAGACAGACAAACATTAAAATAATTAATATTAGATATAACTTAGTAATTAATTAAACTATATGAAAAAATAATTAAAAGTGAAATATTTTTAAATGACAGAGACACTTCTATTTTATTTCGTTATATAGATAAGGAACAGACAGGATGTGTCAAAACATACGTATCAAATAATTTTAACAAACAAAATTATAGGATATCTCAAAATGTGTATACCAATTATTTTAGCAAACACACGTATAGCATGACTCAAAATACCGCATGCCAATTATTTTAACAAACAGAAGTATCTCAAAACATACAAAACAAATACTAACACAATTTAAACATTATAATCAGTTTGCCAACTCGGTAACAACAGATTTCGTTTCTTATTCCTCAAAATCATTTCTCAATAACATAACTTATTCCTCAAATAACCTAATTTAGTCCTCAATAACATAACTTATTCTTTATTCCTCAAAAAACACTCCTTCCCAATTAAGTAGTTCATCAAACCAAATTCGAACGACTTTAGCTGCTTGAGACAAGCATATTATTTCAGACTGAAGCATATTTCTATCACACAACAATTACCTAAAATATACCTCAGAAATAAGTACTTATTACTTATTCCTCAAAAAACACTCCTTCCCAATTAAGTAGTTCATCAAACCAAATTCGAACGACTTTAGCTGCTTGAGACAAGCATATTATTTCAGACTGAAGCATATTTCTATCACACAACAATTACCTAAAATATACCTCAGAAATAAGTACTTATTACTTATTCCTCAAAAAACACTCCTTCCCAATTAAGTAGTTCATCAAACCAAATTCGAACGACTTTAGCTGCTTGAGACAGGCATATTATTTCAGACTGAAGCATATTTCTCTCACACAACAATTACCTAAAATATACATCTGAAATAAGTACTTATTCGGCCATGTAGTAGGGTTCACTTAATGTGTTATCCAATTTTTTTCAATAAATGTAGTATTTATACTTCTTTGGTATTTGCAGATAATACTTCAGTTATTTCTTTCAATGTGTCCCCGTTCTTCAAGTATAATGATATTCAAAAACATATCTTTCATTTTCGAATATTTCCTGTGTTTTTGAAACTTAGGCAAATATCTAACTGTTTACAAGTTGGTTGGAATCATTGGAAAATATGTACTCATTATTCGCAGCACTGCTTGAAGGACAGTCGTTGTTGGAAACATCAATGCTGTCTTCAATTCCTGTTTCATCATAAATATCGATTTTACTTTGCTTTGAAAGAGGTGTATATTTACCGCCATTAGTCTTCATGGCTCTTTGTGTTACATTATGTCGAAGATTATTGTACTCTCCTTTTGGAGTTGGGCTTCGATTGACGGTTACAGCTATAAGTTGTAAACTTTGAACAGTGTTTGAAATATGTTCTGTTTTAAAGGTGTGTGTGTAATACGAATTTCGTTTTCTCAGTATATTTATCCAATAAACATTGGTTGATAATTCATTATGTCGACTGTATAAGTTATATATGGAACAGCTTTATTTGTTTTGGAAAGCTCTTTACAATGTAAATAGTTTGTTAGGACTCGGAAATTATTGCCCGATTAAACCTTTCCCTTATTATATAGTACTCGATTCCAAAATGACGGCAGTTTTCCTGGTTTTTTTTCCTAAAATTGGTCTTTTCGGAAATTTTGTTGAATTATTGTTAAAATAACCATATCACATTTCCTATCGAGTTAAATTTAGGCTGGTAAAATGGTACGCAGTGTTTATTTCTTTAATATATTGTAGATACCTAGTATTTAAAAATAGAATATTCGTTTATTGGTCTATATATACATATTTCTGGTATATCTGTAGACAGAATATCCAAAGACTTTTGTGGAAACATTTAAGAGATAGGTGAGTTACTATGGCTAACTGATATGTTTCTCTAGGAACGTAATACAGGCAGTCTTTATTGTCACGTGGTATAACCAAATATATTTGCACTTATAGTCTCATAGAGAACCTTAAACTGATAACAAAAATGCATTTTATTTTCTTGACTATAGCAAAACATTAAAAAATATTAATACGAATGCACATTTGAATAACATGTTTTGAAACTGATGATATTGTATTAGTACTGTTTGACAAATATACGACTTATGTAACATAATATTTTTATGCGACTTTAACTATTGCTCTATATGAAAACAGTATGTATCGCCACATGCTCTGGTGTTAGGAAAACTGGTTTTTAAATATTACTTTTAAATGTTTACAGTAATTAAACATTTCAAATAGCTGACACATACTTAAGTTTTTATTCATTTTAAAACATAACGTGTAGGTATGGGTATCGGATCGCATAACATTATCTATTGTTTTTGCCTTGTGCAAGACTAGTCTATTGCTTTAATTACCTAGTGTTCAAATTACTTGGGAAGTTAATGTTCGTGTTTAGGAGAAAATTTTGTAATTTTTCAGTGTTATTTCTTGTATATTTATTTATTAAATCATAATTTACTAGGAGCGAGAGGGCTAAAGACAGTTAGGACACAATGTTTGAATGTTTTTTCAATGGTACTCCGGGACAAAAGACTGAGGTCATCGCTGCTCTACCAGCGTCCTGTTCCAGGGCAGAAGAGACAGTCTAAGAAACTGGCTCGGGTGAGGCTGGTCAAAGGTTTCTCGCATACACGCAGTCTGCAGAGCCATTTTAGTTTTGCTACAGAGCTTGGATTGAGTGGACGCTCTGCAGAGCTCCGGAGAGCAATGATACTTAACCTTTCCTTCATACCATACAAAGATGTAGGTGACAATATAATAGTTGGGCGTATTCATATAAGATGTTCGATTTGTTAATTTTTTTAAATAAAATGTGAAATATGAAGAAATGTTAGTGCAAAGTGTAAAGTACATTTCTGAGGCCGACCTATGTCTGTATAATAATACCGAGTTGCCGTCGGCTTACGATGTTATCCTTCACCGGATGTTGTGTTAAAAGTGAATTATTTTTAATATGTTTCTCATGCTAGGGAAAATATACAGACCGATACACTATGTTTGTACATCGTTAATTTAGATATCTCATTCCTACATGCTGTTGTGGATACATAGTTTTTGATACAAGTGAGTTAATAACTTATAAAAATTTATTTTTTCTAGGGAATATAAGTTATGTATTAATTTAAAGCATGGAAATGAGGTAAGTTGTCCGTTTTATGTGAAATTAGATGAATTTACTTGTTTGTGATTTAATGCAAGTGAAAAAAATGTGATTTGCTAGTATATCCGTCTGGTTATTTGTGACCAATTATATGGGATAGTTAAATAACTTGGTACGTAGTTCAGAAGTTGCATTGTAGACCAGAGAGTTAATGAGGGGGAAACGTAATTTTCGATTTTACTAAAAGTGTATTAATAACACCTAGATTCTTTGGTTATAAAATACCTTATAGCTTTATTAATTACTTAGTTGTAGGTATAATTTAGGATGCGTCATTTCCGTGATTTGGATAGTGTGTTTTTCGTGTGGTTTTTAGTAAATCATTTCATTACTATATGATATCTATATTCTTTGGCGGTAAAGTCATTAGGGATGTACTTCAAACATTGCATGTTGTAGGTGTTAGTATATATATATATATATATATATATATATATATATATATATAAGTTTTGTACATAGAATCGTTTCGTAGATGCTAGTGTATTGAATAAGTTCGTTCCTTGTATGCTTCAGGCGGTGAGTTTTTATTTTTGACATGGGCGTTTTATTCGTTTCAATTTTTAGAAAGACATCTCATTTCTTTTTGGCACCTTCATTGGTAGGGAAATAGGATACGTTTTACTTTGTTAATTAATTCGTTGTAGGTTTAATTCAGGATGCTTCATTGCTTGCTTATTACTTTATTAAGTGGGTAATTCTTCTGGATTTTCGTTAATGTGTTTAAATTACTCTCTATGAGTGTGATACATTTGTGGTAGTCGAGGAGTGAAGGTAGTTGCATTTTGATAATAACATTTCATTCTGGTTAGCTAGTAATTCGTTACATGCGTGTGATTTAATGGAATTCGATAAGTGATTCTGGTTAGTTTTTGATTCGTATGAACCATATTTGGAGTTTTATGTGTGTGTCAGAGGATTTCGTGTTGTTTGTAATATAATATATTGCTAGGAAACAGAGCGGGATACTAAACTGATTATTTATTAACATTTTTGAAAGTGTGGTTCATAGTTGCTTTGTGCGGGATTCAATCTGTATTTGTGATATGTAATACATAGTAAATCGTATAATGTCTTCTGGCATTTAATTACTGTTGAATAAAATGTCTTCTTTCAATAAATATTTTAATCACGTATTTCCTTATCATTTGATTTCCCCGAAATTTTATACATCGTTATTTTAAAACATTTATTTCCAACTCAGCCATTACTCATAATACAGTATACTGTATCACACTGCCCAAGGCGGATGTGTCTTGGTGCTCCCCTCGGTCGGTGCAATGATGGCAAATGGGAAGGAACTCCTATGCCCCACTCCCAACAACACCCTCTTCCTCTCCTTAATACCATATTTAACCCCCAAATATATAACACTATTACATAATACATATATGTCCGTATCCCCACACCTCACACCTCAGGTGACTTTCAGCCATCCAAGAGTCAAAATCGATGCTGCCGCTCTCCAAAAATAAAATATTAATTACCCTTATGACACTATTGCACATACCAAATACAAAATCACTTAAACAAAACCAATTAAAATTTTTTAAAATTATATTATTAATCAATTAATCAAACTTATTTCATACGATTGATTTCGTCGAATTAAGATAATATTAATCCAATATTTTGATCATATAATCCACTCAATTTAGTTGACCTAATTAAACCAATCAGTCAAATCTATAATCCAATTAATCAAATGTGGCCTAGAACCTTCACGCCAATACTACATCTTAGAGTTTAAGGTTGGCAATCAAGCGTAAGGGTGTGGCGAAATTTATACATTAAAAAGACACTTCGATAAATACTATTTAATAATTACACAATGACAATAACAATAGACACTATAAATTGTCTTCCCAATACTCAAGGCTCAGCGACAAATCACTTGGCAGGATCAACTGCAAACATAAAATCCTCTGACTAGCTTGTCAGCATATCATTTCAGTCCAGCCTATGATCAATTTCTGGGTTGTCAATTACTTTACTAGCTTCCCTGTCACTGGTCTTAACTAGAGTTTCCCATTTGGAACTCGATATGGTCTTAGTTAGGTAATGTATCTTGTCACTGGGTTTCCCTTCAAATCAGCTAGTTCACAGCGATTGCTGTTGACAATAGCTATAATTCTGAAAGGTACTTCAAATTATAAAAATAATTTCTTAGTGACACCTTCCCGTGCACTGCTCGTAGGATTGTTACGGCGTAACACCAAATCGTTGAGATGGAATTCGTTCAATTGACTAGTTTCGCAATGCCTCTTACGCCTCTCAGCTGCAAGCTACAGTTGTGTAGTTAAAGCTAGTAATTCCTGTCGCATTACTTCTGGAACCTTTTCTGCAGCAAACATGTGGAGTTTTGGAATAGCGTACTGTTTATCTATTAGGCTGACCATATGTTGACCCATTAGTACTTCGGTAGGTGCATCTCCCGTGGTGATGTGTTGTCTTCTTTGCATTTCATGATCTATATACTTTTCCCTCTCGGTGGGGGTTAATGTGGTACACTACTCAGAATACAACCATTTGTGGTCATCGTACCGGGATGTCATAGATTATTTGGCAGCCACACATTTATTTGTGGACCAGACCAAATAGCATTCATCGGGTTAGTATATTTGCCGTCAGTCGGAGAATTCCGTCTTCGTCCACTACCGCTGCTCTCATTGAGGCACAACATAAACACATTCCCATCCAGATGCGCGTATGCATTATGCTGTGGAGGGTCTTTGGTGGCTTCACTATCATTACGTCCACGCTTATAGCTCTTCCGATACTCAGATGAATACCGTTTCCCACTCCTCCTCTTCATGAAGTCAAACGATCTGCTACCCATCTCGTACGCTGGTTGAAACGACTGTTGGTTACCGTCATCAGTAGTTTATTAAAGTTTGTTCACATGTGTATTCTGTTGGAATTGATTGTGATTATTTGTACGTTGGCCAGATCCAGGATAAAGTCAAGGTGAACGTGATTGCATGGGTTTATAAGAATTAAGAACAATTTTCACCCTCTGTCTTTCGTTTTGATCTATCTTAATTCATTGTGTGCGGAATTTGTTCAAATTAGCGAATTGCTTATCCACTCATCTATCTTGATATTTGATAGGAAGTTGAGATACTATCACCTCTCCCACTGGTACTCTAAGTGCCTAGTATGTTAGAACATCTGACTGTAGTGTTGATCTAGGGACTTGGTTTTCTTTGGATCGAATTTTCTTAGAGCAGGCGTGCACCCAATTGGCCTTGAATTCTCGCTTTCGAATACATTCTCTTTTTCCAATCTCCCACCAAAAAAACACGGTTGACTTAAGACTCAAACCCAAGCATAGCAACAGTTCTTGTTCGCTCAGACTGAACAACTTCGCAACTTCCTGAAATATATCACAGGGTTTTCGTTATTACTACGTTATAATGACGCTAGACCTTAACTCCATTGTTTCGCATGATTATATAATATTGCTGCAGTTAAATTGTATGGCATTATTAGTGCCGATGATATGACCTTCTGTATTTCTGACATTGTTATCTCTGTCTGATGGAACCGGCGTTGGAGTAATGTTTTGTTTGAAGGTGGTGTACTACCATAAATTGTAGTCATACTTCGTAAACCTGTGTCAAGCTCAACGATTTTATTCTGCAGTTCTTTGCTTTTAATTGCAAAATCTTTCTGCGAGACTAAGTAATCCGATGTGGTATTATGGAGTTCAGTATTCATATATCGTTCGAAATTGACAAGATGATGATCTATAATATATAATATGTTGTTATCAACTATTGTACAAGATTCGGTATTCTTTGATTGAACCGCTGTAATTCGTGTTTCCAGACCAGACATTTGACCTTCGTATACGAGGCGTGTTTGCTCCAGTTCCTTTGACACGTTAACTTCGATGGAACTCAATCGCGTATTCGCGTCCTCAACACTCGCTAATATAAATTTTCTTTAGTGGCATTCTTTGACTGTGAAACGCTTTCCTCAAAATTTGTCTTCAATCTCACAACTACTTTGAACTTACTCAATATTAGCTGTTTGCTCGGTTTGGCTTACTTTCAAAATTGTGAATGTGTTTTCCAATACGTTTAATGATGTGGTTGATTCATTAACACGTTCGTTTAAATCATATACTTTATTATCTACCTATACTATATGTTGTTACGAGTTACCTAACTTATTGTGATGCTCATCAAACCTATAATCCATTTTTGCATTTAGCTCGGCATTCTGAGATTTCAATTCAGCATTCTGAGTTTTTTATTCCGCACTTAACTCAGTATTATGAGATTTTAGTTCCGCTTTGAACTCGGCATTCTGAGTGTCAAATTTAGCATCAATTTAGGCATTTATCCCATTCAAAATTTCTAGTAACGTGGTCAAACTAATTTTAGAACCGTGCTTAACATTTGGCCTATAAACCATTTCTAAAACACTGGCGATGACGTTAGTGTGGATTACGGCTTTAAAGACCTCTTCGCTGTCACTGTAATGATCACCAGCAATACTTGACGTAGCGCTTAAAACGGGTATTCCTTCAAAACTTAAGGTTTCGGAATTGGAACCTGACATATCGCTTGCCCCACTATTCTTTAAGATGTGTAGTGAACTTACCCAAAAATGTGGTTCTCTGGCCATTCATTTACTATACTGGTCGGGATGGTAGTGAAAATATAATTAATTTTCACACAGAGAATATGAGACAACTTTCATAAACGGGTAATGTACTCTGGACTTATTTCCTCTTAGGCAACACAGCTGTGATTGACAAGGCGTATAGCTTATTGTCAGAATATGTATGGTAATCTAAGAATCCTCTTTGCTTTACACGTAATGTTATATCCTCTATTCTTACTCTTTAAGCTTGAATAAATATATTTCATTTTGTGTCTCTTTCCGCTTCCATAGCCATAACATTGTTTCACCATTCTGTAAGGTATGGCTCAAACAATGTGGTAACAGTCGATTTCTATCGTGGCCCCACGTTGGGTGCCATTCTGTAAGTGAGCAAGGTATTTTGAGCTTTTATTCTTTAAAACCAATGTAGTAAAAATAAAATTATTTTGTAAGTTGGGCGCCGATAAAACAAAATAGTGTGAATGTTCTGACCACTAGACCTTACGCATAATTATAGGATACGACCATAGAAAGATGTTTATGTTTAGACAACTCATGTAATGTTCATCTCTTTTGAATACACTGAAAATAATTGTCGAATTCTCAAAATTTGAACAACTTAGTACAACACTGATAGAACACACTCAAATAATGATTTCAGTGCAATCAGTAACACCAAACACTTTAAAAATCCATGCTAGAGATGAAACATAAGTTCATATAGACAAGTTTAATCAAGAAACAAATTGAAATGTAGAATAACAAGGAACATGCACAAAACAATACTCTTTCTAAGGAAATCTTATAACTAAACTATTTACAACTTCCTGTTGTCAGAGATAAATTGAGATTGATTTTGAATGACTAATGAAAATGTTAATTTTGTATACAAATATCATATGACTGACACAGCAGTGGTGAAATCATAATGTGATATAGCATTTTTAAGTCAGAAATATCCTTTCAATTAAAATGTTCAGTTTTAAAGTCCTTGGTTAACTTTCAGCCGCGAGCACTTTGAGATTCATACAACTATACCTCTGGACTTGCCCTAAAGATGTCCACTAGTTCATGAAAATTATCCGAAGAGTTTTCAAGCTGTGTAAAAATTATTAGGATTTGAACTTTATGGAAAGTCTTTGAGTATGCTCAACAATATTCAATTATAAGTTTTTTATATAAAGTAGCTGTGAGGAGTAGGGCTCGATGAGTTAATTTGACAGCAGGGCTAAGACTTGAAACAGCTGATCTTACTTGGAAGACAAACTGGCGGAGAAAGCTGCTGGTTCTCCGTAGACATCGAAGTTGAGAAGTCCGCGTTTTATGGAGTATTCCTCTACAAACTCTGCATATGAACATCCACTATGTTGGTACTGAGCCTCTGCAACACTCAGTTGGTGCCTTATCACGGTCCTTGTCGCTTGAAGGCTGTTCTGGCTGAGCTACATCATCATCGAACCCTCTAGTTCCGTGGCTACATTACGACGACCTACTTACACAACATCCGCAAGACTTCTAGCATAGAACTCTTTTATAACAACCAGTTCTCGACACATTGTCGTATGTTCCAAACAAACGACATGAGTGAGGATAAAATAATGTCTTCCTTTTCTGTATGTCAAAGAGTTATATAATGTCAAAGCGAAACCACACGAGTAATATTTATTATGAAGTAAAAGTTATATTCTTAATTTTGTGACTGCCCTAGAGCGAGCTGAATAAAATTATACTCTAACAAAATTCATAAATTATTTTTTTATAATTTTACAGATAACACATTGTCTCACCTGAACTAATTTAAATAATAAAGTAAATATAAATTTTATACGTGATACATATTGATGTTATTAAGTCTACAAGAAATCAAACAATAGCATCAACAAATTTTCGAAGATAATCTGGTAAAATACTAAACGATGATATTTGTAAACAATTTGTGGTAACCTGTGGTAAGGGAACTCTGTACAGTATACCCGTTAATTATATGCAGGCATGTGTTAGCAGTGTGACATTTCTCAAAGGTTGATTTAAAAATTGCTCAACTAAGCTTGAACAACCTATAAGTAAATATGATATAAGTCCAACTCGGGTTTTGGGAAGGGAGGTAGGGTGTTTGCTATGCCACCCGAACAGCCTGTTTGCCACCATATTGCTAGCTATGAAAATCACTCGGCTGGCATGCGAGACAGGATGTGTCGTGTGACAGCTGGGTGGGAAGTGTCTGCTATGTGTGTGTCCTGGCAGAGTGCCCGACTGCGCATGTTCTGAACCAGCACAAGAATACTCTGCTTGGAGCGATGTGCTCGCTTGCTACCGCGTACCTCCCTCTATCCGGCGTCCCACACCTAACATAAACAAACATCTAAAAATAAAGAGCTACGTCTGACACGCACATTACCTCTCCTCGTGGCGAATTTTCTAACTACTAGTTGTTCAATTATTATTTTGGCTAATTTTTATAATATTTAAATATATTCTTGACTATTCCGTATGACACTCGAGGAAACAACTTCAGAGGAAATAAAGTCATAACATTAAAATATAAAAGTTAGGAGAAACAGTGTGCTTTGTGCCAGCAGGTAAAGGCCCCCAATAGTAGAGCCCAATGACAGTTTAGTAGTTCACCACCTAGTTTTGTCAGGGAAAGAGTGTATATATATATATATATATATATATATATATATATATATATATGTGTGTTTGTCCCTCTCCCTAGATCGAAGAAGGGTTTTATTTATTTATTGGGTGGTGGTTGATGGATTTTTAAAGTTTGTTTTGTTATTCCCCATGAGAGACCAGACGGCCAGTACTGTTTGTAAGATATTGCAGGAACAAGTGTTTTGTTATTTTAGTTCACCCGCCCAAGTTGTTACTGACAATGCGAGAAACTTTACTTCCACCGAGTTATCAAATATAGCTTGTTCTTGGGGAGTTTGTTTGTTCCACACAAACCCTTATCACCCTCAAGCTAATATGGCAGGGCAGTATAATCGTACCATTAAGGCTGCACTTGTTGCCTTTGATCATAATGTTCACACAGTTTGGGATAAAGAGATCTGTGTCGTAATGTTGGTCTTGAATTCTTGTGTAAATGTTGCTACAGGTTTGACACCGCAAGAAGTGTTCTTTGGTCGGAGATTATTGCATCCTCTCCTTAATGCCTGGGGCTTACATTTTGATGTAGTTGTAGGGGAGCGTAATGAATTCTGGGAGGATGCTACCGAGCATCTCAAGGAATACTATCGCCATATGCGTAGGGCTCAGGACGAGCAATATGATCCTGTTTCTTACAAGGTTGGTGATTTAGTTCTTGTAATAACTCATCATTTATCTAGAAAGGTTGAATCCTTCTCAGCAAAATTAGGCCATATGTACGATGGCCCATATCGTATTGTTGGTTTTCTTACCCCAATGTCAGTGTTGTTGCAGGACCCAGCAACGGGAAAGTTTCTAAAAAGCCATGTCTGTAATATTAAGATTTTTCATCAGCCATTGGAAGATCTGCCAGCTCCTGTGCCCTGAAGAGTAGCACTGTCATCACTAGGTGAGGGTTCACACTGTATGGGTATGTATTTAGGAAGTAAGGTACTGCAAATATTGTTTACTCCTTTTTTAAAGATGTTCGCTAAATATATATATTATTTTTAATTAGCTTCAAAAGGTGTAAAGATACAAGCAGTAGTGGTCTGTATGGATTATTAGGCAAAGGATATCCACCTAATATGCATGTTTACAGTGGAGAAACACAAGGGAGCGTTATTAGAAGTTTCGTTAGGTGAGTTTAGGCGGACATCTCCCACCAAGTCCTTTCTGTTTTCCATATTGCTGTCCACACTGCCGCAGTAACTGGAGTTCAACCTCAGAAGATAAAGGACGGACGGGATCTGTCCACTCTTTCTTCGTCATTGGCTGTTTTCTACTGTGGGCCTCGTCCATCAGCTTCCCTGGGTTTAGAGAATAGACCCCTGCAGCTCTCTTCCAGTGTATGGGAGGATTGAAGCCCTGCTTCAAGTCTGACACATGTGTCAATCAGCAAAATCAAGTAACTTTGTGAGTAATACTGTTCTACCAAAGACTGTCCTGCCTGAACGATTTATTTTTCGTCCCGTCAGCTGGTGAAATGTGCGATGTCTACAATTTTCTGGAGTACCATTAAATACTGCTTCTATGGGGTTGTTGTGTTTACAGAACTAGTTATTTTGTTTGAAGAAGGACTAATATTTGAAGAGGCAATATTTTTTGCTGCAGAAAAAGGTTATTTGTTATTCTTCGACCCCACCCCTACCCCTTGCCCGTACCACTTCCCTGGGTGACGCACGTCTAAACGCTTCCAAGCGCTGAGCTATAATGAAGAGACCCGCGCGGCACTCCTGGCTCAGGCGAGCGCTGTCTGGTGGCTACTACTGGCAACGAGCTCAGTATCGCACACTCTGGCACCTTCCACACGTCTCTTCGTTATTCCCGCCGTCTCCATACCATTCCCGAGCCAAGTTTTCGCTTATAAATGTTCGTCCCCAGCTCGAGCAAGTGTGAAGTGTTCCTCTTCCAGTTGCGTGGGCTGGCCGACGATAGATCATGTCTACACCACTTCGTACATCAGGGCTTCAGCATGATAAACGTGTTTTCGCGTAATATGAGTTCTACTCAAGTTAAGTATTGCAATGAACGTAGTTGTTCTTATGCTGGATGTAGAGTTTCCCTTTTAGTTGTGTTTTTTGTAGAGATGTTGCTGTATATGGATTATGTTTGTGTTATGGATTTTTGTAGGGGAGTTTTTCGTGACTGTTTTGACTGTGTGAATTTTCAATATGGTTTTTTATGGGAATGTTTGCAAGAGATGTATTCTTCGTTTTTTTCGGCCTGCTGTAGGAATTGTCTCCTGGACTACGATTTGCCAAAATAATTTTACTGCCAAGGAGTTTAGTGGATATTTTATGTCGTGCCTTTATGATGGTTAAGTGTAATGATGGTTTTTACTCCTTCCCAGTGGTATTCTTGTAATTAGTATCTCATGTTGTACTTTTTAGTGAATCATCAGGCGTACTTTGCTTTTGAAGTTATAAGTGTGCTTGTTTTACTCAGGGAGTCATTGTACCTTTTTTTAAATTGGGATTTTACAAGTGTTTATTCAGGTTGGATGATTTCTCAAGATATATTATTATTGTTGTTTTTCTGTTTTTTCCAGTACTTGTGTGTTCCCTCCTTCCCCTAGTTCACCGATTGGTAAGAAGCAACTGAAATTTACAGATGTAATTTATATATTTTAAATCAAGTTTGAAAGTTGTTGTCCGTGTTGATATTGTATAGATGGGGTCTAATATATTTGAATTGATTTTGGAATTTTTGTGTCCATGGTTTCTTGATTTTTTTATGGCGTGAATCCTCCTCCTTACCTTCCTTTAGCCCTGCTACGCCCTAAGGGGGCGTAACAAACTCACAACTATAATATACTGTATTAAGTCTTACGTCGACTTAAATGGCACTTGAGATGCGATGCAGTGTGTTGAAAGTACTCGCTTTTTTGTGCGTCAAATGTGCTGATCTACGCATTTCACATGAGGACTGTTGAGTGAGTACTTTCAAGAATGTACTATAGAAACACCATTTTAGAGTTCTCCAAAACGGCTAAAAACTGCTTCTTCAATGTGCTGTATCTCAAAATACACATATCAGATACATACAAAACTACTCAAAGGCCTTGCACTGAATCTTCGTAAAGATTTTTCACCATTAAAATAATAGGCTGAACGCTGCAAGTGCAGTAGGTACACAAACTCAGTGTGACGAGAACATTGCACGCCAGTTCAGAGCCTTGATACGCCGAAGAAGCGTCGTGTGCTTATCGCTTCAGCGCTTCTCGGCTTCAACACGCATGTAAAAAAATTCACGCCAGCCGCACATTTGCAGAACGTTACTGGAAATACAAACACATTTGCTTCTCCAGGTTAACTATTTAAGACTGAAAACATTTTGTTCCGTACAAAGTAGAATGATAATACAACTTTTAAATGAAGTTTTCAGCTACTGCTAATATTTTTACTTGGCCAGCCATTGGTTGAACCATGCATGTGTGATTCTCCATCCCTACAACTGTACCCTTTATGAGAATTGCAGGCATATAAGTCATACATTGCTTTTACTGATAGCTACTTCAAGTAGCAGAACTTGGTCAAAAATAAGAAACATAATAATTTGTTATGTCTATATATAAACATATATATATTAGAAGTAATGATCTCATAGGCCATGTATGAATTAGTACAAAATAAACGAAAACAACAACAATGCGTATACTACCGTTATATTACTTTCTCGAATGGCGAATAATACTGTTCCGAAAGCATATTTTCAGAAAAATGCATGTGGATATATCGTTCAGAAAAATCCAAGCAATGCATTTGGGAGAGCAGTGTAGAGAGACTAGTCCAGTAAAAGTGGCAACCAGCCCACACTTCGCTGTAGAGTGCTGCAGTCTGCTGGCGACGTTTCGAAACACTTATAAGGGGAGCCATCAATGTTCTGAGAGCATGTAAGCTAATTGTCCTACAAGTTATTTGTTTTATTAAATTTATGTCGGTTTTGTTCATGCCTGATGTAATGTAAGCAATGAACAATGATAATTTTATCTCAGCAAGTGTAGGTTTATAATAATTTGTTAAAAACCCAATAACAGATAGTATATTAGACTTCTAAAGTATGTGTAATAAAATTTAGCACATTTCTTAGTTTTTACTTTAGAAAAGCTTTTGTATAGTGGCGTCCAAGATATCAAAGTGGCCAGCCAGCCATATAGTTTGAACAAACGAACTAACGGGCCGGAACATTCGCCCTTATTAATATTAATATAATAAATATAAATATATACAATATACACACGCGCGTGTCACATATTTCAGACCACTGAGTTACTGCGGCCCCCTTATTGGGTGCTCTGGTCACTGAGCTACTGCGGCCCTATTTGATAAATAAATAAATAAATAAATAAATAAATAAATATATATATATATATATATATATATATATATATATATATAAACGTTCACTGGGTCACTGCGAATACACTTGGAATAACTCTAGCCACTTGACTACTATGGCTTTTTGGAAGGAAATATTTACAACCCATAGACACAAAGTAAAGGAGAAATGACGAAAAAAAATAAAAAATTTACAATGGTTTTTTAATGCAATAATCAATCCTAAGAAAACCTTAATCCGCTTCCTATCCACGATAAGAATTTTCCTGAATGTATGTGATATTGACCTGAAATATAAAGTAGTCTATGTCCCTATCCGACCCTTCAACTATATCTGTGTAAATATTACGTTAATCCGTTGCTCTGTTATGAAGTGAATGAAGGACAAACAAACATACTTTAGCATTTATATAGTAATAAGGGAATATATATATATACACATGTTTTAATTAAGCCAAATATAGTATCATATACATTATCTAAAACTAAAAGTTAACTAAAATATTTTGGCGACTTTCATATGTTTGACTAGCATAAACAACTTTTATGTCTTAAATACTTTTTTCCGTATATGGTCTTTGGCATACTTAAAAATGTGTTAAAATTTGAATCCAAAAAGTCTCTGGAAAAAAATTTTCATTTAAAATTTATTTTTATTATTTTTTAAATTTTACTTATTCCTGATTACAGCGATTTATTAAATATTTCGGTATCTAAATGAAAGTGTTCCATTAAAATAAAGTTAAAATATTTAAAATATTAACTTTTTTCTTACGTTTTCACAATGTATAATTCTTCTGAAGTCCAATTTTAAGTGAATTATAATTACTTAAAGAATATTTGAAATTTCGGGGAGGGCGACGAAACTTCCAAAATATGTATGGAATGTTTTTTATTTTAATACAGAGAGAATTATTGTTGTCTCTGGCTTAATGCAGTTTTTTATGATTTGTTTTAAGTATTTGTTACCTAACCTCAACCAGGAACTTGCAAAAAATATATTAATACATTTCAAATCTTTGCAATTTTCCCCTTAATAATATAATTTTATCAGTTATAGTGACTTAGTATAATTGTAGAGATGACAGACGGCATGTCGTAGTAATAGTGGCTGGAAGCCATGCCACGGTATGTGTCTTCAGCTATATGAAAGCGAAGCGAACACACTACATCCATCCCTGCATTCAAGGAAGAAACCCGGCCCAGGGAACTGCTGATAACACAATAGTAGACGTTATCATTACTACAAGTGATCGAGCTTTATCTGAAAATACCACCATATCATCTAACATTATCTCGTTTAGTGTTTGAAAACTGTATGTTAATTAATTTGCAAACTGTATGTTAATTAATTTGCAAATGTAATAGTAATGATAGTAAACATATTTGTGAATAAAAAGAAATGCCGGCGTGAGTTTTGATATTCATGCAATAAAACTGTTTGTTCTCTTGCCTTTATCTGATATAGTATTTAATTTATATAACATTTCAATATTTAGTGAAATAGGATTAAAAGAGCTTGTAATCTGAAAACGTTTACTAAACACGAATTATTACAACGGTTTAAGAAAACCGTGCCGGTTTTTTTTTTTTTTTGGAAACTCATAAAGTGTAGAGTGTTGATGGAAATGAGCTGAATACTCTTGAGCAAACATTGAGGGTTTTCAAAACCAGCACGAGGCAACACATACTTGAGGTAAATTCTGAACTGTTGTTAGTGAAATGTTATCCACTGATGATCCAGGTAAAGGTCTGCGCCTGAATAGCAATGGCTAGGTCGTTGAAGAAAGAAACCACGCCAGCAGAGATGTAAAGATGGTGAGTGTTTTAAAGAGTTGCTGGTGTCTGATTGGCTCTCGATTGCTGTGTGCGGTCGCCTGCTGACACGCCACTGAGAGCGGACTGGCAAGTGACTCCACGCTATGTTGTCAGGGCGTGATGTCAGTACGACAGGGCTTTCCCGCTTTTGCACACTAGATTATTATGTGTGACAAATAGTTGTCAGTTATATAGTTCTTAGACTAAGGTTGCCACTGTCTACAGCCACAAAGTATCAGTCAATGAATGGAATTGGGCTCCAACTTATAAGATAGTTGGCCCGGGAAGCCCAACCAACCAGAAAGGAAATAAACACAGAATGACCCACAACTCCAACCAATCACGAATCACTCCAAAGCCCCAGCATAGGTTGCATAAAGGCCTGAAAGCCCATCAGAGCTGCAACAAACCTACAAATCGTTTCAAACCACATATTGGCCACCAGATTGTAGCAAATCGTTTCGGACTGTTAGAAGTGTTAGAAGAATTCGCCCGCTTTCTGGCTACCCTGGGCGAGGAGATGAAGTTAACTTGCTTGTTGCATAGTTGGACCACAATTTGTCTCCTCCCTGTTACTTTCACGCTTTTAATTTCACATGTATACACTACGAGAAATCTAGATTTTCCACTTTATCACGAAGATCTTACCTAACAGGAATTTCTGTTTCATCCCGTGGCATCGCCGGTGCACAACGACTCTGGTGTGGACTAGAATTAAGTTTAATTATAACAGAGGGCTAGGGTAAAATATCGACTTGCCACTACAGAACCTTATTTAACCAATTGATAATGCTCTTCCCATACCCAGTTGTATTTATAAAGGTGTATTTTCCCTTTCTTGGAACGTATTCAGAACGTTCGCCTCTCTAACTTGAGTATTTTGCCTGCTAAAATACCGCCAAACATGGTGGCAAAAAACCTTAGTAGGTGACTCTACCCCTACACTGCAAGTTTCGGCTGCAATTTCCATCGCAACGCCAGAGGATTATGATACTTCGATATAACTGAAGGCCTATATATATTATATATATATATATTATATTTCCAAATGTTTTTGTAAGGAATATGTAAGCGAAGTTTTGCCAGTCAAATGTTCACACAACCTGTATATGTAAGTGAACACTTTCGTGTACATACACACACATTTTGAACAGTGCAGCAGCAAAATTATCTGGTGTTTACAACATAAAATTATTCGTAATGAGTGCCCCAGTTGGTATTAATATACAATTAAATCTCAGTTACAACAAAATGCCTTCCATAGAGCTAGAAAACATTTACAGTAGCCACTTCCTAGAAATTTTATTGGTCACATGGTGGGTTCCTGAATTAAATAAGGTGTTTTTAGTATCGTGTACAGAAAAATGGGGAAATATATACACTACATGGACACCTTCTCGCATGTAATCATGTGAGGTTGTCACGTAACATCTGATCATATTCTTATGTTCTTTCTTTCCCACTACAGTGTTTTCCTTGAAATTTAATGTAAATGTTATAGGGCAATTGGTATGGTAATTTAAACTGGCTGTATATATGTCCGAATATAAGAAAAAATTGACGAAAAAATGTAATCCCAAAAATAAAACCCAGAACATAGCAACAAAAAGTTTATAAGCATTGATTAGGTAGAAGCACTTAAAACAGGAAAAAGATGTAATAAACCGTTTAACAATAAATTTAGAAAAAGTGAATATAGTTACAGTGATATCAGAGAACAAGCACAATGAAAAAATGATTTAAACATAGATAATTTACTATTCAGTTTTTTTAAGGGTTGATTGACGAAGTTGGATTTGGTTTTGTTGATAGCGAGGTCATTAGAGATGGAGCACGAACAGCCAGAAACCATCCCAGCTTTCGTCTGTAATTATTTCAGAAAGTCATGGCTGGACGGGAATCATACCCAGGCCTCCCCAAGCAAGGGTCCAATGCGTCACCACTGCGCCACAGGACGCGGATATTCGTCGTTAGTGGTGTATTTATCATAGAACACAGTCTATATAAATCACGACTCTAACAACTGTTAGATTGCTTAATACTTCTGACATAATCTCTTGTGCACTAAGTGTCGAACTGCCAGCTACTGGCCGCACGAGTTTAGACCACATGACATGAGCTTGCAGCAGTGGTAACCACAGACCACAGCCACTGCACAGTCTATACGAGGCGACCCCAGCGGGCAGGCAACTCACACCCAGGGAACTTGTAATATTCACCGGCACACATACACGAGGACAACGCAAAGCAGACTCGGTAGGTTGGCTGCATTTCGTATGCTTTTTATTGATTTTATGACACCTGGGTTCTTAGTAGTTTTTCTGCTGACATAACGGTTTGTTCATGTGTAATTCTTCTGAGCACTTATGAGTGTGCGTATTTTGAAAGTGTGAGGTTCGTAATTAAATATGGGTGTCGTAATCGCATGATTAAAGTAGACTTCACATACTTACCACTTTTTTTGTTCATTGGTAGGGAAATATTTTTAATTAGTATGTTTTGTTACTATATTAATATAAATATTAGTACGTCTGCTCCATTCCTTCTGTGAGGATCAATCTGGTTAAGTCTTTTTAGTGATTTTGTGTCGTGAGACGTGTTTTTCTCTCTTGTAACATAATTTTTTAATGTCTTGTGTTTGGTTTAATATGTGTGGCGATTTTCGTATTTATTTGCTTCGACGTAATATTCAGTTAAAATATTTCGAACTAAGCCATATCTAAATTGTGTTCAGTCTACTTTCAGAGACCACCCGAAGCGGATGTATCTCTGTGCTGCCCAGTCCTGCACCTATCTCGCACATGAATAGATGTCTCGTGCTCATGTGTTTGGTTAATTTATTGAACTTTGTTTACTGACATCAGTTAGTTAGCATTTGTTTCGTTCAATTTATTCTGCTGTTTGAAATCTATTATATTTTGGTAAGGCATTTCATTATTCTTATTTTGTTTTGGTATTAATATATATTTTGTGGTCTATTCCTTACGATTTGTAGTTCTGTCATGTGTGACTTGTAGTTCTGTCATGTCAAACTTTATCGGTTTAAATCTTTTTAATTGATTTATCTCGTGTTATGTGTTTTTATTTAACTATTTAGTATTTTTTTCATATTTATGAAGTGCTTTCTCGCTCTTGTAAAGTTATATGTAATGTTGGGTATTTATTTAATTAGCTTTGTTGGAAAAATTATATTTATTTCTGCCATTTCGCATATCAAATCAGTCGCGAGTGCTCAGTCTGCATTCAAAGAGTGAGCTAAATGGACCTCCTCTGCTGCTCTCATGCTTTCCAATCCTCAGTACAAATTCAGATGTCCTACAGTCAATATCGATGCCGCCTCTTTCCAAACAAATAAAAAATACAATGACCCTTATTTCACTCTTTCACCAACCTCGACCCACATATACCCATTTCACTCTACAACACCGCTCAGTCGGCTGCCGGGAGTCAGTAAGTAAACACCACTTTCAAAAAATAGATCACCGTGTACACATACCACCCCACAAAATACAAAAATTTTTAATAAAAATTAAAAAAAAAATATATTTTTTACCTAATTTTGGAACATTAAAAAAAAAATTACGACGTAATCTGATTACGCAATATGAAAATTAATCGTATAAAGAACATCCGGATTAACCAATAAATGGGATTATCATATAAACTGTTTTTAGAGACAGCAGCTGTTCCCTGAGGTTGTCCATGAAGAGGAACTCATGGCCTACTCCACCACGGAAGAGACTACGCGAGGAAAGAGAGCCTGCATACGGTCACCAGTGACTGCGCATTCTCAGAAGATGTTGAGCTTCGTATGGCCAACATGAATTATGCATCCCCTAACTAAAACACATCCACCTGCAAAACCGCTGCCATTCCATTATGTCTGAGGGATAATTGCGTCATTCCAGATCTCTCCAGCTGAGATAAATCCACTCTCATCTGTAAAAAGCGCTTCTCAGGAGTGTTATTAGAGTACCACTTCACTAACGTTCAACGAAATTAAGTGTAATAGTATTTTATAATTTGTCACGAATGGAATTTTACAAATTTATTCCGGAGAGAGGGATTTGGGTGGCTCTTAACATCGAGATCTTTAGAGCTGATAAGGGTGAAGTGAGTTGTGTATGGAGTAGCATCGGAGTGTGAGGGCGGGGGAAATGGGATATCTCCAGGAAAAGGGATATCTCCGGGAAATCCCTACGACTAGCGGCGTCGTCCATATCAATTCTCACGTATGAAAATGCGGGAGTGACCCCGCCTGGAATCGAACTCTGCACGCCAAGGTGGGAGACGAGTAATCTAACCACTACACCACCGTGGCCCCAGTGGCATTCCGGCCACTGATGTGAAACGCTTGCCACTGTGAGAGTTGAGCGCATGCGCTGTTGAGTAGTGCCCATTAGTGCAGTTCTATGCCGGCTCTCTATGAAGATCTTCACTTCGTTGAGTGCGTGAATTTGAAATGTAGCAGATGCGGATCCAAGATGGCGGGAAGATGACGTGTCCGCAACAGCTATTGTCACAACCAGGTGTTGGACACTATGCTGCGAATGGGCATTGCACGACAGCTGCTGTTATGACGGCCGTGATGTCGCTTTTCATTTATTTATAGTGCTTTGAAAACGCTGTGATAATTCAAAAAAGTGAACGGTCCGATTGTGCGTGGTGCCCCAGTCTGGAACATGTTGGACGTTGTATATAGTCGACACGATGGCACCACCATGCCTAGGCTTGTAGTGTCGTATATCGTACACGGTCGACACGATGGCACCACCATGCCTAGGCTTGTAGTGTCGTATATTGTATACGGTTGACGCAATGGAACCCCATGCCTAGCCTTGTAATGAAGGGTATTGTATATGGTCGACACGATGGCACCACCATGCCTAGACTTGTAGTGTCGTATATCGTATACGGTTGACACAATGGCACCCCATGCCTAGCCGTGTAATGAAGGGTATTGTATATGGTCGACACGATGGCACCACCATGCCTAGGCTTGTAGTGTCGTATATTGTATACGGTTGACGCAATGGAACCCCATGCCTAGCCTTGTAATGAAGGGTATTGTATATGGTCGACACGACGTCACCACCATGCCTAGACTTGTAGTGTCGTATATCGTACACGGTTGACACAATGGCACCCCATGCCTAGCCGTGTAATGAAGGGTATTGTATATGGTCGACACGATGGCACCACCATGCCTAGACTTGTAGTGTCGTATATCGTACACGGTTGACACAATGGCACCCCATGCCTAGCCGTGTAATGAAGGGTAATGTATATGGTCGACACGATGGCACCACCATGCCTAGACTTGTAGTGTCGTATATCGTACACGGTTGACACAATGGCACCCCATGCCTAGCCGTGTAATGAAGGGTATTGTATATGGTCGACACGATGGCACCACCATGCCTAGGCTTGTAGTGTCGTATATTGTATACGGTTGACGCAATGGAACCCCATGCCTAGCCTTGTAATGAAGGGTATTGTATATGGTCGACACGACGTCACCACCATGCCTAGACTTGTAGTGTCGTATATCGTACACGGTTGACACAATGGCACCCCATGCCTAGCCGTGTAATGAAGGGTATTGTATATGGTCGACACGATGGCACCACCATGCCTAGACTTGTAGTGTCGTATATCGTACACGGTTGACACAATGGCACCCCATGCCTAGCCGTGTAATGAAGGGTAATGTATATGGTCGACACGATGGCACCACCATGCCTAGACTTGTAGTGTCGTATATCGTACACGGTTGACACAATGGCACCCCATGCCTAGCCGTGTAATGAAGGGTATTGTATATGGTCGACACGATGGCACCACCATGCCTAGGCTTGTAGTGTCGTATATCGTACACGGTTGACACAATGGCACCCCATGACTAGCCGTGTAATGAAGGGTATTGTATATGGTCGACACGATGGCACCACCATGCCTAGGCTTGTAGTGTCGTATATCGTACACGGTTGACACAATGGCACCCCATGCCTAGCCGTGTAATGAAGGGTATTGTATATGGTCGACACGATGGCACCTCCATGCCTTCCTTGTAATGTCAGGTGTTGTATATGTTAGACACGACGTGATCTCCATGCCGAGACGTATAAATTAGAGTGTTGTACATGGTAGATACGACGTCACCTCCATGCCTTGCCTTGTAATGTCAGGTGGTTTACATGGTCTACAATTTAGCACCTCTATGCCTAGTCTTGTATTGTCGCGTGTTGTATATGGTCGACACGATGTCATTTCAATCCTTAGCCTTGTAATGTCGGGTGTTGTATATGGTCGACATGGCGTCACCTCCATGCCTAGCGTTGTAATGACCCGCCTCTGCCTACCTAGTGTTAGAGGTGAACCTTCGTGGGACGGTGACCTATCTAAATACTGACTACACCCTGCCATGTTGAACCGCTGTAATCACATGTTCAGCAGGTTACCAGGATGGTATGGCTATAGGTACTGCTCTCACCATGCAGTATGTTAAAGTGCATTTAATACGAACACTTTTAATGGAAGTGAGTGCAATTCTTTAAACGCCGATTTCTCATTTGTTTTGGTGGGAGTGAATGGAATTTGTTTATACATGAAATTCCAACACCCGTCATTTACATTTGTATTTAATGGATGCGAAAATTACCGGTATGTCGTACATGAAACATCTTCGAATATCGTGGTTCATATAGTGTAATTATGTTGAAAAATGATTTTGTAGGGTCTTCAATTTTAAATGTAGTTACGACCAATATTGTAATATGGCAGATTTGTATGGCGTTTTGAATGTTAGATGAGCACTTCAGAATTACTGAGATCCGGCAGAGCAAATTAAATATGTGTTACATTTAAATCTCTGAAAACTGTAACAAACAATATAGCAGCTACTTTAAGCCGTCCTGTCATTCTGGAGCTGATTCATTTATAATGCATATTTTAATTAACTTTTTATTTAACGGTGAAATTTTGTATGCCTCCCATATATTTTCTTATATGAATTTATATACGTTGTTGAGCAATGCTTTCAGTCAACTTACTAAAATTCAACACAATGTGTAAGAATTTTTTCCATTTGTTAGGTGGAGATTTTCATTAAATACTTTAACGTCTTTATTTTCTTCTCCTTTGTTTACTATGCAAAAATATACATTTGACAGTGCAAAGTTCTGTAACATGGCCAATGTCTTTTTGTAAACAAATAGAAGCTTACATTGGATAACGAATAATGACTCATTAGTGCACATTTTTATAGTTTATAGGAAAATATATTTCAGGTTTCAAATTTGTCAGAAGTTTTATAAAAATACGCATTCACATAAAACTCGTCGCATGTTCACATAACGAACATATGAACTTCAGTTCTCAGCTATGTACCACTTTGGAAGTCGTCATCTCTTCCCTCTAACCCCCCTTTCCCACTACTCCATTCCCCTGCCTTGAAACATCAGGGTTTTTTTTTATGTGAATTAAAGTTAAATAAGTTTCCACTTGCCTGCTCCTCGTCCTATTCAGCTACTCTCCCGGCACTACTTCAGCAGCACTTACTTTACTGGCATTACTTCAGCAGCACTTTATCTGCCGGGCCGGCAGCACATACTCTCCCGGCACTACTTTCATGCAGCAATTGCTCATCTGGCAGTACTTAGGCAGCTCGTACTCACTTAGCCTTAGAGGTTTGATAAAATCCCTTTAGTATGCACGTTCTTAAATTATGGTTTGACTAATGTGGTGACGTGTTGTGGGTGTGTGTGAATATACTAGTCAACTGCGGTCCCGTTTTGCCACCCCATGTGTAGAGAGATCAGTTTTTTTCACGACTCAGGCATTTGTATTTTATAAACAAATACGCATATTGATTATTTGGTGTTTCTTAAATGAGAATTTTTGATTTAGTCAAGGAACCATCACAAGGTTTGTTTTTGTGTGCTGTGTATGAAGTATTTAGAGTAACATTATTAGCGCACTGACAGCGCAATTAACAACAATATCAACACATTTTATAGGTTGCGAATATTTAATTATGGCTGTGCTAGAGTCGTAATTATATTATTTTCCTTTTAAAATATTAGGATATTACTATTACTGTGTTCGTAAAAAAATAAGTGCTCCCATACTAAACCTGCATGAGTTGGAGAATTCTATGTAATATTCACCAAATTATTTGATATCTTGTAAATTGCACCTATGCAATATGTATAAATTATGCCATGCTCATTTCTTTTGCCAAGGTGGGGTTTAAAAAGGCTAAGTTAATGTTACTCGGGTACCGTATAAGGAACGTATATTTTGATTGTATGCTCATTCAGCTGGTAGATTAATTGTTGGTATAGCCGAAACAATATTGGTTACCCGGGTTTTCTGCCTTTTTCACGATAGGATACTATACTGGTGTACGGATACCCCTAATTGCATTTGTTTATGAAACCTTTTTTAACCACCTCTATGAATGCTTTAAGAGGTGTACCATTTGCTCATTTCCTATGCATAATATTTTTGGTTAGTGAGCATTTTTAATGGAGCAGTTTCAATTATATGGGTACACCTAATTGTTTATAATTCTAGTGAAAGTTATTTACAGAGCATTGGCTGTTCAGTGTCATTGGATATATCATTAGTTGGATTGAAAGTGTCGAACATTGTCAAGTTATATATTTTTTATTAAATAAAGCGTATTTTTCTGAAACCTTATGTAAGTAGAAATTTGTGGGTACACCATAACTAATTAAAGGAATTTTATAGATACTAAGACAAACAAACACTCGAACTATATAATCGAACGAAGGCAATCACACGAGTATCCAAACAAATGCATATAATTCATTTAATAAAATATATTATTGACAGTTTAATTTATTTTGGCCCAAAATAGAGGTTTTGTTTTTCCAATATGTATTTGGGTAGAAGAACAGAATTAGTTTTGCTACTTTTGAAGTTTAGTTTAGTCAACAAAATATTTTGTTGGGGTAACTAAATATATTTTTGACCATATACAGACTAATATTTGGTTGTCTTTTGTCTCAGTGCACACTTCGACATGCTTCTAACTACCCAGTGATTTGATTTCCTGTAAAGTCGTACAGATGTAACGTACAACACTGTCTACTAGCGATATCAGGCATCAGACGACGAATCTAAGTTTTGTCGTTTAACACGAGTACAGCGCTCTATACCCATCGCACACACATCATGCTGCGTATATGAGCACGCCCTACCATTCCAAACGCCAGGTGATCTCCTGATTGCCCTTGTGCCTGTCTTTTCAGCTGCTAAGTTAATTAGTTCTTTCCTCCTTATTTTTTGCACAGAAGTGTATAGATACATTTAACGGGAAGAATTTTTAGTTGTAATTTATTTTTTCCAAAACTACTCAGTTACCTACGCATGAGTTATGTCGCAAAAAAAACAAATATTTATTTCGCTAAGTTACAGTTATTTTCTCCTAAAGAGTCCTGGCTTTCTGTTTGGAAAACACATTAGATCAGATTTTCTTTCGTGATAGGATTATTTTGATTTTATCGCATTTTAAATTTCAATTCGTGAATCACAAACGTTTGTTGTCAAGATGACGTAAATCTGGTTGGTCGAGGTAAGTAAATAAATGCCTTTGTACTGAGACATGCAGAAAATGTTTAATAATCTGTCTTGCGTGTGAATGATACCAGAAAAGTGAGGTGTCGTTACGTATCACTGTGTTGTGTGTTGCCTGCGAAGCACTAAATGAAGTGCGTGCACGATGAGCACACTGCCCGCCGGACAGTTGTGGCTGGTGCCACCGCTTGGCACACTGCCATTCTTCCCTCACACAACTGCAGCCATCTTCACTCTCCTCCTGGCCTGTGGACCATCCCGGTAGGCGTGCCAACATTCCCACACCGACCCGCTTCCACCCATGCGCCCTCACAGTCCTACCACAAACAATGTTGCTTTATCTTACACTTGTGTGAAACAGCTCGCTCATGTTATACGTGTTGCATGGATATTATACCGTCATCGCCGATAGAACTAGCTGCTTGAGAAATCAGGAGTGGGTGAGGATTCTGCTATGGCCTCTATTAACAAACATTCCCGCAATGCATGAAGTAATTTCTGAAAACTGCAAGTAAACCTAAATCATTTACTGGCATTTGTGTCCCAAAACGAATCGGCTCTTATGACATTAAAAAAGTCAAATCGACGTAAATTGGATTAAGGTTAGCTCAAACTTTAAGTAAATAGCTGATCTCATACATAAGTACCTACACATTAAGGAAATTCCTATAATATGTATGAAGGGAACAACGGTTGTGGGTGGAAACTCCAATTTGCGAAACTGCGAGGCAGGTAGGCTCAGTCTAAAGTTAATTTATCGTGTGGAGGAAAGCGGAAAGAAGATGCTAGGAAGGGTGTAAGAAGTGTTCGAGATACAACTGCAGAGCTGCTTTGTGCGTGGCTGGTATGTGCCTCGAACTGCAAGCTGCAGGGTAAACAAGGTGAGTGTTTACACTCCAGCCTCTCTTGTTTACCCTGCAGCTTGCAGTTCGCAGCAGGATATGTAAACACCGGCACAGCTACGTGTTTATGATAGCGCGCGGTGGCGTAGTGGACAATAAACACATGACGTAAACTGCCGGGATGTCCCACCTCACAGCATCATCACACTCTCCTTCAGCAGGAAGACTGCGGGTTCTCTGAAACACGCTTCTATACCACACACAGCGCGGATGGCCGCTGTGCTAGTTAATAAACAAGTAGCGCTTCGTTATGGCGTCACATAAACGTGGTTTCAGGAAGAGGTACTGAAACATACTTCGCTGTACACATTTATGCATAATGTTCCGTGTGGACCGGGGCCGGGCCACGCCCTTCCTCTCCAGGGAGTTATACTCTATATCTGACGTTCACATACAAAACAAATATAAGGAAATGACACTGCAAGTTTGGTCGCTGCCATTCTTGCTGAATATACTATATTCAGTAACATCAACAATCACATATAAATCCATGACATTGCCTTCTTTCGCTTTATGACAAAACACAACAGTATTTAATTTCACTTTTTCCGGGGTCCAACGTCCCTGTTTCGGGGATGGACAGCTGGGGCAGGGCCGACAACCGTGTTCCTGCCAAAAATGCATTTACATGGTAATACGAACGCTGACATTTCTGGTATTTTTGTACGGGAGAAATGCCTTGTTAAAAATAATTTCACTTGGATGCACTTCCTCTTGACTGCGAGACTGTTTTTGAAGTACTTTACAGTTAGCAGGTACTTTTACAAGACCATGTTTTCACAGACGCAATGACCATAAAGGTATACTGGTATTTCGCTCTGTCTCTGAATAAGCAGAGCGAGTAGAATACTTATTCTGTTAAACTCAAGAAGTGGTTCTATGCTATTCGAATGCAGTCATGCTGCACTGCCTTCCGTACCTTACGTGTATCCTTGCTTCACATCACAGGGGAATGCCAGTGCAAATATCACATTTGATCATTATCTGCGTAACATATATTGAAATAAATAAAATCACCAATTTGTTTTTACTATGTACATTATATGTGACCGTTTAGTGGCGTGCCTAATTTTTTAGTCAGCGTGTCCAATATGAGCACATTTTCTTACGAGTGAAACATGCCATTTCAGCTGCTATCGTTGCTTAGGTTCCTAGACAGTTCCTAGACAGTTGCTTAGGTTCCTAGACAGTTCCTAGACAGTTGCTTAGGTTCCTAGACAGTTCCTAGACAGTTGCTTAGGTTCCTAGACAGTTCCTAGACAGTTGCTTAGGTTCCTAGACAGTTCCTAGACAGTTGCTTAGGTTCCTAGACAGTTCCTAGACAGTTGCTTAGGTTCCTAGACAGTTCCTAGACAGTTGCTTAGGTTCCTAGACAGTTCCTGGACAGTTGCTTAGGTTCCTAGGCAGTTCCTAGACAGTTCCTAGACAGCTAGTACAAGAACTAAATCAGCACGGTGCATACTGTCCATTAGGTCCAACACGAAGGCGGATGTACCAATTCAAATACAATATAGGCATAGAATAAGTTTGCTGAAACCCCGAAGTTGAAATACTTACCTGAGAATATAAAAGGTTATTGTCTCGCTCTGAGTGGTAAAACCACTCGACGATACACAATTAAACCAGAACCAGTCCGTTCTGTAGTAGTATGTGCCGCGAATCCATACCTGACTCCCCTTTTCCAACAATTAAAATATTCATCGTCTTGTCGGACTTGAGGTTCACATACCTGATCCAGGCCTTAACTAGGCAAGGAGATTCGTATGATAGAACAAATATATTAATTATACTTGAATCATATGTATAGTAATAATTTAATTGAACTTTTTCCTAATCCTGATAAATTTATTCTTCATCCCATTCCATTAGAGGTAAAAATCAAAATGTCCACATACTCAGTTGTATGTTTTCCTTTTTCTGTACTTCGACACTCTAAAATGGCTGCAGTCACGAGCATGTCAATTTTACTAAAAATGTTTCCTTTAATACATATAATTTTAAACTAAGCGAGATTTTAGAGACCCGCAGTTAAGCTTATATATTTGAAATACAACGTTAGCAAGTATTAAACATTTTCACAAATATCTAGCAATGTTATATATATATATATTTATAACGGGGGTTCAAATAACGACATTGCTGCTATAGGAAGGGATTTGACAAAGATTGAGTTAAAAACGCGCAGTTTGAGAGCTAAAGTTGCCAAGACACGTGCAATCTGTAGCCGCTGCTCCAGACAACAGAAGCTGAGTGTGAGGTTGCCGGGAGCTAGAGACCCTCAACTCTGAGGGCATCTCTTCTGCCTGCTGCTGTGTCCAGTAGCTGCGTAGCCAATCACAGCGAGTGTATCCTCAGCGAGCGGAGTTGTCACCACGAGGTTGGCTCCAATGAGTTATTACTGGACAGAACTGCGTCCAGTGTACTACTCTACTTCTCATGTCACTTTTCTGTGCAATCCACAAGTTTTTTGGCTCTCCCAGACGTCGATCCGAGAAGCGGCACATTGGGCCGCGGAAAGAGTGCGTGAAATACTGTCGTGGTTGTATTAAAGTGACAGAAGACAAGGCAGTTTAGTTGAGCATTGGAATGGGAAACCAAACGCCTTTAGGTGTTGGTATCTGAATGCTGAACGACTTCACATTTACTAATTTTGGGTTATATGACTTTCCGTAGAAATGAAACATGATTTTGTTATATAGGCGAAATGTTCTAAAGTGTGCCGTCTTGTTCGTATATTACCACATTACTTGAATTTCTTCAAGATAATACTCGGGCTTGAAGGCTCACTGCTCGGGGAACACCGGCTTAAGGCTGTAAGTTCGGCAATGAGAACAGCCGCCGTGACAAGTGTACTGCAGGCAGATAGAACTGGCACGGCCTACTGTGCCCATGAACTAACGTCGCCCCTCGTAGTTATACTTGCCGCCTATTAGTCGAGAAACGCGGCCTGCGTCTTACACCGTATCACAGCTGTCACCCCCTCAACACTTCGCCTATTCGCGTTTATTCACACTTTTGAAACAAAACATACAAACATTTGACTTTTTTAGTAGTTTTCTCAAAATACCATATATCACAAGCGTTTTATATTTCTGCTTACATTAAAGTTTATTATTTTTTGTTATATAGATTTTTTACTTTTATTTTATAGATGAATTGTAATATTATATTTATTATTAATATAAGTAAAGCCAGTGATAGTATATGTTTGTTCGCAATGCCTAGTAAGAAGTAGTTGTTGAGCAAGATTATATGAAAGTGAACGCGCTAGAATATAAAATATATAGTTATAGAATTTATTTATATTTTCCAGATATAAAATTAGCTATTGAGTGTAATTAATTTAACCACAGAGATAGAAATATTAACTGTGAAAGAGAGAGGCAAAAGTATATAGACACAATTAAATTTCAAATTTGTAAGTTTTAATCCTGATGAAATAAACTTGGATATAACAGATGTAGTTGATTGCATTGTTGTGTATTTAGGTAAATATATTTAAAATGACACTATATCTGATTTATTAATCCAAGAGTTGGGAGAATTTTCAAAACCTATCCACTTTATATAAATATTAAGGCATTTAATTTTTAAAACGTTTTCGACCAAATGTTCATCGGTATAGTTTGTTTTAATAATTCAAAATATTAAAAAAAAATTATCCATTATGTCTTCTCCATTAATATATTTTAATTTGTAAGTTGGCACATCAAAATTTAAAACTTTACAAAAAGTAAACAAATCTGTTGACCAATTAGCTGTATAACCTATTTCATTTTTTTTTTTTTTTTTTAGTTTGCTCACACGAACAACATCTCCAACTTTATATTTTGGTTTAAAATTATTCACAAAATTTGTTAGAGATACTTTTTTTAAATTTTTTTTTATGAACTTCAATTGATTTCATTCTAATAGTGATGTACTTTGTGTTGTCGTATACTTTATCTTAGTCATCCAATATATTTACCCAATTGTAGTTGCCATTCAAAGGAAATTTGTTCCACAATATGTATTTCCAAATTCAATTAAATATTTCAAAAAAACTAGCTTTTATACAGAAAATAAAGAAAAATTATATATATTATGCTTTTCCACAAATTATTTAAATATTTTATTATAAAGTTCTAAGCCATTATCACTTTGTAAATTATTTGGTTCTATTTACATAAAAATATTTTCTAAAGCATTTACTATTTTTTTTTGCTGTTTTATCTTTAATTGGTTAAGTAAAAGCAAATTTTGAAAAACATCAATAATTTTCGTAATATATTTGTGATTATTATTTAGATGTGATATAACTTTTAAATTACCAATATCCATTTCTACAAGATCACTTTGCCATAAATCATCAATGCCAAATGATATAACTTTTCTTCTTTGAAGACTTTTTTGCGTAGGTATATGTAATTCATTAATTATTCCTTCAGTCACATTGAGAAATTTTTTTTTTAAGAATGTTGATATTTTAGAATTGCACAATTAGCATATACTTATCTGGACTACTCATCCAATTTTTGTGTATTCATTTCTTATATTATTATTTTTAGAGACTTTCTTCCATTTCAAACACCATCTATTCTCCATTTAATAGCTCTATATATATATATATATATTTTTTTTTTATATATATATAGTTATTATATAGTATGTATAGATATATAGTTAGTATTTGTATTTCACGAATATTCATACTGTGGTCAACATTCCATAAACAAAATAATTAGATTATTTATTTATTTTTATTTTAAAAGTTAAAAAGTCACCTCTGTTAACATCAAATGGTTTACTATAATCTATTTTTGTAGTTCCCTTAATAAGAATAAAAGTATCATAAACTATCAGAAATTATTTTATAAAGAGTACAATCCATAAAAAAAAGAAGAAAAAAACATCGTCTATGCGAAAAACATTATTATTTTTATTCCACATTCTACACAAATAAAATATATGAGATTTCTTATCTTTAAATATTTCAATTTTTTGGTTTAAATTTTTGCAATTTAAAACCTAATTCTTTATCAACAGTTTCTTTGCTTTTTTCGTCTTTTGTATTAACGAGTGGGTCGCAGCAAATCTAAACTGATTGGTTTAAATTTTGCAATTCTTTATCGAAATATTTTTTGACATGATATTTTCGATCAATAGGTTCAGCCATATAATTAATTATACGATTTTGAATAGAAACATTTTATTTTGTGTAAACAAAAACTTTAATTATTTTATGTCATAAAGCAGAAACAATGGTATTATATTTTAAACTAAATATGTTTTTAAATCAGAAACTCTAGGGTTATATTTTGATTCGACATCATTTTTTAATTCATAATCTTAAACAATAGCTTTATATTTTGAATCTAAATCTTTTTCAATGTCTGTTTTCATTATTTGTTTGTTTTATATAAGAAGCATTTGTATTATTGAATTGTGAATTTATAGCTTCTTTTAGAGTGTAATCAGAAACAATTGTTTTATATTTTGAATCAACGCCTTTTTAAAATAAATAATCTGATATGTGTATATCAAAAAATCTTTTATTGACCGCATCTTTATTATTTTTAGGTTCGCTTATATTAACAATTCTTCATCCCAGAAAAGAAATACACGATTTTGTAAAATCAAAACAAATGCTTAACTCACTTTGTAAAGAAGAAACAATCGAATTGCATTGTGGATCTACATATTTTTAAAATCTTCAGTAATATCATCAAAGTTTTTATTTAAAGATTCAATTAAGTTTTCCAAATATTTTCGACATTTCATAACATAGAAATTATATCGCGAAACTTAGAATTTCTCTAAAAAAGATATAATACTATTAAACATATATGTCTACAAATAACTGAATCAAAGTTCTGAATTCTATCATCATTTAGTAAACATTATTGTTTTTAAAATAATGAATTAAATTACTTGGAATATTGCCTCCAAATGAATCAAAATAGTAAATATTATTATTTTCTTTACAATAGCAAACCACATGAGAGCCAGGATTTGTTGAAATATCAAAATTAACCACAGTACATAAATTTTTATGCATAATTTTTGGTAGTTCATCAATCATATAAACATTTCTAAAGATTTTATTATTTAATTTTTCAATCCCGCTATTGGATAATAGAACTATTTTTTTTGCCTTCCTCTATTTTTCGCAACTATACCACTACCAGTATTGTTTTCCATTTCTAAATTGTGTCTCTGTTGTTCTTCTAATATATTTTTAATTTTTTACTTTGTTATAACAGAATTATAAATAGAACTAGCTCCTCCAGCTATTGCACCAAGATCTCATAAATCTGCAAATAAAATTTATAAATGTCCTCCATGATGTAAACCACTTCCAGTTTTTTCATTGTCATTTTTTTATGGTTGGGTATGGTAAAGTTAATTTAAAACTTTTTCATTCATTTAAATTTTTATTTTTTTTCTCAGGTTATTCTTTTGTTAAAAATTCATCTATGCCCAAATCTCTTAATTGATAAATATGTACATCGAAAGTTAAGCTTTTTATCTTCATTTATACAAGTAAAAAAATATATACTTAATAACATATTTTTATTCCAAAACCTAATTTTATTTTTGTAAGAATAGTTGAGGCAACAGCTGTAGAAGCATTTTTTCCTCCAATTGGAGTATTTATTTAACATGATTTCTTTCGCATCTTCTTGTAAAAGTTTATCAGATTCATACCTAGATTCTCAATCTTTATGATCTCTATAAGCAATATTGTGAAATTTGCAACCTTCATCTAATTTATTTATTCCTGAGTCTCCTCTTTTTAATATTTCATTTATTTTGTAAATGGACCACAATAATTATAACCAGGCAAATTAAAATTGTTCAATGCCCAGTTTATAATGTATTTGCCATGGTGTTTACAATTCAAAAATGAGTGCGGAGTAACATTTAAAACTCGTATTAGATATGGTATTCCTTTCTGGTTATTCACAACAAAGTTTATACTTTTTCACTACTTTGATAAATTTTAGTTCCAGCATTACCTTCACCATGAATAACTAATAATCTATCAATTAATTTTCTATCATCGCCCATCCAAATTTATTCTTTCGGCAAATTATAATATTTTTAATCCTCTCTTGAATTTTCAAGTTATCATCACCTCTAGTCTATATTTTACTTTCTTTTTATCTTTTTGTATATCTTGATAAATTGGTCTAATCATATATGCAAATTTCAATTTCTTACTCGAAGCAACATTTATTTTAGGACTATATTCCTGATATACTGCATTTGTTGCTTTAAAAATTTCTGCATAATTTTTATAGTCCTCATTAGTAAATTTATTTTTGCCTCTGTTTTCATCTACAAGATCAAATTTTTTACCTTTTGTTAACAAGTTAGTGAGACCCTCTGTTAAATTATATTTTTTATCTTTGACAAATAATAAATAACCGTAAATTATTTGTATCTACAATTTAAAAACCGTGGCAATCTCCTCGCAAACCATATTTATCATCAATAACCTTCTTATTTTCAGAAAAAGATTTCCCTAATTTTGAAGAAATGTCTGCTATAGGTGGCAATGGAGTAACACCCATAGGTGATTTTGGGAATAATTCTCTTTCAAAAGATGTTTCATCTTGTGTTGGTGGATAATCGAAATTTTTTGCAGTAACAGCTACTAGTGCTGTTATTAAAATTTATTTTCCTCACATACTTGTTCTACTTTTTTGCCAATATTTTGTAGATCTTTATTTTTTGTCTTTTTCATGTTATACCTCATGGTTCTTTTAATAATTTCTATACTTCTCGAGGAGCAATTTAACTCGATGAACTCCCTCTGAATCCTTCATTTATATAGTTTTTTTTTTTTCAACTCATAAATGAGTTATAAAACCACTGAGATTTTGAGAAACAAACTTTCCTCCAAGTGATCAAACATGGCGGAGGGGGGGGGGGAATTTGAATATTTATAATAATGGAATTGAGTTAGATATTCCCATAGGAGGTAACTTTTATTTTCCAAACGATGCTCATGTTTGGAAGAATATTGCCTACTAAAGAGATAAAACTGGAACTGAGGGGAAAGAAAAAATTAGATAATATTGATTTCTGTTCTAAATTTTCCCATTTCAGTTTTCTTGAGAAGAAATTTCAAAACACGGACATATTACTGAGGCTGTTGGTAATCCAGGAATAATTTCGACAGTGATCAATATTTTGCTAAGATCAGCAGGTGAACAAAATTATTTAGAGTCTACTGGTGTTGATAGTAAATTTCGAGTAAAATCAGTTCACAGTGATAAAATAAATTAAATAATGTATCCATTAAGATATTTGTTTGGCTTTATTCACGATTATAATGAAGTTTACAGGAAAGGTGGTTATAAAATCTCATTTTTCCGAAATTCGTCTGATAACAATTGTTTATTTGTTAATGAAACTAAAGATACAGCTGGTGCGGATCGGAAAATCTATGCTGATCCAGGTATCATTTTTGTTCAAAAATTAGAAATTTTGTGGCGTATTGTTAAATATGAAGCTAACACATCAATTGCGATTAAAGAAAAATTATATAAAAATCCTAAAATTCATATTGGTTTTAAGTATTGGCAATTTTTATAAAATGATGTTCCTGCTGGGACAACAGTTTTTAACTTTGATATAAAAGATCAGTTTAATAATTTACATTTTGGCATGCCTGATTTTAAATTTGTGGGCTTCCAAACTAATAGTAAGAATCGCGCCGAGTAATGTCTGCATGCTTCAATGTTTGATCATAGTAATGTGAGAAATATTTTTGTAAAAATGGTAGAAATGAAACTTTACGAAATAAAATTGGAATCTAGATATTGAAAGTGATCTTTGCCTTAAAAAGTTTCTCGCTTTTAATGATTTTCAAAATTCAAGAACAAAATTAGATACTATATACAGAAATAATAAAAAATTTTATATGGCAACTACAAACTATCATGGTCATATCAATTATTATTAATTTTGGGGAAGAGGGCGATTCTTTGTTATTGACTGCCTACACAGAAAAACAGCAGTAGTTAAATATAATACACATGTACAAATTGGTGTATATTTTAAAAAAGCTGTTGAGGCTGGTACAATTTACAATGTTGTTTTAATTAGCCAACAAAATTTAACTTACGTTTATTTGAAAGGAAATATCACTGAAGATATATAATTTTTTTATTTTATTAAATGGGTTATATAAACGATTTTAAAGAAACAAGAAATAGTTTCGATATTTTAATACAATTTTTTCGATATTTGGTTGAGTTGTTTTATCGAATAAAAAATTATTTTTTAAAATCTATGTGAAATTTTTTCTTTCTCTTATGTATATATATGTACAAAATTTTTTTTTTTTAATTTGTAGAGGAATATTGCAGATATTGGCGCAGCACAATAATTAAACTAAGGTTCACTCAAATTTCTCACTTTCAAGTAAGAATTTTTCAATCTCTACTTGAAACACGATTCATCTCGTTGATTTCATGACCAATATAAAGATAATTTTACCCAAATCTGCGTTCTCAATTAAGTGCACTTTTTTTTAAAACATATGTTCACTCTTTGAACAGTGGTCCGTTTTCAGGGTGAATGAGTCTAAAATTATGGCCAATAAGGGAAATATTTACTTTAAATTTGAAAGCCAAATCAATTAGTCAAAAATAATATCACATGAAAGTATAAAAAATTCTTGGAATTTCATCAAAAATATGATGATTTAGATTGAAAATTACTCTTTGAAGAACCACACACAAAGAGTGAACACAAGTTAAAAATTGATTTTGACCTTAAATATGATTGATTTTTAGTTGCGCTATGAAACATTTGACGGGGAATTAGAAATTTGCATGAATTTAGCTTGAAATTGGTTGAATTTAGGAAAATTATCGAGTTGCGCCAAGTTCTGAAACAGACCTCTACTACGATAAAGTGAGCATTCCTGAAACCATTATTTAAAAAATGTTTTTTTTCCCCATAGTTACATGCATGCTATGGCGCAAACTATCATGAAAGCTACCAGTTCAGACCGCAGTGAAATAATGGCAATATTTGTGTGAAGTTCAGGTTTAGAGTCTCTGAAGCGTTGCATGTCTTATAATTATCAGAGTATAAATTTGGTTATATGTCACACATTGTGACGCTCCAGTTTGAGTAATGGCTGTATTGTATAGAATTGATTCAACCATTTAAATATACATGTTGTTATAAAATGCCATAGAACTTTTGTTCAGTTTCTATTTATTCCTAGCTATTTGTATACTTCAATGTATATACTGGGAGCATTGTTGTGTGTTTAGTTTTAAATCTAATGTGTTGCTCTATAGAGGTTGAGGGATTAAGTAAATTGTTGTAATTGATAGCGTCATGGGTGCCAACCCACGATTTTTTGTGAAGAGTAATTGGCTTTGTGACTTGGATGTGGTAGATAAAAAAAGGCTAGCTTTCTCAGTTAGGCGCCGGAGGTGAAAAAACTTACTTCCTGTAAGGCGGCGCAAACTAGGAACCCTCCAGAGAGATAAACATAAAACAAAGATTATTATATTTGTAAGAAAACAATTTTCCATCTGTGTAAAGGATGATATTGACGTTAAAATGTTAAAATGAAATATATATGTTAGAAGCAGTGGCCCTGGAACCCAGAAGTATGCTTGCCAATGTCTGTATTGGGAGCAGGTGATTGAGTAGGGCTGGGTGTTGCAATAGAGATCAGCTCTCACGGGACCCGCAGTTGATCAAGTTCCTGGTAGCACCTTGAGAGTTCGACGACTGCTATAGCTAGAGCCGCTGTTAAACTAGCGCACCTGGGGTGTTGGCCTCATTGCTCTGGTTTCCACGCCAAGAAGCAGACCAGATCGCACACCGTCGGGCCATTGATAAATGTGACATGAACAGCAGCGAACCGACTTTCGGCTTCTGGGAAACCAAAATATCGCAAAATATGTGTATTTTATTTCTAAATTCATCTCGTATATTTAATTAATCGCTGTGGTGGTATCATATATATGAATCTCACTGAAAACAAGAACGCAGTGAGGTACAGGAAAGCAAACGTCACGCCATACATATTGATAACAATTTGATTTTTTCGTTTGGACAACTAAAGTGGTGAGGCCCGGGGAATTGTTAATTTTACCAGAAGACAGACAATGAGAAGGAAAAGTACATCCTCGGCCGGGATTTCAGAAGTACTTTGAAAGTAAACAGCTTATACATGTGTGACCGTTTTGTAGGAGAATGGAGAATGGTTGCTCTGCCTTGAAATGTTCTTATCAGCTTCCTTAGAGTCGTACCGAAACCAGACCGAACAAGCGGGCGTAACTCTGAGTTAGTCTTCTGCGAGAAAATAACTGTAATTTTTCTGTATTTATGATTATAGCTATTTATGATATAGTTCTCTAATTAATCGCATGCTTCAGTTCATAAAATGTATAAAAGTGTAAACAGTAATACTCTTATAAATCAATTATGAGATAAATGTTATTCATAGTGTTACTCTTACAAAAATACCCAGTAGCATAAACAAACTTACGGAAGTTGTAATACGACTTTGTGTATGGCAGCGGCCATGGCAACAGCGATAATTCCGTACTTAATGTCACAAGTTATAAGCGACCGGTTTTCCATCGCGGCTTCTGGATTTTCGCATGCGCATACACTAATACAGCTGCACCTCTGTTTCGAAAAAAGAACATAGAAACAGTCGCTTGTTTTTATAAACATCAAACATAACTGACGGCCACATTCATTTTCAAGAGTTTCCGGCCTTTTCTCGTGTATTTTCCTTCAGACCTGGGTTTTTCATGTGTTGCAAACAAGACATGACGTGACACGCGAAGGCCGACCGACGTAGCAGCTGTGTTGTTCCCACCGACAACTAGCTGCAGGCTTGGGTTTTACCTGAAGAAACAGGAACCAATCACAACTTACAACAGTAATACGCTTCACTGAGCATTGAGCCTCCAACTGTATAGTAACCTTCGGGTGTACACAACTTCGTACATAAGGCTTGAGCAGCCAACGTCATAACACACGTTCACAGTTTCTGCATCTAAATTTATGTGTTAATAGCGTTAGCAGTTTCAAGTAAAATATACTTTACGAAGATTTTTAGTATCTAAAGCACAGAGGGTAGTGCAATGTTCAGGGGGGGGGGGGGAAATTCCTTCCATCTAGTATTTTTTTAAAACAAATATTTATAATCCAACTCTATTACCTGTCATAAAAAAATCTATGGTTTACACATCGCATATGACTATTTAACATTATTTGTTAAATTTTCACGGATTAAGTTATATTTGTATTTTCCCACACGGAATCAAGATCATGAATTTAATAGGGAATCTTTTAGTACATCTTCTTTGTTTTTAAATATAAAATGGGGGAACTAAGTTACCGAGGTACATGCAAGTTGGCGGGTGCCTCTCCCCATTAAGCATGCAGCTACAGCTGGCACTTACCAGGCTCGAGGACGCTAGAACGTTCACCTGCAGAGGCGCTCTCTAGGCACATGCGTCCAGCAGGACTGTCACGCGGCGACTGAGCGCTGCCACAACTCGCCGCCAGATGGCAGGCCGCTCGCCACCCGCGCCACGACCTATAATTACTAGGCGTGGGGGAGGGAGGGAGGGAGGAGCGAAGTTTCAGGGCCAGTGGGAGAGTGATGGTGTTAGCGCGGCATGGGGCAAGCTTGTTTGTGTTGCTAGCGCCGGGGTCGACTTGGCGATGTAGGCCACAGTCTGCCGAGCGACACAATTCTGCCGTCACGTGTTCACATCGCCACTTCACGTGTGCGAAACCCCCACAAACCATGACACTTAGCCTACTGTCGCCACTACATCCAGGGAAATCTACCTCAAGTTATGGAGAGTGCAGTGGAGAGCTCTGGGTGGCTCTTTACATCGAGGTTTTGAGAGCCGATGAGGGTGAAGCGAGGTGAGTATGGAGCAGCGCCGGAATGCTAGAGCAGGGGAACATGAGATCCCACGTGCGAACATGCGGGAGCGACCCAGCCGAGAATCAAACCCGGTTCACCTTGGCGTAAGACGACATCACCACGGCCCCTAGCTTGCTCGTCTCAAGGTCACGTATTGTGGCGACATCCTAACGCCGGTGTCATACTGTGAGTGTTTGCCGCTGCGGCTAGAACAGTTTGATTTGAAGGGATGGGCACAACACATTGTTGTATATGCGAGTTGTCACAATAGTGAACGCCGCATTAGTGTTGACACCACGCATTTACAACAATGTGTTGTGCCCATCCCGTCAAACTGCATCCCGTTTAGATGGGAACATGTAAGACAATGGAAACACGGCACTTTGTACTTATCTCCTTTGCCGTAAGGAAACTTCGCAAGGAAGCCAAAATAACCGCTGTTTTCAAACAAGGGGCCGCGGAGGTGTAGCGGTCAGACTACTTGCCTCCCACAAAGGCGAATTTTTGCATGTGGGAATCGTGCCCGAGTATGTCTTCGGTCGACGGGTTTTCTCGGGATCTCCTGTTCCCCTGCTCTGGTATTCCGGCGCTACTCCATACTCTCTCGCTTCACCCTCATCGGCTCTCAAAACCTCGATGTAAAGAGCCGCTCAAATCACTTCACTCAATCACTATCAGAGTTTAAAATCGAATACGGGCGAACCACATTATACGTTTTCAGTTGTTCTTCTTAACGTCTTCACACGCAATGCACAAAACAAAATAAAATAATTATTCATTTTTATTATAAATTAAAAACACTTTGTATTAATTGTCAGTTTGTATCGCAGGTTCCAAGCCACAAGAGATAACTTCAAAACCGATGAAAATAGCTATCACATAGCTTATTTCACTTCAGTGTAATAGTCACAGCAGTGTGTGACGCAATTCGGAAACAGTTACAACTTCTGTATGTTCCAGAACTAACAAAAGAAATTTGGGAACGAAATATGAAAGGATTCTATGGCAAATGGCAGTTTCCCAACTCTATGGGAAGCATTTATGGGAAGCATGTGCGGATAAAACGCCCAATTAACAGTGGTTCGACATATTTAATTTATTTGAAAACATATTCTATTGTACTTTTGGCAGTTGATGTTGACAGCCAGGGTAAAAATAGTGATGGTGGCATTTTCGAAGCCTCATCTCTGGTGAAAGACTCAATACTAGTAGGTTAAACATTCCACAAAGCAGACCGTTGCATGGGCAAGATAAACCTGCGCCATGCATCCTGGTAGGAGGTGAGGCATTTCCTCTTCGTCTGTACTTAATGCGACCATTTCCTTATCGGTAGTCAAGAAACTATGCAAGCAAAGAAAACTATAACAAGAGGTTGTGCCTTGCAAGGCGCACGATCGAGAATGCATTTGGCATCTTAGTGCAGAAGTGGAGAGTTTTCTAAGGCCAGCCATTAGAAGTTAAGGTTAACACAGCAAAGCTCATTAGATAAACTGCTCGTGTGCTCCATAACTACGTGAAATCTAAGAATTGTGCACACAACTTTCAATGTCTTTCCAAACAATTATTTCAGAGGTACAAGCTATCCAGAATAATAACATGTATTCTGGAGGACCAGCTAATATTACCTTTGAGATACGTGACAAGTTTGTTGTACATAGTAACGCAGATTAAATTTCCACAAACCATGAATGAGAAACAATATAACTTGACATTATACAATACATCTACTTCTACTGCATGCCAACGGGACATGAAGTCTTCTTAATAATGATTGGAATGCAGCCTTGAGAATAAACTGGATATAGTACTTCATATTAAATTAGTGAAGTTGTAAATAAATTGCATAGTGAAAAATCTTATGTATATTACCTGTCATTCCAAGTATGGAGATTTTTTTTAAATATGGTGAGCCCCCAAATCCCGCTACGCCAACGAGAGCACCTTCACAGTTCTGTGTGCCCTTCAGTATGCATGTTTGTAGCTAAGACGGTTGGAGAATGGGATGCGTCTGAGGGCAAGCCCTATACGCCTTTGGTCGGGTTTATTAAGTTAAAAGGGACACATGCATCGTGGCCAAGCAGGGTTGTAGTACCATGGCTGCAATTGTAGCCATGGCCACACCTCGAAAAAAAGAAGAAGCTCTTGCTTTATCTAGAGATGAAGAGCACAGCAAACCAGGCAAAGCGGAGAGGGCTGTGGATAACTTTACCAAATGCGTGGTAGTAAAGCCTTGTTTTCCGTTATGTTATCCCCCTGATATCACAGTTCTGTGTGCCCTTTGGCATGCATGTTTGTAGCTAAGACTGTTGGAGAAAGGGCCGTGAAAAATATATGCGAAAGTCGTGAAGGATAAAGATAATTTCCTTTGACTGGATTAGGGCTGGAGAAAGTACGGTAATGTTAGTTAGCGAAGATAGACTTTGTGAGTTTGATGCAGGGTGAAATGAAATGAGGTCGTAGTTGATTAATAACCAGGGTCGCACTATGCGGCCTTGATGGTGGGGGACAGAACTGAGCCACCCACCCGATAGATGCCAGCCATATCTCTGTAACACAGGAAAGAGTGTTAGTGTGTTACAGACATATAAGGAAAACTTATAACCAGGGATAATATTACTATGACCTTGTCTGCGATCTCGCGTGCAGCTGAGTGTAGGTGTGTGAGTGTGTGTGTGTGTTAGTGAATGTTGGTGCAGGTGTGCCACTCCATGACACTCGCCAGCTGCTGCAGAGACCACGCTACACCACATCCTCATCAGTTATTGCTGATAAACTGACAAGAGGCTGCCTTGGACTCCGCAGATGCGACGGACCATACATGCAAACAGCTGTCGGATGAGAGAAGCTTTGCAGCACATGAATATTCGACACAAACCAAATGTCGTCTGCCGAGTGCTTGCCTGCGAACTGGCCGAACAACTCGTCATGCGCTGCTCAACCTGATCGCTTTCTAGTCTGCATTTACGTCCATATGTTTGATAGTTCGTGTTCGCCTTGGAGTGTGCGAGCCTTGTATTCTCCTAATACATACATTTATTTTATGATATAGAATTATGTATTAACTATGTTTAATTTTGAGATTTTTAACCTAAAAATATATAAAAAATTAAATAATTCGTAGAGTGTAATTTATGTTATAAAATTCTCCTTTTTTGTTTATTATCGTTTTATGTAACAACATTAATTAATACAATATGCTAAAAATACAGAAAATAATATTTGACTCTTGAATGCCCTTAACTGCTTAAGTATTGATATAAACACTTATTCCAATAACTACAGAAATGTCTGAAGCCAGGAATGGAAGCTAGTTATATATCTTAATATATTTGTAATCTTTTTGCAAGTGTCACTAAATCTCTCACCGTGTTGTAAAATGGAACTAATGAATGGCTACTGTATTGACATCACTCATCTCACAATAAAACTACGTGCTGATGGGAAATATTGGTAGCAGCTAGCGAGAAGCTAACAGTCGAGATATTACACCGCCATCAAGACATTGTAGCTAACTGGATATAGAATAACCTTCTGGAATATTTGTTGGTGACTAAATACCATGTACAGGCGATACAATGCGTTTAACAAGTACGTGTTATTTAGACTGCAGCAAAAACGAGAACATTTATACAGTTTTTCACAATTCACTGAGAAGCTAACGTGTTCTTACAGCAGGTATGTTGTAGCCCATTTGCCTGATATTATTTGAGTAAAAGCTGTGTGTCGATCAGGCAACGCCGTGAACGTCATACAAATACGGATTCTTAATGTCAGTTATTATTGTGATTTGTATCAAAGACAAGAAGTTACTGACATAACTAATTAGCCCACTTTCCTCTACACGGGTGCATGTAACTTTTGAAGAAGTTCATCAAATGTTAGCTTGTAGGTATGACTTGGCGTCTCCTTGACATTAATATCGTTATAGACTGAACAAGTTACATGCGCAACAGTAGTGAGACGTTTAGATATACACGTTTGCCATACCCGGGACTCGAATATAGAACACCTCGTACCATAAGCCAGTAGGCCATCAACTGCATTTCGAAGGTGGGATTCGGAGCATCAACTTCTGATGTAATCAGTCAAACGTTTTAGTTAATAAGGTTTACTAACCTGAAGTATTTACCAGCGGTGGATAACTTTACAAAATGAGCAGTAGTAACGCCTTGTTTTCCGTTATGTTATCCCCCTGATATCAGTTTTAAAAACAGTCAATAACGTTATTTGTCGTAGTAACACATTGACTAATACTATTTAATACGCGGTACAGTTTTTAACGCTACTACAAAAACCGAAGTATTTTTGTTGTTTCAAAGTCGTTACTTACTCAATAACTACATTAGGCAAGCAATGAAATGTTATTTTTACTTTTTCGTTACAATCCATACCGTTTCCGCAAAAACTAACAGTGTTTTGATATTTTTATTGTGTTACTGATTGAGTAATTTTTTTTCGCCGTACTCGATTTAAATGTATTTTAAATGTTCTGTTTCAATATTTAACGTTTCCTAAAAACCAGAAATCTTTCTATTATTTCAGTGATGTTATTTATCAAATAACTTCAGTCGCCGCATCCTACGTGAAGATACTTGGAATTGTTTGTTACAGTTTGTACTGTTTCCGCGATAATAGAAAGATTTCATCATTTTAGTGATATTGCCCATCATATAACATTATTCATTGAACACTCTGTATAGACTTTCCATAGTAAAATGAGCACTTTGAAATACCTGCTTAAGATCTACATAAATGCATGTCGTGTATTCTTCCGCCTTATGTAAAATTAACGTTGCCATCGGCCTCGTCACTTTATTCGTGTGTCGGTCAAGTAAAACTGTAAAATAATTAGTAAATTAAAAATTAAAAAATTTTGCTAATTTTACACTTCAATGCGTTAAGAAATAACAGAAAGCGAAAGAAATACTTTAAATTGTCTAAAATGGTTACCTAACTCTTTTTATTGTACGTTAAGATATGCGACAGCTTTATATATATCATTACCAACTTTACTGGGCGCATGTCACTCAGAGTGCCCGTAAAAATATATGCTAGTAGCGGCAGAAACATTTTTCTAAGGTTGATTTTAAAAGTTCTCACTTGATCGTGAACAGCATTTACTGCGTTATTTTAAGCTATTGGCATCGCTGGATATGGCTGATGACATTATTCAATAATATGAGAAGATAACATTTACGCCCACATATATTTGGTGAAGTGAAATATAAACAGGTTCATTCGAAATGGGATATACGATGCCAAATGTTATAATTGGTCAATACGGGCGAGGAAGGTTGGCTCAACCTTGAACATTTTGTATTATAGTGCACTAGACGAAAGCAATTTTTTTATTTGCCGTCGAAAAAGGTACTTTTTTCGGGTCAGTAAAATGTGATATTTATATGATATCGCAATTGTCACTAGCGTTAAAACACACCAAGTAAGACCCAAACAGGAAATATTTTTTCTACTAATAATGTATTCACGGAATATTATGCTGCAGTTACGATTATTACAGGTTACGTAAAGGAAATTACGTAGCTTCCTAAATGTTGCTGTAATTTAGTGTGCAAGTACGGGAATGCATGAGTATAGACCATGGCCTTCATTACTCCGGCCTCCGGCCCCTTTTGACTTAATATCCTGTGTGAGGTAAGTGTACAATCGACTATACTTACGGCTTGTGCATCAATACTTTCTCTACGCTTGTGGCACGTTAGCCAGGGAGCGACACTGTGGGGCCACGGTGGCGCAGTGGCTACACCACTATTCTCCCACCAAGACGAACCATGTTCGATTCTTGGTGGGGTTTTCGACAGTGAGAATAATGTCGGACAATGTCTCTGGTTGGCGGGTTTTCTCGGAGATCTCCCATTTGCTCCGCCCTTGTATTCATTCGGGTCTCCATATTCACCTCGCTTCACCCTCATTGGATCTTAAGACCCGCTCACACTCTCCACCAAAATTGAACGGGATATGGAAATAACGTATCCAAGAAAAAATTTAATTCTTATGTTGCTGAAAAAGGGGGGAACATACATTAGTGTGGAAGTGAATTCAGAGATATAGTGTGTCACTTTGTTATTCATACAATTAAGTTTTATAAAAATGTATTTGTTTCTTATTGCTAATTTAACTGTTATATGACTTTCGTTTACCAAAAATTATATTCTGGGTCATTTGTCTTATTTATCACAAAGAAATACATAGTTGAAAATATAATACAAACACAAAATAAAACAAAGGGAAGTAATTTTTACATGTCCCATTGTAATTAATTCTCCTGAAAGAAATAACCATCTTAACCCACAAAACTGAAGTTTGGTTTTAACAACTGATTTGAATTTGCTATTAATGGAGTTGACTACTACTTCACACCTTTCACGACTGATGCTGTGTTATCTTCAGTCACAACTATTTCAAGCTCTTTTATCGAAGAAATAATTTTGCTCTCTGCTGGAGACTTTGTAAATCCGCAAACATTTTCAATGGGGATCAGGTTAGGTGACTGAGAAAATTTCTTTATTGGTTTGGGTATGTTACAAATCAATCATCCTTTATTAAACATGAGAACTTCGCACCATAACATTGCCTTAATGGGACAGACTTTATTTTAAGTACAAATGACACAGCAAAAAATACTCTCTTATTGTCGGTATGAAAATTGTCAATAACGATGAAATTTGGGAAACATAAATATTACTTTACTGAGACAGACTTCATCTCCATGTTGATATTAAATTCATATTCATATTAATTATTACCTGGATAAAATTATCCTTAATTATGGAAAATCATGAAAACTACATGATTGAAATTGCAAACTCTTAGACCTAGGATGCATTCTGCACAAATGATAGAGTTATGTTTCACGTGACATAAATGGAATTCAAATGAATAGATTTCCTAGAATCTAACTAAAGTGTCATAATTGTTTCATTTAATTTGTTTAGGCACTGACATTTATTAAGGAAATGTGAGATGTGTCCATTGACTTAACTTAAAGAATTACGTCCACAAACACCGACAAAAAATAGAATTGAGAGAAAAAAACATACTACAGAATAGTATATTGCTGGTTCTATCACAAGGGATGAAAATGTGTAGTTTTGATGGTGTCTCTGCCATCTTGGATGTCATCTTGGTTGTGGTGACTATGTCGCCTGTTCTTGACTTTGAAGTCCTGGTCGTCAGCCATTCAAATTCGGCTTTAAAACACGAGTACAGACATGTTGCATAACATATAACTATATAAGTTAAATAATATATGTATTACATTCACAATTCACTTCATTACTTTTATATATTTCATTTCCGAGATGGTTTCACCGATCATATGATTTTATAAACATGATTAAAACCAGTTGTATAATCCAACACATCTTCCGAGAGCTATAACAGATGAACATCTGCTCTGCTGCCCAAAGACCGACCCACTGCGGATTTGACATCGTGGACACTGCCACTATGGAGCAACAGTGTTGTATGCAATACGTGCAAATCACCGCCCTGTCAACGCCAAGAAATCCTACCAAGTGTCCATACAAGCAGCAAATATATTACATAAGGCATGTTATTGAAGAGTAAGTGACTATGATGGATGGTGTTTTACAGGAGCTGCGCAGGCTGCAAGAAACCCTTGCTACATTAATGATACAAAATGGACATCAAAGGCATGCGTTCTTTTGCTAATTATACTGTATGTCGTGGACATGAACCACAGCAACAGAAATGTAGTTTACGTAACATAAAAACTAATTAATTTGTTCCTTATACTACATGTTTTATAATCTATTTGTAGATACTATGATGTTCATAAGGTCGATCACAATATATAAAATGGGTGAGAATTTTTGGTTTTCAAACATATTTTATTGAGATTATTTGGTTATATTAAAATTTTGAATATAGTATTTTTTGTTTAAAAATAATTTCTCCCATACTTATAAAATGGGGTTTATGTTTTCAAAAATGATAAAGTTGCTATTAAAAACATTCGATACACTTTAAAGCATTTTGGTCGATATTGAAAATTTTCAATACGCATTAAGAACACATTTACGACGTTTAAAGATTTTTTAAAATTTCCTTTATAAGCAACCTGGTTACTTTTAAACATTTTTGAACAAATATGATTGAACCTAGGGCCTGTACCAAGTGGGTCATACTATCTCGGGGCGACATGTATCTGGCAGACGAATTATGAACTACTTGGTAACAACGATTCATTCATATAGTATAACAATAATTGAGTTTGTGGGTTTGGGGTTGTAACTTAATGGTAAAGTATATAGTTGCAAGGCCAGGTAATGTGGGTTCGAATCCCACCTGTTCCAAACACCATTTTACAAATAGTGAGCCTGTGCCGAGAGGACCTTACAATCTCGGGGCGACGTGCAAGTCGGGACGGGATAGGATAGTGGCGACAGTAAGTCTTGATCGTGATGACCTGTCTGAACCTGCAACATCCACCAATGAAGAGTTTGTGACGTTATATAGTGGTGGCAACAGTAAGTGTGAACCGTGACATGTCCAAAACTGTCCACTGATGAAGAGTCGAGCGAGAAAGGTGAAGCATAAAATATGACTACAAGGTTGGCTAGTGGAATTAATGTCGGAGGCAAAATCCAACATGGTGTCATTGGAATTTGTTTGATAGTCAATTTGAATTTTTAAGATGGTGGTGGACGAATGCGACTAATCGAACGAATGTGAGTAATTATGAAACAAGATGGCTGCTGGAAATGATGCAATCGAAGATGGTGTTGGAGCGACTAATCGAGCGAATTGGAGTGAAAGGAAAAAAGAGAGAGAAAGGAAAAAGAGGATATGAAGACAGTAAAGGAAGAGAGGAAACTAAGAATGCAAGAGAGGCAGCATGGAATGATAGAGCATAAAGTGCAAAAACAAAATGGTGGTTGTGTGAATGCGACTAATCGATCGAAGAGAGTAACAAGATGGCGACATACTGGCTACCAAGATGGTGGAATCCAACATTGTGGAATCCCACATGGCAGTTGCATGACTGGAATGATAGAGCGGGAAATCCGTGAATCTATGATGGCGGCCGTAAATGACGTAACACAAGATGGTGGTTCGGAGCTGCGAGCCGGATAATGTATCCTGTGCTAGTACATATTATTTCCCTCTACTCTCAGCAATCCAGCCAGTCGGGATCTCCGCATCTGTGGGATGGAGATAGATGCTAGAAGTTTAGAGGTGAGGGCCAGTTACGAGAAGATGAGAGGGATTCATGTGGCCTACTTCCTGCATATCCATTGTACTGGCCATCTTGGCAGGTTTGTTCACATGCTGCATCTTCTAGACAGGTAAACCCACTTGTAAGATAAATCTCAAAAATGTGGCCACGACTTATTCACATTGGTGTACATTAAAATTAAGATTCTTAATAATTATTCATTTGTGTACTGTCGGAAAATGTTTATATTAGTATTTAAATCAAGAATTTACACGTGTTTTAATGGATGCAAAGGTTAAAGATTAATTTAACTGCAGAAAGTTTTCAGTGAAGCAAAGATTTACACTGACGTAGTACTGAAAATCACTGATGGGTGCCCAAAAGTATACAAGTAATATTTCTCAATCAGACCGACAGGATTTCTGTGTAAAAATAAGTAGAAAATATAGAGGACACGTTTTACCTAAACTTAATATTAAAGGAGTTATGAGCCCTTGTAAAGTGATATATTGAAATGTATCTATTCAAAGTATCGGAAGCAAAGTAAAAATAAATTACAATTCTCCGATCATTGTTCTATGTTAATGGGATCTTCTACTTAAGAGCAAACATACATTAATACATTTCCCCGTACAAGAAATAGCAGGGGTGGCCACCCTATTTTCCTGGCAACTCTTTTGCAGTCAGGAATTTCGAACTTTTGATGAAGAATTATTGAGCAGCGTGGCCTAAGTCACAAAATTTCTCCTCTAGTCGTAACTGCCTAAGACCCACCGTTTACGTGTAAAACACACACAGAGATTCGTCTAAAGCGATTCAGTGCCTAGCACATAGGCTGTAATATCTACATTCGCGTATAAAAGGCAGCATTTACACTGAACAGACGGCTCCCTATTTGTTTCTGGTGACAATTTGTATGTAGTCATTGTAGTTTATGTTTGTATTGTAATTTTGCAAATCGTAAAAGAAATGAAATTACAATTCTTCGAATAATGTGTCATGTGACTGGGTACGTCAACCTAAGTGTAAACCCGTATTACTGCCCCCCCCCCTTTTTCATTATGATGATAACAGGGGTATTAGGGGTATTGTTGGTGCTGACGATATGCGCGCATAACCTCCCTTGCGTCGGCGCCTTTGTAAAAGTACCTGTCTAATGTGCTGCCTACCTAGCTGGCATTATCAAGCACCCCATCTATTTTGCCTGCTGACATCTTGAAAATGGTGGGTCCTAGATTGTTGCAACTAGTGGTTCATTTCTGTTACGTATGAGTTACTGATCAATAAAAAAAGCATCACACGCTCAAAATTCCTGACGTCAAAAACGTGGTTTGAAAAAAAAAAGGGGGCCATCCCTGTTATCTTCATTATTAGGGGGAGGCATTAACACAAGTGCTCATAGGTTGATATTCCCTGTCACATAACACATTTTTCGAAGAACTGTAACTTAATTTCACTTCTTTTACGACTGTCAAAAATACCAATGAAACATACACACAAGGAATACATACAAACTGTCACCAGAAACCAATAGGCAGCCGCCTGTGAAGTGGACACGTAGCATTTTGTACGCGAATGTAGATATTATTGACTGTGTGTTAGGCAGTAAATCACTGCAGACGTTTCTTTGTGTGTGTTTTACATGTAAACTATGCGTCCTGGGAAATTGTGACTAGGGAACAAATTTTGTAACTTAGGCCATGATGCTCAATATTTATTTATCAAAAGTTCGAAATATATAAACTTGTGAAATACTGCAGTGTATGTTACATGTAAAACACATGAAAACCAAAACATTTCATATCATCTTTGCCTCATGTTCATACTGACAAGTGTCACTCTGAGGCCATAAGCGTCGACACCAGGGGGAGGCAGGGGGGCCATTGCCCTCCCCAAGTCTCTGGCAAATAGGTGGCAAACGGGGCAAGTGGTGATAAATCTCATCCCTTGACTAATATAATTTTTAAAAACTCATAGCTGCATTTTGGTTATTTTAACCAAATACTTTTCATTTATTTGTAAGCATCCTTTTCTCATTTCTTCACATTCTAAAACCCAGCAATTAGGCAGTAATATTCAACTGACATCATGTTTTCAAGTATTCATGTGAGACATTAACAAAGGCAATAGTACCTCACCTACCCTTATTCCTGAAAGGTATTTGTAAGATGGTATTTCTACCTGCTCGTGTACCCTGCTCATCTTCATAGGATTCTTTCTTGGATCTCGGCGGCCATCCATTGGCCACCCCAAATTCGCCATAGTAAATACCCTGGCTAAGGACACCCTAATCTCTTAACAATTTGCCTGCTTCGTGCTCGGCCAACACGAAACTTTGTGAGTTAGTATTCCAGGACCCGTACTGGAGTGAAATCGTTGTACGAATTGTATAGTGTGTCTTAGAACTCGGCTCGCAATGAGGTATACAGATTAATTGAAGAGTGCAGGAAGAAGGTGCTTTAATATTACATCATTCTTTCAGGGATGTGAAGATATAAATAGTAAGCAGTATTATAAATGCGAAAGTTTGTATGTTCATTTGTTTGTTACTCAATCACATCATAACAGATGGATAGATTCGGATGAAATGTGGTGCAGGGGTAGATTATATTCTGTATTAGCACACATTCTACTTTTCACCCTGGGAAAACGAACTGTTTCTCAGGGAATATATAAAATATGCCACCAACCATTTTAGTAGGCGCTGATTGGTGGTCTGTTTTTTATTCTGGGATGAAAGTTACCAATGCGCTAAACCAGAATATTGAAGTAATAAAAAAGAACAATTAAGATGGAACATTTGGTCATTATAATTAAGGTTTGTATTTTGTACGCAGATGGAGCCGCGGGTAACAGCTAGTATTTCTAACATTTTATTAACAGAACTTGGAAATGAGAATGTGTCGTTGAATTATAAATGTATAGTATACAATTTTAGTTGCTTACTCTAAATAATAGAAAGAAATATTGTGGCAATAGAATATGGTAACTATGTGTTTATATTGGCTATGGCTATCATAATGAAAATTCACATTCAGTGAAATGAGTATAACTAACAGTACTCGATGATGTTTTCTATAGAGTATTATTATGTTAAGAATTTATCATAAAACATGTGGCCAACTAGTACTTTGAATGCTGTACACTGCACTGTACATTACAGTTTGCATCGTCTTTCATAAATGTATGCAATTTTTAGACTTAGTTATCAGTAGTCATGTCGTGTTAACCAGCTTGCTTATTGGTGTTTGCACTATTAATACAACAAACTAAATTAAAAATAAGGTAAATTCATATGTTGGCACCCAGGAAGATAGTTTAACTTAAATGCCGCTTGCATTAAAAAGTGTTGTAGCCCTTTTCTGTATACACCTTAATTGAGGTACAGTATACGTGCCGAGAAACAGAATCTATGAAGCATTAATTTAAGGACGTCATGGCCAATCTTAAACAAAGCATCCTTGCATTGTCGCAGATTGACTGGACGCAGAGCCATAAGGTAATGTTTATTATATGCATTTGAGCTACACATATATTTTGGACAGCAATATTTAATTAATTTCACGTATTATTTGAATGTTTATATAATTATTTTCATATGTTTAATATATTTTATGTCAACATTTCATTTCCCTAATTTTTCGATGCATGAGAACCACCAGTACACTACTCTATGATAATTTTCACACGTTGTTCTGAGTTCTACATATGGTTATGTTACTATTTTATTGTTGTTCAGTAAATGCTTCATAATTTTAAAATATAAATTAGTTATTTCTTTTGGATTTTAAAGACGTAATATTTTAGGCTTTAATTTTATTTTTTGAAGGCAAAGCCGTAAACGAGCCGTGATTGGCTGTTGGTTGGTCGGAAGCAGGAAGAAGGGGCTTTTGGGAAAGACATTGAACATGTAAGGCGTCAAAATTTTCGTTGGAAATTAATTTTTGAAATTCCAACGCCGTCATAAATTTAGTTTAGAAATTATGCTTCCAGAGGTTAAGTTTTAGGTCGTCGCCGCAGCTGTATTGAAGAAGAGGCTGTAGTTATATATCTTGAGTGTTAAATCGACGATGGGAAAAGGACGCTGTGACTACGACGCAGGCGCCATGCAAGGAGATAGCGCCAGAGGACCTCGGGTAACGCCAAGGCAAATTAATGTATGGAAAACCTTATTACATAAACTGTTGTGCAAGCATTAAATTATAAGGGACCTGAACTTATTTTACGAAAGATACTTTTTAATTTTTCAACACTTAACTGTGAGTTCCATGGGTATGTTAAACCAGTAGTCCCGAACTTTCACATATACGCTAGCACAGCCGGAGCAATATGCAATGAGGAGATAAAGACTTGTATTCAACTTTCTGCCTTAATAGTGAGTAAATTTATTTGGTGAAATAGAGGATTTGAGATAATTAATTGATGAACTGACTTGTATTACTTAATGAACTATTAGTGAATGTAATATAAGAGGTTTGAGAAATAAAGTAAGAGCTTACCAGATTTTTCTGGAAAGTCAAATACAGAGGAGGCTACTTCCGGTGGAACCTATCTAGTTATTTTGAACTGAACTCTCAAGAGAAAGGTTTATAATTCTTTTAGTAGTAGCTATACCGTTTCTTACTTGGATGGTGGTATGTAATTTATCTTAATCGTAATAAAGTATAATTTCATTTTAGTAAAGATATTTCTATCACATACGCGCATTTGATTTTGCACCTTGTTGAATTATTCACATATTTGAGTCTGAGTTGTTTATTATTCTTTACATTAATATTATTAACTATCAAGGTTACACATGTTTGATTTAATTCAATTTCTGTGAAGATTGGGATCTGTTTTTTATTGCATGAGGTTTACAGTATCGCCGGAGAGATTCTGATTCCAGTGTGGTTAGACCAAAATCACATCACGAATAATAAGGCGCCCAAATTCTATCATATAATAATGATTATTTCTCGCAAACTCAAACCAGATATATTTTTAAATCTACACATTTTTTTCAGACACTAGCACAGAGAGTATTACAGATAAAGTAGCACACTTAACATGGTGGCTTAAAATATTAGAGAGTGATTTATTTCACAGTGGTGCTCCACAGGACCATATGTTACAGAGTGGCTATCCCAACGTGTTGGCGAGTGGCCCACACCACTATATATTACAACCTCTTTCCATTAGGAACTGAAAATATTTTTCATAACACAGACAGCCAGACAGGCGAAATGCTTCAAACTATGAGCCAGTGGTTTTGGTGATAAAAAGTACGATGCTAAATTCAATGCTTATTACAGTACACGAGGTACAGACTGCAGTACAGATAACGGGCGATATTTACGGACTTTCTAACCTATTACGACGTTTAGAAGATCGCTTGGTTAAAATTCTGTGTTTGTAAATAAAACATTTTAAGAAATTTAAAACGTTGTACTATCGTAAATTTTAGAATTTTCATGATTACTCAATTAAATTTGTATGCATCTCTTATAAATCATTAGTCTCACACACACACATATGAGTGTGGGTGTGTCTTTCTCTCTCTCTCTATGTATATATATATAATGACCCTGCAGTCTACTAGACACTAATTCCTACATACATCACCCATAGACCTAGAGATCCCCCCCCCCTCCTGAAGTGGACACATGTCTGAGGCTGGTGGAGGAACATCACTTCGTGCTCGCAAGGTCAGGTCCGCCTGTTGGCGGGGAGTTCTGGTTTGGTTCAGTATTTATGTGGTACCGGCGCATGTCCCGTGTAAAGGTACTGGCCTGGTAGCTCTACCGCAGGGCACGAAGTCAGGATCCGTGGATGTGATATTACGCTTCAGTGGATTGGCTCTAGGCGGTATACCTGGGCGACGCGTAACCTGTGGCAGCTCCGGGTGGCGTAAGTGTGAGCTAGGTTGGCTAATGTACAGTGGCTCAAAGGTTGGGTCGGTCATACAAGTTGGTTCTGTTGGCTCAAATTCCCTCAAGTATGCTTGGCAAGTCCCAAGGGCTAGTTCCGTCCACACTAATACGCTGCTAACACGGGATGTGTTTCCGCGCTCAGACATTTGGGGTCATGGAAGAGGTCCTTGGGAAAAATAATAATAACAACAATAAAAAATTGTGTCTGGCGGGCCCAGTCACCCACTAAAATTAGGGTAACTGGACTTGTGTGTTCTACACTCAACATCAGTCGTTTGAATTTAATATCAGGCATCTGGGCCTGTAGAAAACATTTAAACTTAATCAAAAATCACAAAAACAAACATCGATTCAACAGTAGTAGTGAGAGCATGGAACTCCGAGATGAAGAATGGAAGAGTGGCCCATGTGACATAAGAATATCCTGGGGAGGGGTTGGGAGGCGATGCTACAAAGTGTTGCCCCCCCTCCCAACCCCTACAGTTATAATCTGTGTTGTGATTGGCTATACCCCCTCCCCCTTGATGTGTTCTATTATTGGCTTATGGTGTTACCCATACATTCCCCTCCGTCCCTGGAGGTGTGCTGTGATTGGTCGGTTTGCTCTTGGAGCATGAAAGGTACAAGGGACATTTGGGGAGATTATGTGTTTACTCTTCAGAGTCTGGCAGACGATGAGCTTTGATGTGGGGCGAGGGGAAAAGGGAGGGTGTCGGGAGCATTATAGGTAGTCTGCTTGGAGTCAGACGAGGAACTGTGCTCTGATGGTGGTTGAAGGGCAGGGAGAGCATCGGTATAGGTGTTGAGACTATTTGGTGTCTGGCAGACGATTGAGGTCTGATGTTGGATTTTGGGAAGGTGGGGTGTTTTGGGAGTGGTATACATGTTGCTTCTTTGGATTCTGAATGAAGACTGAGCTCTGGGATCGGGAGCAACAGAATAGGGCCTGCCAGTTTGATGGTCGATCAGCTTCTGAGGTTGGAATTGTGTAATTAGAGATAAGATAATTACAAATATGACTTTTAATGAATTTAAAAAAAATAACAATCACAAATCTGGCAATTGAATAACTGGGAACGTCCCTAAAAAGTAACATTTAACAAATAAAAATTTTAAAAGTTTAGTTTTTTTAAATAATGATTATTTAATTTTGACCATTACAAATGCTATGTATGCGGGGACGTCACCCTTTGCCATGTCCCCTGCTTGCTGGATACCGCTACCCCAGGTAGTACCAGTTCCGGCGAAAGACACCCCTGCAGCACCAACAACACCACATGCCATGGCGAAATGTACCATGGTTAGTTCACCCATCACCATGCCCACCAGATTTCAATCATAATTTACCTTCTGAGGTGTAATCAGTGAAGACACCATAGAATTTCTGCAGGATTGTGAGAGTAAGCTCAGTCGCTATGTCATACACGAGTGCCTAGAAGAAGATGCAAGGCTCTGATGGCGAGGCATAAACCAATCCAGAATCATGTGATCGGAGTTCAACCGCACATTTACCTGCCTCTTTGCCAAAACATTTATATTGTTGTGAGCATGCAACCCCATAATTTTGGAAGAGCATAGAGAAGAGTCCCTATATAAAACTTCGTCACTCACAGAAATTAAGTGTCATTCGAACATACATTCCAGAACTCGAACTCCGGGATATTTTCGAGGTCGTTTCGAGCACCACAAGTGCGAAATACCGTGCTATGCTAGCACCAGTTATCTACACCACTGGACAGGATTTCATCCAAATGGTGATGTTGCTCGATACCAGCATCCCAGCTCAACCACGCCATGATCGCGACTGTATGCAACCGCAACAGGATAATGAACACACCAAAAACAGAATTGGAAACAACAGTGAAACGGTGCCAAAAATCACAGCCAAAGATATGTCAATAAGCCGCATTACTACAAAACAATAACAGCTGATCAGTCAACAACTGGTACCTCCCCTCCATGCCCACCAGTCGGCAGGAAGCAACCGCCAACCCTGGGCAGATGGTGTGGAGGTCCACACTGGAACAACTAATGCCCGACTAGGGAGGATCCAACGAGTGTGGACAAGGGCATACCACCACCACGAAATGAGAAAGAGGGGTAGACTGGCCCGATGTTACTTACCCCCAACGCAACATGTCAACAACCGAACCAACTTCACAACACATTATTTTAGCACAAATAACCAGTACCCACAATGGTTTCATTCACATATCCATACTTGTCAACAATCACCCATGCCGATTCCTCGTTGACACGGTGGCTTCGCACAATTTCTTCCGAACCAGCTTCATCAAGATCCATGACATCAAACCAGTTCAACATGTGATTTAGTTGGCCACCTGCTATCAAACTGGCGAGATTGCAGGTGAAGTGTATATCACTGTGCTCATCAAATATATCGAGACCAGCAACACCCCCATTTGTGTCTGACGACATCAGAAAAGATGCCATCTTGAGATTACCAGGGCTCACAGAGTAAAACACCATGGTCGAATCAGCAGCATGCCGGATTCACTTTGGGTGGAAAGAGCGCAGAGCAGTTTACAACCTGGATCCCTGACTAGCTGGGAATGCACCGGCCATGCTACTAAGACAAATTGGACCTCTCTGTTTCACCAAAGTTCTGGAATTCCATGCAGTGCCACATTATCGAGCGATGGGATGCATTCACAAAGCACTCGCACCGGCAGGCAGGCATTGGTCCATTACGACCCCACATGCCACCTGTATGTGCAAACCGACGCCAGTGAAAAGGGTCTCGGTGTAATGGTATTCCAACACGCAGATGATGGCACCTGTCGTATCATTGATTTCGGCAGTGTAAAGTTCTGTGCAGTAGAATGGCAGTATGACATCATTAAACATGATATGCATTGCAGTAGCCTGGGAATTTAAAAGTACCATCCGCTCTTAGAGTATCAATACTTCACACTGTGCATGGTCAGTCACTGTCTGCTGTGGGTACACAGCATGAAGGAGAGCAGCAGCAAACTCACGCGTTGTGTGCTCCTTCTTCAATTGTATGACTCTGAAGTACAACATGTCGCCAGCAAGGACATCAGTTGCCTGATTATATGTCACACTCACCAGGTGAGTCAGTGTCGCTCGACGAAGAGTGAGAAGGCATTCTCCCTCTCCCCCTTCCACAAGAAACCACGTTATCCACCACACCAGCTCAGTGTACCAACATAACTGTATTAATGGTCACATCCACTTTGTCCGTGCTGTGGGAATAAATTATTAATTGATGAGCCATATAAACGCCCAGTCGCAAACAAGTGGACAAATATGTGTGCAGAACAAGCAGTTGACAAGTGGCACATAACTGATAATTGTGATGAGTCTCATGCTAATGTTAACAATTACATATAGCGTATCTATGTTCCAGCCATGTCTCATTACTTGGTATTACAACACGCTCATGCGAGCAATCTCGTAGGCCATTATGGTGCAGCCCAGACATAAAAAATTTTTGAAATACTTTTATTGGCCAGGCATTTCAGTTCAAGTCAGAGCATCTGTGCATTCATGTGTTACCTTTAAACACTATAAGAGTCGGTGTACTGATGGGTTCCAGCAACAACAGCCTAGGGAACCCCAAGAGCCCTTCGAAACCATAGCGCTCGATCTCATGGGCCAATTTCCAAGGACATCCACCAGGAAGCAATTAATTTAAGTCGTCACAGACTTATTCTCGTAGTGGGTGTAGACCTACCCCATTTCGAGTTCGTGGACACAAAGCATTGGAAAAACATTGGAAAATGAATTTTTGGCCCTCAGGGGATACCCGCGAATTGTGCTCAGTGATATCGGGACCCAGTTAACCGGCAATGCGTGGAGGGACTTCTTTACGATATAGGGCGTGCAGCACCACACAACAGTGGTTTATCGTCCACATGCAAAACGAACAGTACTATGTAATCAGGAAGTGAAGCGACAATTATGTCTGCTTACTGCCCTCTTCACGCTGTACACAAACATGAACTAGGCTATGGGAAAAAACGCCGGAAAAGCTGCTCCAAGGTAATAACCTCCCCCTCCCCATCGAGTTTACTGGTGAAGTGAGGCAGCATGCCACACGCCTGTAGAAGGGGAAAGTAGGTAGGAGACGTGAGTGATAAATGAAGGAGAAAAGGGAGAACCAGGGCAGCCACACATCTCAGTGGGTGCTGGATTCAGCCCGTGCCCTGACTAAGCTCCAGCTCGGCCAACTTCTTTATGTAAGTGCACACCCCCAGTCAGCTGAACAGGAGGGATTTTGTGCTGGCATCGCCACAAATGGAGCAGCCCACATACTCCATGAAAGTGTAAGGCGATTTCTGAGCAGGCGACAGCATGCCAATTTTCATCGCGATGCTCTTCGGCTCACCAACACCAGTGTCGCGACGCCCAGGCGTACACCCACCCCCAAAAGGTGGCAGCATGGAATGAGCATTATCAGCCTGTCCCACTGATGCCGAGATTTTCACCAGTGAACATCAAGACAGCTCTGCTCCCAGCGCGCTCACAGCTGCGCACGCCCGATGACATCCCGTTCACATAGGCACCATCTGGAGACACCGCAGATACCAGCAACAGTCTGCCGGACATTATTCAGCTATCAGTGACCGCAACTCATGACATCACACACAACAAGTTGGATGGGCCATCTGAGATGGCCAGCCTCGCCAGATGAGGCTGGTGTAGTGTCGCCCTTGAGACGCCATTCGACCTCGGCATCATCAGCGGGGTACATCGGTACCTAGGTCAGGCATGTCCAGCTTCCTGACCTATGTCGCCCACATCACGCGGGCAGTAGCAGGAGTGTGCCATGTGCACGCCTTGCGAGCGAACAGTAGTGTCCACCGCAGTCATCACAGTACTGCTGCCATCCAGAGCATCCAGCCCCAGCATCATCACCAACAACAACACAGCAGGTAGAACCTGCGGCCCCGGAAGAAGCTCCGGCAGCCGGTTGCCTGCTGTAGCTAGGAAGAGTGAACAATATCTAGGGGGAGGCGGAATTTGACATGTGCCATGTGATAGCCCTCCAGGCTGTTTACCACATGGCCAGCAGCACCGCCAGTGGTTCACCCCTCCACCATGTGAAAGCGGGAGCGTGCATCCACCAGATGTACTGCATATACACACGAGAGTGCATCAGTGTAGTGTGCAAGTTATTATATATTTAATTTCTTTTGTTTGAAGAACATTATTTAATTTAAGATGTGCAGTGCTATTTTATAGAATTTTTAATGCAATGTTTAAGGTATTGTGCGCAATGTGTGAAGTGTTTTTTTATTTGTCATGGCTTTTTAATTTTTTTATTATTTTTTGCCCATTGTTTATGTTGTGAAGAGCTTTGTATAAGGGCTTATTCACCAGTTTTACTGTGCATTATTTATTCTATTTTTCAAAGAGTGTTCTTTATTGTCATGTACAATGTCCAACATAATACAGTTATGCAGCACTTCCACAATATTGCAGTGCAGAATTTTATCATATATGCAGCACTTGATGGTATGTCTTTGCGTGTGCAGCATATTTACTATAATTATTGTCTTACTAGTTAGTCATTATTTGTGTGCATTATTTTGCCAGTAATATCCAGGATCACATGCAGACGAGGTTATGTACATACATGAACAGCTTCATAGAACACTTAACGTATCAACCAATATATAGGTTAACTCACTTTCCTGTGCTTATAATAAGTTGTGTTTTTATTTTGTAATATTGTATTTGTAAGTTTAATGCCATACGTTTCTAAGGTTGTTGACATAATAAACGTCATGAACAATGGCCTAAGAGAAACACAAGCTCTCATTGAGAAAGCCGACCAATTGAGGTTATGTGCTACATAAACGGCAGAAGTCATAAGTGTTATAATACTTTGTATTTTTGTTAATGATGTATTTTGCAATAAATATCATCGTATTTTTACGTGTCCTCATCTCACCAGCACATCATATGTTCATTTCATTTTATTTACAATCATTATTTTTTATATTATAGAATTATTTTTCACATTGGGGTGACCCACAATAATTTATGACCAAAATCTTAATCTTGGATCCATGAAATATGAATAATGCAATCGAAAGCGCAAGACTCTTACTAGAACAAGTTTTAAAACTCAGCGGAGATAAAATATTAAGGAATATCAAGAAAAAATATACCGAGCAAATTAATATAACAATTTATTTAAATTAGGCACAAATGAGCTGGCATCGTGACAGATACCAAGAACCAAATAATATAAAAAAACATTATTTTAGCCCTTCGGTGTAAACAAATGCGAGGTGCCTCCCTACGCAGTTATTAAAAAACTTATTAACATTAGGCATTTTTTATAACTAAGATCCACAACGCCATAATTAGGCTGGCAAAAACTAATTTCTTTAAAACACCAGAAAAAGATTTGCAAATGGTTCAGCAAACTGAATTACAGAACGTACAGCAACATACAGCAACGTACAGAAACGTACAGCAACGTACAGCAACGTACAGCAACGTACAGAAACGTACAGAAACGTACAGCAACGTACAGCAACGTACATCAACGTACAGCAACATACAGCAACGTACAGCAACATACAGCTACGTACAGCAACATACAGCAACGTACATAAACGTACAGCAACGTACAGAAACGCACAGCAACGTACAGAAACGTACAGCAACGTACAGAAACGCACAGCAACGTACAGAAACGTACAGCAACATACAGAAACGTACAGCAACATACAGCAACGTACAGCAACGTACAGAAACGTACAGCAACGTACAGCAACGTACAGCAACGTACAGAAACGTACAGCAACGTACAGCAACGTACATCAACGTACAGCAACATACAGCAACGTACAGCAACATACAGCTACGTACAGCAACATACAGCAACGTACAGAAACGTACAGCAACGTACAGCAACGTACAGAAACGTACAGCAACGTACAGGAATGAAGTTACACCACTGGCTTCTTAATAACATGACCTGATATTTAAAATGCTCGTATCAAATTACATAATACCATCGCCTCTGCGAGTGCTCCAGCTAAGATGTAAAGCTTCACAGTCGCCTTAATCGAGGCGGGGAGCAATTATTGCATTTGGTCAAGGTTAGTTAACACACTGCTACCGTTCACCAAGGTCAAGTTCAATCAACAAACGAGATACCTCACCAAAAATACGTTTTAACCATTTCCATTGACTATAATTAAAAGGTACATGCATTACAGAAAAAAAATCTCTTATTTTATACAAATTTGATAGCTACGTGTACTGCTTCTCTCACAGCCCATATTTCTCACAATATAAATCACCAGCGAATTAACTTGAAACACGTATTTACTAAGCTTTGGGATACAATTCCAGCGAGTAGCTAACTTCTGAGCTACAGTTCCTTATTAAAAACATTAACAAATGACCAATTTCAAATAATCATACTCCTTACCACTGCGATATCATCAGGCAGTGATCAGTGTTTCTTACATATTTGACCCTAGCAGGTACAATTACTTTGTCGATGCGGAACAGCGAAATATCGCTCTATAAGGCCCGCGGGACAATAAAAATAGAAATTAAAAAATCCTAAAAGAATTTCCACAGAGATACCGTTGCCACATCAACTCTTCAAAGTGACCTCTTATAAAACCTCATTACAGGACATTAAATCTTGCAGAAACCGGGTGTTGTACGCAAGAGCTGCGCAAGATCAAACCAGCGCAACATGGGGCGGCATTAAAACTTGCAAATACTAGAGCGCTCAAAAACTCCATTCATTGTACGTATCGAAATTTCGATCGTGCGAGCCAAATGCTAAACAAAATATAATGTTAAGCCGCAACCTAAGATTCTACTTTAGAACTATGAAACCGAACTACCACACAGACAATTGCCCCACTATACTAAGGCTCGTCGCCACAACACACCCTCTACAAGTATTTGGCCAGCACCTTCCATTGTTAAACTCGCTCACGAATTACAAATTATGTTGGCAGCGCCCTTACACTTTACCGCGGGTATAGATAAACAATAAATACTTGTCGCAAATTTGTCGCTCATGTATCCTCAGCGAAGCGACACGTTTTGAGTACAAAGTTGTCAGGTAGATGATCCATCGAAAGGGTAGAAGAGTGGCAGCACAAGATATTAAAACACGTCCATCTCATGGGGCAGCTTGAAACAGAATGCACAGTGCCGGAAGGGGAAGGGAAGCATAGACAGTGAAGGGGAGGGAGAAAGGAGGGGTGACACCCGAGCGATACCGCGAGCACAGCGCTCTGAACGCGGCGGAACAAAGAACTAGACGGCGGGCAGATCAAAGAGAATCGCAACATGTTACGTGGGAAAGCTCAGCCAGTCTGCCAGCTCCGCGCCAACTCTCATCAGTAGCATGTCGGAACTCAGTCGAGTGGTCGTCCGTGTCAGCCTACCCGAGCCATCACCATTTTACATCAACCATTTAGCGTTCAGTAGTGCAATTTTAACGTTTTTGCAACCTTTACCTCCATCTGCGGAGCCCGGAGGTAGCAGCGCTCCACTGTTCGAGTTGCTTGTACACGACCGAACCTTGATTTGTTCATGTAAAACCATGTAGGCGTTCGCGCTTTTCCTGCTTCACAGTTATCCTGCAATAGCGGGGATTTCGTATGCTTAAGGGCTTCGTGTGAGGGTTCAGTAAATAACTCGTGTTGATGAAGATCGACTTGCACGCATATTTATTTTACCGAGAGCATCTCGGTCGCATCACCTGTCTTTATGTATTTTTCGTTTCCATAACTTTTCTTAAAATTCATAAGGCGTTGAGATGGTCTGCAACAATGTCATGGGATAAGTATGCGTTGAGAGGGGCTGACAGCTCTAACTAGACCAGGCAATGTTGGATATAGCCTAAACCACATAATCGTGATCCCCACGACGGTGGATCAGAGGATCTACTTCAGACCATCCACACCACGACCGACATATCACGCGTGCTCTCCGCACTGGCGCCCTAACCTGGGGAAATCATCGACGGACCCATCTACAACACCAACACCCTCACACTCTCTGATGACCTAACCAGCAAACCACCAAGTTATATTCTTGAAATAGAGCTGCTAATATATTAAAAAGGTAATTTAGTTACAAGCGGTTAACAGCATGCTATTGCACAAGTTCTATGCTTATGCTCAAATATGAAAATATCGTACCTCTGGCACAAAGTAAAATGAAATAGGTTTATGTACGGTGGTAAGAAAAGCAAATATCTGGACTTCTTAGAGATGATTTAGAGAACATAGGCCCTGCTTGTTCCTATCGACAGAAAACTTGAACGGTGATACATGTCTGACAACACTGTCATATATACACACAATTATACATACCAATCCGAACAAAGTGTCTAATCTAACAAATATTTTTAACTACCCTATTACTAAGTATTAAGTGGAATCCCGATGGGTAGTGCGGGATTCAATGCGTCTTAGGGCTATACCCCTTACACCTACAAGGATAGGAAATCATGCAAGGAGACATGCATCATGGCAGAGAGGGATTGGGCAGCAATGGTCTGCGATTGGGGCCATGACTACTTCCCTAAGTGTACTTATAGTTAAGCTATCACTAGAAGAGACTGGGAAAAACCAGTATAGGTGCCGTAAAAACCCAGTCAACAGAACAGAATTATAAATTATTTATGAATTAAAAAGAATTGCTACTGAGACAGAGCGTATGTGTAAAATGCTCGTGTTAGTAGAGTTTGAAAAGCTAGTAGAAAGGGGGCGGGACACAAAATTTTGGAAGCGGTAAATTTATTAATGCAGGAAAAAAAAATTAAGACTGGAGACAATTTAGATGATCAGTTAAAATAAATACAAATCTGACTAGTGAATTTTGTTGCTGTACACAAATAATACTAGTTTTCTAAAGTCAATAATAATTTATTAACTATAATAAAACTTTTAGCTGTAGGAAATGCCTCCGTGGAAATAAAAATAAAAGAAATACTGTTTGCACAAGTTATTTTGTTAAGAAGCACAAATACAAACCCTAAACTACTTTTTGGAAACATTATTAATTTGTTCTACAATATGCATAGATATTTATTACGAAATAAACATGATTACAAAATTAACCTTTTTTACACAATCAACCAAATTTACAAAATAAACTTTTTTTATATAACACTAATGTATATTATTATTGCTACCTGTAACATTTCGCACTTTGTGCTTATTGGATTAATTCAACAAACAAGCCAACTGTTACACTTATGTACCAGTTTCTCTTCTCACTTCTTTCAATATGATATTATTTTGTGTCGGCCAATTTGCCATTGCTCGGTTTACGAAAGGTGACATGCAACTACGCTTGTTCGTTATTTTTTTTATACTACACAAAATCTGCTCGAGCCTTAGGTCGTGCCTGGCTTACTTTTTCGTGCATAATTTTGCCAGGCTCTATTATAGTAATTTGATCTTTGAAAGCTTATGCTGTGCTGTCCCTCTTCAGTTTCTTGTCGTCTTTTAAATTAACTTAATTTGCTACACAATCCGAATAAGGGATAATGTAATTTTTCTACGTTTGCAAGAAGGCACGAATTCAGAGGTGTGCGATAGGTGCGAACACTTTTGTTGCATTATAACTACCATTATCCTCTAACTTACGAGGTGTGATATAAAGTCATCGGGTCTGGTGCTAACCGAAAAAGTATGCCACAATATTTGTATTTGATTTCCTTATAAAGACACCCATTTCGTCTAAAATTGCTTCAATCACTGGAAGTAATTACTCCTTTTTCTTGGTATTGTCGCAACATTTTGGATTTTCTCGACGTCTAGAAATAATCTTCCTTTTAATTGCGTCTGGATTTATTTAAGTGAAATTCGCAGGAAGTGTGGAATACGGTGGCCGCCAGACGTGTGGAAATTATTTGTACTAGTACAAAAGAAATCTACTCTACAAATTTTGCTTATTGGACAGGTGAAATGTCATCGTGGAATTGTCAATCACTGGACGCATGCTGTTCTGATCATCGCTGACGGATGATATCCCTTGAGCTCCACATCTTCCTCTACCTCTGTTGATGCGACTATAACACACTACACACGTTTGTTCTGCTGTAAACATGCGACTGGAGCTACGAAGTTCTACTTTACGGCACATGTGAGGCAGGACCCAAGGTCAACCAGCACCAAGAAGCTTCGCTCCAAGCGTGTGACACCAATCCCAATATATTATGATCACAGATCGTATTCCACATTTACTAATATAAAAGTAAGCCTACGACAATGGAAAAAATAATAATATTGTTTAATAATCTATGATAAAGTACATCAACATGCTTTTTCCCACAAAGATCCCAAAATAATGTTCTACATTTGCACGGAATTCACTCATTGCCATGAAAATAGCCGCACACAGGACACATCGAAATGAAATGAAATTTGGTACAAGATATTACACTTTCTGAAAATTCTATATATTTTGTAATACAATTATTTGTAAAATCGATTCCCTCATATTATTATATTTCCATTGTTATACAACCACAATAATAAAAAACAGTGGTTTGTAAGATTTTTTATTATTATGCCACGATATCCTTTTTCTGTGTTGTCTGTCGTATACTCACAATTACAGGTTGTCACACTCAAGTAACCATCTACAATGGAGACCATTTAAAGTTTCTTTTTAAACTGAATCGTTCCGGCTGTGCACTGCTTTGCATGCCCATCTCCAGTTTTCAGGGATTTTCACCAGACAGAACAGTCAGAAACTAGTTATTTTGCACAATTAAACGGTTTATCTTGCGCGGTTTATTCATGATTTTAATAATTTTTAAACATGTATTCAGTTCATCGTGAATATACTGTACATATGCACAAGCTATTTAGGTTTATTACAAAAGTTTTTTTTTACTGCAAAGCGAACATATTTGCTCAAGTATTTTCGTCATGTAGTAAATCTCGACGAAGAATAAGTTATTCTCTTTGCGTTTTACTGTAAAATTCATTGACGCACAAATTTGTCTAGAAAGTTTCTACAACGCGATGTGTTGTAAAGTGAGAAGTAAGTGCGACGTGGAAACAGCACCACGTCTCCAGCCGGCAGACGCTCCTGCAGCTTCCGATGGAGAAGAATACTATGCGCTCTGTTGACGGACCATGAACTAAGGGCCGGCAATCAGCACAGGAACGTATCGTTGTTTCAATTTTTTCTATTAAAATACTGTTCCATGCGGTGTTTAAGAGCTTCATACTCGAAGTATGGAATTTTCCTACACGACTGTTATGAGTAAATGAAAATATCAAGACAAAAACTATTTCAAAAAACACTTTTTCTTAAGAACTATTTCCATAGTTTCACGATTTTATTATATTTGAAGGTAATTAGCTAAATACATGTCGAATTTAAGTTACCAGTCAACTAAACAGAACACTCATGAGTAAAATGAGCTCTTGCTAAATCTTCCCGCATGTATGTAACAAATTGTGAAGTTGAAATAGAGCGTGCCTTATTATTGTTAACATTGACAAGGTTTATCATGTTTAGCAACGAAACTATTGCTCTTATACAGTGAAATTTGATACTCAGAATAATTGCAGTATATCCTAATTGTATGTAAAATAGGTTACATGCATAAATATGTTGAAAGTAGTGAGTAATTTGAAACCAAACTAAAACTAAAAGTTCAGAATAGGGTGAATCTCCATCTAAAGCATCCCTGAGGCTGTGCGTCAAGTTGCTTGTAATGTGGTGGGGTGACACTTACCAGCACTAAAGTCTTGTAACACTGTGTACTGCCACTCTCTGGCGAGGCTGTGACCAACCTGGCAGCCTCCTTCTACATACTCGTGAGTTTTAGTGAGAATATGGGTGCAGGGCTCATACGTTGCATAAGGATTGGAAACATCGTACTCTGAATTTACTTCTGCCTTTAGGACGCAGTATCCAAGACACATTGGTAGGTAGACGACCAAACAAAAGTAAGTGTTGTGATTTCAGTCATTTTGTTAGTCTTCATGATGTTACAACACACAGATTCTGCACGTACAAAAGAATACGGAGCCGACACTAAGGTCTGTCGGTGAATGTCGCTGCAGACAAATTGCTTACACAATGGAACTTGCGAGCTGCACACTGCAGTGCGTGAAATCCTGGCTCGTAAACTCAGGACGACCGTATTAGAAAAATACACGGTATTAGTAGAAGTTCCCAGTTATTTAAATGATTTTGATGCTCTAGTGTTTCTAGCCAAGTGGTGAATGTGCCGAGGGGCCATGCGTGAGGCGAACATCCGAGCAGCTGTTCCCGTCGATTGCTGAGGTCAGATTGCAAGTATGGCGTCAGTCTGTGCTAGGCTGAAATCAGAAATAACTTTAAAGTTTTTACATTCACATAAAAACTATCATTGAAACACCGAATGCTGATTTTGTACATTGTTAATTATTACTTATTTTCTTTTCATATTTGTTACAACCCCGTGTGTCTAATACTGTTATTTAATGTTGTGAATTTGACGTCACGAGAATGCTACCATACTTAAAAGGTGATATTTAATTAAGTGAGGCCGATGTTGGCAGTTTGCTGATGAATTAAACACATTTGCTTTTTTACATGATTGTCTTAACTCTTATTACAAAAACTGTTCAATAAATGGTACTTTGTTCATTTGCTTTATCTTTGATGGCGATGTTTAAAGTGCGTGAGTGCTACAGTAAGCCAATGATCATTTCGGCATATTCCGGTACTGGGCGAGACCATCCCTTGAGAGGGGTGTGGGATGCCAAGGGCAATTGCACTAAACATAAAGACATCTCGCTGGTATTATAAAACTGCATGAAATGAACACTCGGGACACTAAGAGAAAAATATTCGATATTGATTTAAAACAATTGGGGCGACGTAACAGTGTATAGAAGGCCAGCCAACTTCCCACACATTGGAGAGGTGGTGCGAACAGTTCCGACCTTTCCTCCAATTGTTGGTGCGCCTGAAGTCTGTTCACTTCGTGGATACACCGTCATGTTGATAATTAATTGCAAGAGTTACCTCTTGGAACAAATAAAGTAAGACTGTCACTTGAGCCACGCAGTACCTGTCGGCAAGGTAGTGTAAAATGTTGTTCACGTCGACCAGCACTATTGTACTCTTGGCAATTCTTGTCGACACGAGTGAGATGACTGCGGAGGTGCAAACTGTCATAGCAGCAATCGCAGAGACTCGTGTTCATGTCAATTTGTCTCATCTACCAGGCGAGCTGTCGTCAACACCTTTCTTTCATACTTTGTCATGCAATGCCCACATTTATTTATTTCTTTTTCTTAGTATTCTTCCTTTGATTCTCCATAATTCCTTCTTGTTAGTGACCAGGCCATCACATTAGATTTTATTTATACTCTGCTCCTCAACCTCGATTTGGTAGCCTGCTGATTACTCAGTCCCCTCGAACCACCACATTGGATTAAATCACATTCGCAATCATTGATTATAGGATATGATATTGACCTTTAACCATCACGAAATTCCATTTAGTTCAACATTTGTGGTGTATTATAGTAGGACCTGGCACATAGATAGCAACATAGGACCTCACTCAACCATATACTGCACTGAAGCAGTTCTGGCCAGGCCCGACTCAGCCATCGCCCTCCCCACCCAACATGTCCAAGGGTCAAATTTCTAATAGTTCAACCGCATACTTCCAAGACTGTGTCATGAAACCTGTTTAGAATGTATTGGAGTATTAATACACTCTTTTACTGTGCATTTCAACATATATGTTGCCTGCCATATAACTGATTGTGAAGGTCCAGTGATTGACCTACACAAGAAATCTTCAAGTATTAACTTTCAAATCACTACATTTTGCCCTCATTATTACATTTATTTTTATTATCATGCTTTCTTACAATATCGCCCTGTAGTGGCAGTTCTGAAAACCAAGGCTACTAAATCCTCTATATCTTGATTCAAACCCAGGTGAAAGTAAATATATTTATTCCGTTTTAGTAATTTCATATCAAGAGTAAATACACGGACAAATCATCATCAGCCAATTCAATCATGGATTGATGTGGCCTCTTAGTGTTATGAATTAAGGTACAATTTCAATAGTCTTCTCCATGTATAACTGTCTTGGGGCGCTTCTCTGTCAGTTAACTTCAGCAAGCCTGCGTATGTCTTTGTCCCAACGGTCTGGTCGTCTTCCTCTTGGTCTCCGATGATTTCCTGGACTCCATTCCAAAACTGTTTTTGCCCATTTGTCATCTTTCATTCGAGCAACATGGGCAGCTCATTTCCACTTAATGGTGGCTGTCCTCTCCAAGATGTCTTTGACTTTAATAACTGATCTGATGTCTGTTGCTTTTTTCTTGTCTTTTCTAATAAAACCCAGCATTGACTTTTCCATAGCTCTTTGGGCTGTTTTAAGTTTTCCTTTTGCAAATTCAATTAGTGTCCAGGTCTCACAGCCCCAAGTGAGTTCTGGAAGAATTCACAGGTCGTAAACTGTTTTCTTTAGATTGATGGGCATATTAGTTTGGGGACAATAGAATGATTTCCAAATGCTTGCTATCCTAGTTTGATGCGATGGACAATTTCTGGTCTTACATCTCAGCTGGCCTAGATAAATGTACTCACTGAGGTTTTCTAAAGATATATTATTCATTATATTACCTGCTGTGACCCATTTGTTGAATAATTACTTTGGTTTTTGAAAGATATATGGTCAGGCCAACTGCTTTACACTCAGAGGCAAGATCTGAAACCAAGGTTTGGATTTCCTCAATTTCATTGGTCAAGAGTGCAATGTCATCTGCGAATCTGAAATTATTAAGTATTGTGCCATTTATTATAATTCCTTTTTCTGCCCATTCTAATTTTAACATTGCCATATCCAACACAGCTGAATATTAAAGTCGAATGTTTCCTCACCAAATACCTTCAGAATATTGACTGAAAGACCATCATTGCCAGCAGCCGTTCCCTTTTTCATGTTATCTATAGCATACCTTACATCATAGGGGATTATATGTGGAATTTTGGATACATTAGAGAGGTCTTAATATATGTGAGTTTCTTCTATACTGCCATTATAGAAATTTCTAGCAAGGTCTAAAATTTCCTTATTGAGAAGAAATACAAATCCAAATAACTCGGATCATGGGTGCAAAAACAGTCAAAAAACAGCAATAACCTTTGTTAAACACGTTGAACGATAAATAAGAGAAAATATGTAAAAAATTGTAATGTACTCTTTATCAAACATTGCAATAGGAGAGGTAATTATAATGTATGAATCTTTAAACGACACCTGACAACCACGCTGACGTTGGGTTGGAAAACATGAAGCAAGAATAAAAATAAAACTTGCGGAACGTGCACATGTATCTAGCAAAGATCCCCTGCAGTCAGGCGAGAGTATTTACATTATTTCCACTCGCAGAGCTGTGCACCACAGACTCCCAAGTCGACTAGCTAACGCATCACCTGTAATAACAGGTGAGCTGCTCACAGCGCTGTGCACCACATATTCTCCTGTCGACTAGCAAACATGTCACCTGCAAAAACGGGTGGGGTGCTTGCAGCACTGCAGACTCCCCAGTCGACTAGCACACGCGTCATCTGTAACAACGGGCGGGCTGCTCTATGAAGAATGGCTAAGGGGGCTAGAGGATGAGCATACCTTATTTTTGTAAGTACGCTAATATATATATATATATATATATATATATATATAGGTTGGTCCAATTAACATTTCATGTCGTATGATGTAACTCATATTAATTAAGAATTATTACTCAAATATTTTATTGTAAATCAAATGGGACTTCATATAACGTACTTACATTTTGTGTATATATGTAACGAATATAACTTGTAGGTTACGAATTCCTACATACTTTGTACCCATGAAAAAAAACCGTACTATTTTATTCATGGAAACGTTGTGTACGTTGGGGAGAGTACATTAAAGTAATGTACATTATACAAATGAATCTATTTGTTCTAGAAAGAACTAACATTCTAGAGCAACATGTCTCCACTATGCACATTAATTACAAAGTAAATATAATGTTTACATTCTGGTAAAACTAAATTAATGTGTAGTAGATCTTCTAACAGTGTGTGCGTAAATGTATATTATCCAAATGACGACAATTTAGACTGGGACAGCTCGCTTCTCGTGTCATCACTGGTCGACAGTGAGTCTGCAGCTAGAATACGGTCTTTCATGTATTCCGATGTAGTTGAAAACTGCTGGTACACTACAACTTTGAAATTTTCCCAGAGAAATAAATCTAACCGTGTTAGATCGAGGTAACAGAATTGAGTGGAATGATTTGGGCTTATCTTAACATCGAGGTCTTCAGAGCCGATGAGGTCAAAGCGAAGCGAGTTAAGAACAGTTCCAGAATTTCAAGAGCAGGTGAAACGGGAGATCATCGAGAAAATCCGCCAAAGAAATATATTTTATGCTGTAATTGTGTTACGAGGCTCTGAAACTACACAGCAACGTCATATTCAGATAGTGAATGTTGTTATTCGTGACCAGATTTATAAAGGAGACAGTTAAGTAGGAAAGAGTTACGCTCCAGTTATTTTCAATGGCAACAAGTATTTATTAAATAGTTCGTCGATTTGCTCTTACATTTGCACAAAACAAAGCTTGCCATCATTGTGTTCAACCTATATCTATAGCATATCTTGAACATCAACACGTCTCTATTTATATGGCTCTTGGTTATGATGCACAAAGTTAAAAACATATTAAAAATTTACACAGGATTATGCATGAATCAGGTCCCTTACAGTACAACAGTTAATGTACAAAAGTATCACACACATAACTTGGAGAACTATTGAAGGCGTTGCCGCTGTTAAACACGGGGCTCGAGGTAGAAGGCTTACACACAACGATGATAAGTCTACGTAGAGAAACGCCCTCGGATCCAGGGCATAAAAACAGTCGACTCATAGCTGCATTTATTCGTGTAGGAAAGACGTGACATCACTCCAGCACGATGGGCATCAAGCAAACACATTGCCCGTGTAAACTTGCCAGTCGTTCGCCCTTTCACAGCTCTGGTGGCATGATGAGCTCGATTTGACGCCCATAACTGATTACCCCCTGCCATTTGCGGACGTGAAGCACAGCATATTCAAGTAAACGAACTGAACACGTCTTATTTACACGTTGCAAGAAACGTGTCAGAGTTTGACATCACTATTTCAGACGTGCAATGACCCACGAACATTTTCAAGCCAAAATTAGCGTACACAACGGTGGCCGATTTACATTGCAAATGTCTGCACTACTTTCCCGTGCGAAATACCAAACACACTTATTCATACAGCACATTTGTGTGAACAAGTCCCAGTTAAACATACTGCATTTGCAAAACGATTCGCGTATTGATAAATGCCTCAAGACACAGGGCTAAACCACCGCATTATACCGGCCAAGTGTTTACTAGTACGCACTCCTGTCTTGGCACGGACTCACAGCCGACTGCTCGATACACAAGACTACACCGCTTGCAGCACTGCCTGGCGGCCATTCCTTGAACAACAAATATTTAATATGAAATATCTGACAAACAACTAATCGCAGTAAGAGATTAAATTATAACAAAGTTCAAATAGATAATAAAATATATGTAGTAATATATTTGTAAATATTGCAAAATATTGCACACTAGAATTAATATTCATACATTTTGATTAAATGTGGTAAATAGGCCGGCCCAGATAACAAGAATATTAAACGATAGTTACACTGCAGGCACAAGACAAAATAGCCAACTGTTGCATATTGTCTATAAGCATAAAAATAACCCTTTGGTGATCAGAGTCGTCACAGGGTCTGTCTATACTATGGCCATCATATTGCTAATTTACATACAACTTTGAGATTTATGTCTATCAAACTCACGTCACCATACATTGAACATGAGGACTTCATCACTGCTACCAGGACAGGTATTACCGCCAGGACTTCCAGAACGAAGTAACCTCTGCCACTGCACCAAGGGTCCCTAGGGACAGAACTGCGAGCTTGCCATTGATGACTGTCAGCCGCACCTGTGTCAGACCTGTCACCTTCCACGATCTCGTCAGCTGCTCTAGGTACAAATCTCTCTCCATCCTTCGCGAGTTCCTAAGTGAATGAGTAATAACACTGTTGGATGCTCCTTTTTTACTTGCTCCTTGAGCACTCTTCCAGGATGCACTACACCAGCTCCTAGAATGCAATGTGTCCATAAGGGAAGTACATCTTTTCAAACACTTTTTACATTGGAGACAATAGTGTATCTCTTTGTCCTGTTGTAGATAAGCTGCTAAATGTTTGTAGACATATCGTATATCATGGGGCGCAAACAACAGAAGAAATTCTTTAGGCAGGTATGCGAGCTCATTTTATTTGCCGAGTACTGCAAGTGATCGAAGCATTCCATGTTCCACAACAGCTGACAGATTGTTCTGAACGTTACAACAGCATGCCATAATTTTCACCATGCCACCCACGACGAGTTTTGGATGATGATTTGTGTAGCTATAGTACAATCTGATAGTCTAAAATGATACAGCTAACTCTCAAGTCACTCAAAGACAGTCAGAGCTGCAACGACAGACTAAATGCGAATGAGCCAGAGAGCTCATGTGACTGAATATACGCCCTCGTTTTATGCCTACACGAAATCCTTATCTCACATGGAAATGCTCTATACACACTAGCAAGGAAGTAGAAGGAACACTCTGGGAAAACCTGCATACACACCAGCAAGGAAAGCAGAAAAATCCACAGTTACTGTTGACCAGCTCGAATATCTTATTAGAAAAATATTTGTCACATGTGTGATTCGAACCCAAAGCCCGAATTTGTTTTAGTGGGCAAATAACAAAGGTTTATTGAATGACCTACTATGGGTGTGTGATGAGGTTATGAAAATAAATCCAAAAAATCAAATATTTTTTATTTTTAACTTCCGGTCTTCCAAGACATGCACCTAACACTACGGCTGTAACTCGCTTCCCACTGAATGACAAATGTTGTCTATTCAGTCTATCACTGTGGGGAGAACATTATATCTTGCACTTAAAGTATTTCCACACTTGGTCGGAGGGTGTACAAGGGGAAAGTAGTTTGCTATCTGGCTGTACTAAACACGTCCAGTTTCAGACGAATGGTCTTCTCTAGCACCGACTAACACAAGGGCTTGTCGCTTGTGCAATATTCACGATTGGTAGGTGTTTATACCTATTTTCCATTCGTGGAGTCTAGTGGTATACTGGAGAAACAAATATAATTGTAGTGATGACAGCAAGTAGTTTTCGGTACGGACCTGTCATATCAGCATGCATTACTGCAAGTATTAATGTTCATACTGTAATGCCCGTTGCGACACTTAAGAGATCCTTGACGATGCTGATGGTGTTACAGATGGTATGTCTTTAGCCATTGTAACATAGTATGCCATCATTGTAGTAACATTAATTCCAAATAGCTTGTAGCAGCTCTTCAGATACCCTTGCTATTGCTGGCAGTGTTACATATGGTAAGTCTTTGGTCATCTTCATATCATAGCAGAATACGAGATCGTATTGATAACATAACACTTGTAGGCAATCTTCGGATGACCTTGCTGATGCTGGTGGTGTTACAGGTGATAAGTCTTCTGTAATCTTCATATGTAGCGGAGTAACGATCACAGTGGTAACATTAATACTTTAATGGTTGTAGCGACTCTTCGGAGGCCTTACCGATGCTGGTGGTGTTACAGATTGTAAGTCGTCGACTATTGATTCCATTTGTAACAGTGTATATGGTCGTAGTAGTCGTAATGGCCTGCATTCCAACACCACATTCGCTGACAAAATGACACGATGTTCGCTTGTTCATACTGCATGCATGTCTGCGTTGCCTGTCTCGGGTTGGCTGGGTGGTGTAAAACGTCAGCATGGTTGTTTACCTTATCAGGTCGATTGCTGTCTAGCCTACTAAGTTGCTTTCTTTGCACATGTTCATCTTACATGCTCAACTTAGTCTTTCTTCAAACTGTGAACTTGCGAGGTGAATGGATTCGCCGCTCCGCATGGGTGGATAGGTATTTTAGACAATTGCAGTTATTAGCATCATTACATTCAGCAGTGGTGCATTTAGCTAGTCTCTTGCTGCACTCACTTTCCGATGAACGACAAAGATTTCCTTTGCTCCTCTTGCTATGCAGGTTATCTCTATGGGTAAATACAGCATCACAGTGGAGCGCCTTGCCTTTCTGGGCTGAAAAATATTTATGCCAGCGTTCAATGCCAAATACATTTCTGCAACTGTAACATTGATATATTAATGTTTGCTGCAAATCTCTTTATCTTAATGATTTGTTGGCACTGGTACAGTCATCGAATATGTTGTCAACCTCGCTTCCCGATTAACGGCAAACCTTGTCTTTGCACTTCTTGTTACACCACTTAACACTTCTGGTAAACACCGCACTGCAGTGGAACCACTTGTATGCTGGGCTGAATATGTAGTTGCAATTATTATGTCGAAGTGCATTGCAACATTTTCTAATGGTATTTCCACAATATAACATTGATATCGTAATACTGTTGTCTATGCTGGTGGTGGTACAGATGGTAAGTCTTCTACCATTAATTTTATCTGTAGAGGACTACACGATCGTAGTCGTAGTGGTCTACTTTACCCCGCCCCCCTCACCAACGAAATGCCATTTTTTTTACATAATGTTCACTTAAAAACTGTTCACACTACATGCTAGCTTGTGTTGCATCAGTAGATGACTGCTGGCTGCGCGGTGTATACTTATGCATGGATGCTGGAAGGAAACTGCCTGTAGGTACATGCAGATACAGAATGTGGCTGCCTCTAATTCCAAAGGCTCGGTATATGAGTACAGGTCGGAGATAGAGTATGACTGTCTGTAATTACCGATACTGCATGCTAGTTTGTGTTGCCCATCTCGGACTGCCTCGACTGTGTGATGCACATGTCTGCATGGTTGCCGGACTGGTTACCTTATCCGCTCGTTCATTGTGCAAAGTTTAGCTCCCAACTTATTACCACTCATACTTCTTACAAAATCTATTTAATTCAAACACTTCTTGCATGCAAGGCACACACTTAATTCGCACTGCACTGCTTGGGCAGGTCTTGTAGTTAATGGTAATTACTATATTTGTGATGTTTGGCAGTGGGGCGAATGTCTTCTTTCCACTAGCTTCCCGACGGACGATTGTCTATTCACTGTGGGCGAACATGCAATTACTACTTTCATGTAGGTGTGCATTACCTGTTAAATAATTGGATGCTCTGCAGGAATTGAACATATGACACCATATTTTCAAGGATAGTACAACTTCTCCACCTTCGCCAGGGTACATGAATTAGTTCCTACAATCATCCAATAGCATATGTAAAAAATATATATATTTTGTCAAGGGGAGGTTCTGTACTTAGAGTACTTGTAGGTTTCGAGTTGCTCTCTTGGTAGATAATTTATACCACACATGGAAATACAGGACGGTCATTGTACTCTGTGCTTCCAGTGAGTTCACGACAACGAGATGCATTTGTGGCCTGCAGATATTCACTGTTACACCAGTTAAGGTAGAAATAGATGACGTATGTGTGTTTTGTGATATCCCCTTAATCGCCATTGGGTGAGTCACTTCCTAATGAGCCTACTTTTCTTGAATAATAAATGGCACGTATTCGAAATACGTATATGTACTATTTGCTTTACTAATAATGTTTGTTTTTTAGGTACTTGTGGTTCTGGCACTAGGTAGTGAATTCCTCTCGTAAAGGGAAATGCACTTGGTTGGGTTACCACCCTGGTCTCTCTCTCTCGGCGAGTGTCGTGCCTTCGATTTGCATGGTGTCGGTCAACAGTAGCCTTAGAGATTCTCATATTGCTCATGCTGCTAGTATTGGCCAGTTTCGTTTTACTCTGTTCGTACGGACGTCATTCTGCCCAGGAAGGTCTGGCAGCGACAGCGATGGCTTTTGCTGTAGCATGAACGATAAGAGTATGATTGTCCATTCGCACTGAAGGATCTGTACACGACAAACCACGAATGTGACGAGATGTCGGTCATGCCCGAATGTGCTACTACTAAAGTCTTGGGTTATGGAAGACAGGAGTGGGGGTGCAATTGAGGGCTCCGTACACTAGTGTAAGTTGGAGACAGAGTATGACCGCCTATAAGTACAGGCTCGGTACATGACTGTAGGTCGGAGACATGATGACTACCTGTAATTGCGAGCATTGAAAGCATGGTATACGAGTGCCGGCTAGACTGTGCATGAACGTGTTACTACTATGGTCTTGAGGGTGTGGAGAGTTAAGTAGGGGGCAATTGCAACATGATTTAGAGGCTGCCTGTAGCAATGATTGCTCGGTACACAATTGCAGGTCGAAGACAGAGTATAAATGCCTGTCCCACAACGATGGTCATGTCGGCCGCTGCTAGTGTGGTGAGGGATCGCTGCTTGTGGTAATTTCATTTAATAAGGACGTTGTTCTGGCCAGGGCAGCCTGGTCTTGTTTAGCAACATTTAGCACTCTGTACCTGTGTGATTGCTATGGTTAGTAATTACTTATTTTCCTTTCCATCAGTGTGTAGCAGTGTTGACCATATCGTTCCCAGCACTTTACAATGGTACTTTTTTCGCCTAACACAACTCGATGCTCGCGTAATGGTTGGTAAATACTTATAATAATTTTTGCTCTGCCTTGGTGCATAGTGTGGTCTCTCTCTTGATGATGGTTTCGTTTCAGTCGGTTCATAAGGAAGGTAATCTCAACAGGATGGCCTAGTCGTGTCTAGCATCGCCAAAGCATACAGCATCCGATGCTTGTGCTGGTTGGTAAGTACTTGAATTCCTCTTGTAATGAAAGTGTGTCACTTGGTTGGTCTGAAGTCCTGACATGTCTCTCTCACACTCACTTTCTCTATCTCTCAGCTAGTGCCATCCCTTCGATTTGTCTGCTATGCCGGTAGACCGCTTGGGCTGCCTTACAGATTCTCACAGATTGTGCAAAGATGGTCGGGTCAGCTGCTGCAAGTGTCGTGAGTGATGGAAACACTCTGAATGTGATGATTTTGGTTTGCATTTAGGTCGTTTTGTTGTGCTTATTAGGTATTGTCTAGCCTTATTAAACATAGACAACACTCTGCCCTTGTGCTATTGTGCTGGTTGTTAAGCACGAATAACCATTATCATTTACATTGTGTTTTCTGTTTGTATTAATGAGTAGTAGAGTTACTCACATTGTTCCCGCCTGTCAAATGTATCATTGACTGTGTCCAGAAGGAGACAACCTCGCACCTCCCGATGACAAGTCTGGTATGTGTGTAGTTCCATGCGCATATAATGTCCACATTGTTGTTAGCATAGGCGAGTCCCAAAGGTGTTACCATAGGCGAAACCGGAAGAAGAACACCTTGCCAGCTTGCGATGACAAATCTGGCAAGTGTGTAGGTCAATTCATATATTTACTTCCTCACACCATACCATTTCTGTTGGGTGTGTAGCTCAATATGCATATGTATGCTATTTCATCGCCCTAAACTTATTATGCAACGGTGTAGGTGTGATCAAGCCAGAACAATCCTGTACTCCACCTGCATTTTTTATGAGTGTGTAAGCCCATGCGAGTATTTCTTCTCCAGGCATGCAATGTTTGTCAAGGAAGTCATTAGCTTCGGCAATTACAAGTTTATTGCCTGGTGATTGCATAGACCCATGCTAGAATTCACTTCAATTCTTCTTTTCCTTCCCACACAACGTTTGTCGAGGACATCATTAGCTTAGGCGAGTAGAGTACAGAAGGAGAAAACCTCACTGGCTCAAGGAGACAAGTCTGGTGAGTGCGTAGGCCCGTGCTAGTATTTTTTCTCCTACCCAAGCAATGCCTGTTAAGGACGTCGTTAGCGTAGGCAAGTCCATAAGGGGAATACCTTGTTGTCTCGTGCAGACAAGTCTGGTGATAGTGCAGGTATTTTCTTCTCCTATCCGTGCAATGTCTGTCAACGATGTCATTGCTTTAGTCGAGTCTGGAGTAATTTCTTTTCTTTGCCTGGTGTAATGTTTATGTTATGAATTTTGTAATTAAATAACGGAAGTGTTCGGAATTATTAACTAATTTATCTTTATAAATATGCTTCGGCTATACTTGACCAGTCCTTTTCATTGTTAGGGGTAATGTCTTTTTTGGGGCTTTATCGCAGGGATTAAAGCCTGAGACTTCGTCGCAGGGATTGATACAATAGGAGAGACAGGGCATACTTTTCGCTGCGAATGAAACATTGGTGGGAAAACTATGGTGGGAGCTGTATCACAAGGGATTCGGGCTGGGGATTCGTCATGGGGATTCGGAGAGTAGGAATAACAGGGTTCAGTTTCTCTAGGAACTAATCATGGGTGGAAGCACTCGGGGAAACCCCAATATCGGAATGACAGAGCATGGCATTTGCACTTTCGCTAGTTATGATTTTGGTACCTGTATCTTACACGGTTCGGAAATTATAACCAACTATGCTTATATGTGCTCTTAGGTTATGTTTCACCCGTAACAGTGAGCTTAGGACATACTTGGCCCCTTGATCCACTGTGTAGCCTGGGGCGATGCCTATGTTATGAATTTATTTGCTAGTTGTAACTTTAATGGTTCGGAAATTACGATCGACTATGCTTATCAGTGCTTTTAGGTCAAACTTGACCCCTCGTTTCATTCTGTTTTTTAAGGGCGATGCCTATATTATGAGTTTTTTACTTGTATAGCTAATGGTTTGGAAATTACAGCTAACTATGTTTATAACTAGACAATGGGTATAGTTGGCACTGCGACCCTTCTGGTCATTGTGAGTTTCGTCTGTGTTTTGAATTTGATAACTATAACTTCAACAGTTCGGAAATTACAGCCAACTGTTCTTGTAAATAGACATATGGTATACTTGGCCCTGCGACCCTTCTTGTCATTGGAGGTGATGTCTGTATAATGAATAAGGCAACTATATCATACATAAATAAGTAATAACTGCAAATTATGCTTTTAAGCTGTCATAGGTCATACTTGACATTTCGGTAATTTCGCTGTCGGAGGTGATATCTATGTCATGATTTTGGCGACTATATCTTAAACGTTTCGGAAATTACAGCCAACTATGCCTATAAGTAGACACAGGTCTATCTTGTCCCTTCGGACATATATTTTGTCATACGTGATGCCTATGTTATGATTTTGGTATTCGCATTTCAAACTGATCAGAAATTGCAGCTAAATATGCCTATAAGTAGATATAGGTATTACTTGAACTTTTGGTCCTTTTAAATGTTGAGGGCGATGTCTACGTTTTTCTTTTTTGGTGGTTTCATCTCAAATGTTTCGGAAAAACTATGCTAATACGTAGACATAGGCCATACTTACCCCTCGATTCTTTTCGTATTCTGGAGTGTGACTTATGTTATGATTTTGACTACTATATCTTGACCAGTTCAGAAATTACAGTCAACTATGAATTTAAGTAGACAAAGCTAAAACTTTACCCATCGCACCATTCTGTTGTCTGGGGTGATGCGGGTTTTGCACACTTTCGGTAGTAAGGAAGATAATAATATCGGCTGAGAGCACCCAGAGCACATGAACCGAAACTTAAGATCTTCAAGTGCTGTCAGTGTGACACCACACCATCTACTCCACACACTTGGAGTCATATCCACATTGCAGTGTCAGTCAGCTGGATTGAGCGAATTCCAGTTTATTGCGCAAGTGCGCACTTTCCGTGTGCGAAATTGTGGAAAAATATGCTTCTTGCGCAAAATATGTGCGGTTTGCAGACATTTCTAACAATTTTGGTGGTTTTCTATGCGAAACTGTGCGAAGAAAACCCTGTGACGACATCGAAGATGGTGGTCGGCAGTGCGGGTCTCCAGTCCCAAGCCCCTGCGCTGGAACCCACTATTATATATTACTTGTATTATGCATACAAAATATCAAGATGTTTATCCCAAACGTAGCCTAACCGTACCGAGTCACACATTACGAAGGTGTTTACTCAGTCATGCACTTGATCTTATAGAAATTCATAATGTAAGAATTCGTCACTTATTTCATGAAGAAGCTACTGATGTTTAGGGAAGACTCGCAAAATATTTGATGAAACTTCATGGTGACATAAGTATGTTCATAAGAATTCCTAAGCTCTCGTGGTTGTTTAGAAATATCTCTCGCATGCGAAGTTACAATGACCACGAATTTGTAAAGAATGTTATATTTTCTTAAACTGTTTTGTGTCAGTCGGGAACTGCAGTAGACGAAATACATCGTAGTGTTTATTTCGAAACCGTTATTTAAAATAGTTTAAATTGCTATTCGTCTAATCAGGAGGAGTAGGTATGCATAGCATGAAATTTAAAACATGCTAATTTGGTTCCTTTTATAGCAACTTATTATGATGATTATTAATCAGTAACTAATTTGTTTAAAATGTTGTAAACAGTGAAACACTTGCTGTAGAGACTGCTGCAGTATGGATAAATATTTCTTGAATTGGGATGCAAGGAAATGAGATATTATTATGAAACCTACAGGAGTGTTAACAGCACGTTAGTGGGGTTTGTCTGTTTCCGACCTGAGGTTACTGAACATTTTTGCGTTCTCCGCTAGTAAATGAGTAATTCTGCAGCAGCTATTAGTTTCTGCAGAGCCGCAGAAGGTAAGGTTACGAGAATTGATTTAAGTTCCTCACATTCCCAACAAACATGAACCTGAGATCAGTCAAATGTAAATTTATAGTTCGCATTCAAATTCTTTTCCATATATCTGGTAAATTAATTTATTATTGAGGTCCATTCAATGGAACAATGTTAAACATATTTTTTTATAATAATTTATAATATTACTGATACTTTCTGGTGCCATGGCGCAAAATACTTTCAATGTTCATGCGAAGTCGACTTCTAATGACTAACATAAATGTGTTTCCTCTTTGTTATTCCATTCATGTATTTTCAGCTATTTACAAGAATACTGCTGAAAATGTCCCTTCGTTAACGATTCAATCTTACTCCATGAAGTGATCAATAGTTAGGCATAACTCAATCCTTTGCTTATTCTTGCAAATGATTTGTAATTAAACTAATAATTATTTTTGTTATATTACTATTTGCGAAGTTTGAAACGTTTGATGTCACACATATTAAAAATATTTTCTATGTAGCCATTTTAAGCATTTTAAAAATTTTTATTCATTCGCAAAAAACTATTATCTAAGTACTTTCAGCTTCGTTGCAGCACAGCAGTTGACATTAAAAATATAAGAAAATGTGCCCAAATAAATTTCCTTAATAGTTTACACCATTGAGTGAGTTTATTCACAGATGTAGACCCAAGAATAATTGAAAATGAATGTATATTTAATATTTAGACACCTAAAAGTTTTACCAACACCAAATAATATGTAACGTCCAAAGTTCAATATTTGAAAACTTATTTAGGGTTATAAAATAATTCGTTGTTTTACGAACTGCTAAGAGATCATGTTTTGTCTGCAGTACAAATACTCCTCGAGAATATTAGTTTTCCCATCATTAAACCATGAAATATATTTATTTCTTTTTCAGTTTGATAGCTAAGTTATTGATTTTTTACTTCGAGTCCTACACATGTCATCACTAACAGGATACTTTTCACACAAAACCAATACAAAACGAAATATCCAAAAGTTCACATAAACAAAGTAGTTAAATTAACAACGGCATGAGAACGTAAATAAATATTTAATAAAATAACACACAGCTTGTAAATTAGAGACTTGGACAGTTTAGTGTAGACTGTGTCCATACAAAAGAAAAAAGTTCTAGTATAAGTTTTTTTTTTTAAACAAAGGGGACATATACCATTCAAGTTAGACAATATATGTATGAACAAATCAGTATAAAATCTGCCGGACAATTTAGCAGTACATACTGAATATTGCAGCAGTGGGTGGTATTTGACAGAGATAGTAATGAAGTTGAGTAATACATTTGGTCACAAGAAATGAGCAGCAGGACAATGACATACGGATTTATTGTATGCTGTATTGGCCAGTGAGTAGCACACTCTCACTCTCTTACACATGAAGCAGCATGTACTGGCGTGGAGTCCAGCAGAAACTGCATTTCTGGAGGCCTGCGGACACACAGTTGTTGTAATTTGTGTTCAAATGACAGATACTGTGGTACGGCAGTCCTTGGTCTCACACATGGTCGATTGGAGACATGCCAGGGGAGTGTGCAGGCCATGGTAGTGATGGAGGCAGTGTCATGTGCGCCCTGGAGTTGTCCTGCTGGAATATCGTACCTACGATCCCAGCGAGAAAGGGTGCTGATCTGGGCATAGGATCTCATACAGATACCGCTTGGCCGTCAAAGATCCACGTAACCCAGCGAAGGTAGATCGGCTTCTCTGTTCTACAGATCTCCAGATCATAATGCCGGCCATGGGATAACAGTGTCACTCGATAGAGATATTGAAATTGTGGCATTAATTAGGCGCCCTCCACACATGGGTGCGAGGATCTTCAGCGCCAGCAACGAGGCGGCACACACCACACATCGCCAGCATAATTAGAGCTTTAAAAACAAACTCTACTTGGTCTTTCCGCAGCCAACAAACATGAACTAACAGAAAATAATATGCAACATCTCTATTAGTAATGATAATACACTTGTGACATTTATGTACATAAACAAGATAACCTGCCTCTGTTTTGTGATTACGTACATGGACACTATAATTATTATATTGTTTCGTTCCAAAATTGAGTGCAATATATATATATATATATATATATATATATATATATATATATATATATATATATAAATAATAACTTCCCAATGAATTTAATATTGACAACGTTATTTATATTGAAAATATTTTTTGATATAATTTAGATACATATACATAAAACGGTGATGTGATTAGCCGCCCGGACACATGACACCCAACTTGGACACCGGATCTTACCTTAAAGGCCGGCTGCAAATCCCTGACTTGGATCTGTTTGGGTTCACTAACTGACTTCCTAGCCAACTTAGCTACAAAGACATGAGTATGAATGGAATTCTAAATTTTGTATTTAAAAATGAACCATCTATATATGAACCCATACATTCCAAATATATTTGTAGTACATGATGATAAAAACATAAATTAGTTAAAACATACGTTAATAAAAAAAGTCGTGTATTTTAAGTAATATTTTCCTTATTTAACACTAAAAATTTTCACACGTAAGTCGTGACATGAGCAGTGGGAGCGAAAGTCTGGTGATACAAAGTGCAAGAGTGACCTAAGTGTAATTTCACAAAAGTAATGTTATGTTCAGTGGGACCCTCCCCTCCACCCAAAAACCCATCTCCACGACCCGAGTTTTGTTGTGATTGGCTGTACCCCGTCCCTTGAGGTGTGCTCTGATTGACTGGTGTTACCCTTATTTTCTCCTGGGTTGGCGGAGCACTCGTTACTGTTTGATGAGGTAAAATTGTGAGGTTAGGTTCTGTCATTTTTGGGGAGCGACATAGGTCTTTAACATTCGCTATCCAACACGATACTGAGCTGTGAGATGAAATATTGAGGGCAGAATTGCGTAATTAAAGTGAAACAAACAAACATAGCTTTAGAATTGAACCAAACAATACGTTAAAAACCCAACATTATCCACGAGAAACGAATTACCACTTATCGCAATGATTTCCCAAATGTAACAACAAATACTAAAATAAATGTCAAAAATGCATCATTAACCATGAGGAAAGAATTACCACTTACCATAACGCAACGATTTATCAAATGAAAAAAATCTCGAAATAAATGTCAAAAATGCATAATTAACAACGAGAAACGAATTTCCACGTAACATATCGCAACTATTTCCTAATTAAACATTCAAACCACGAAATATTCAATAAAACGAAATAAATACTAACTTCGAGATATCACTTACAACTCAAGTAAGCACAACAAATAAAGTAACTATCACAACTGATTACAACAAAACATCCCGACTAGATAGTGCGTGTTGTCAAACACGCATTTCAATGTTTAGTATAAGTTACACTGCGAAGAAAGTCGCGTAGAATATATCAAAAAGCAATTTTGTATAAAACTGATGCGTTACTCTCAACGCAATTCAAAACAACCACTCACATATGCATAGCGCCAGCCTAATGCGCATCACTGTCGGACCCCCGCATGTCGACTGCCTTTAGTGCGTTATTGCGCGCCAAGCCGCCATCAGCTCCAAACACTAGCTGAATAACCACACGCCTTGCGTATTCAAATATCACTTTTATATACAGTAAATTACGGTTCGTAAATGTTACAGCACTCAATAGCAAAAGCTTTTTCATGCTTGTCTACCAGACTCTCCGCAGTGCGTCCTCTCCTTGTAGCCACACCCAAACAACTTTCACTCTCTCTCTCTCTCTCTCACTCATTCTCTCTCTCTCTCTCTCTCTCTCTCTCTCTCTAGCTATCACTTTCCCCGCGGCCACATGTTCTCTTCATGCAACTTTACGTCTCAATTATTATATATAAAATAACGAAGCAAATAAATTCACCAATCCTAATTCATTGGTGAGATCGTTTCCGGATAAAAACGAAACATTAAAAAAGAAACGTAAATAAACTTGCAAATAAAACCGACTTCGTTTCCTGCGCGAAATAACGAATTTTATATTATGAAAACAAATACGTCACTTGACTCTGACTTAGAATCCCGTGCATATCATATAACCCTATTTTCGCATACTTGCTGGAGCTAATGTTAGTTTGGAGCACTAGTTTAGATTCCCATAAAGAATATTTTTGAAATTGGGTGGAAATACCGTTTCTGATTCCAATTATTTATTTAAGGGTTTGGAAATACCAACTTCAATCCCCACGAAAGGCATTAATGTATAATTGGAATTACCGGATTCGATTCTCGGCAAAAGCATTAATGTTATGTTTGGAAATTATGGGTTTGATTCCAGGGCGGGATACTTAATTTTTGAAATTTCAGAAATTGCGATTGACTTACGAGAGTACTCCATGCTCCATCGATTCGCCAAGCCGACAGCCAGGCTCGACTTACGTAAAACAGCTCGGTTGGTAAAGGGTAAGTGGGCCGGTAAGACTTACGTAAAACAGCTCGGTTGGTAAAGGTAAGTGGCCGGTAAGACTTCGTAAACAGCTCGGTTGTAAAGGTAAGTAGGCCGGTAAGACTTACGTAAAACAGCTCGGTTGGTAAAGGGTAAGTAGGCCGGTAAGACTTACGTAAAACAGCTCGGTTGGTAAAGGGTAAGTAGGCGGTAAGACTTACTTAAAACAGCTCGGTTGGTAAAGAGTAAGTTAGGCCGGTAAGTCGTACTTCGTAATGTAACAGTACGTTAATGCGTCACAAAAGCAATGTACTTTAAACGCAAACTCAAAACGAGTTATAAGTTATTTGTAAATTAACACAAACAATTATTTAGTTTTGGCATAGGCCACTTCTGGTGCGCTCAGGTTTGAGGCTCGGTCATGTTATGTAATATTATATTATTCCCGAATAAAAAAAAAAAATATTTGTGACTTGGGTAGCTGCTGGAGATAATGTAATGTCGGACTCTGCTTCGAGTCCCGGTTGGATTATTTTGTGTAGGAAGGGGGGGGGGGCTGCACAATTCGACGGAATCACCACCGGCGTGGATTTCAGCAGCAGTTCGATGTATCGACTTTCCACCAGCTCCTTCTCGGCATGTATGGCGGGTGCCCAGCAGTTTGGATGTTGGTGCGTGCATACTAGCGGCGCTCCGAGGAACTACTGCTGCTGTCGTCATCTACATCTGGCCAATCGGCTGGGCGCGTGAGGTTTCGCGCGCTAGTGACATCGCTTCCTACAGCCTGCTTGAACGCCAGGAGTTTCGTGACGTGCCAGCATGTGTGCAACTCATATTTGGACATGATTTAAAAGCAATAAATCAACCCCTATAAGGATCAAGCTTATTTTCAACGAACTTTTCCTTAAATGGACACCTGTATTTCTAATGGTTCTGGTATCCGCACATTCCTCTCGGGGATATTTGCTTTGTGAATTGTATAAATGGTGGGTGACCACTGGCTTGGTGTCGGATTCTGCCACTGCCCGCGAAGGAGTCAACTTGCCACCAATTAAGTAATGTTCAGTAAATAATTTATCTGCATAGCCCTTATGGCACCTGAAAGAGGCACACTTAGTGTCCTAAGTAGGAGAGCGCCGCCATGTTGGTGAGAAAACTTTAAAACTTGCTCAAGTTGAGAATGTTAACACCATGAAATATTTACTTCGCAGCAATTTTAAAATCAATCATTTAGCTGTTTGCTAGTCATGCGCCAGGATATACCCTGTTTTAAGATGGGAATTTCATTTGTGTTTCTCCATAAGTTTTACATGGCAGGTTCAATCAAATATTTTTAATCCAGCTAAAATTTGCAATGAAACTGGTGTTTTTTTGCTGCAGTTGGTAAGGATAAATTAGAAGGAATTGTGTTTGTTGGCCTCTTAAAGAGCACTACTTGAAAGATTTTGGAAAGATAATTAAAAACATAAATTTTTGCATCTAAATAGATGTTTTTAAATGATAGCCAAAAGAAAAGATTGAAATTAAACTAAAATCTTATCAGTAAAGAATCAAAGAATATAATGTTTGTAAATTTTGGCCATTAATTAATTTGGCGGACTATAAGATTAAAAATATAAAATTTTGATGTGTAATCTCTGATCATTGTGGATAGCGAAAATTATCTATGTTATATATTTCCTTAATGGATAGTAAAGAGTTAGCTTTCTGCCTTTCTTGAGTTTGGAGGAACTTTATACTAGGCAGCAGCGTAAAAAAACTTTCTCATAAAAAATCTAAAATTTTTTCAAATATAGTGTGAACTGCTGTAGGTTCGTCTTGAAGGCAGGTTGCTTTCATATTTACTTGAAATATTTTCCTCAAATTATTTAACATGGAAGCTTATAGATCATATTATATATGTTATTATTGAAGTTAGAGAAATACTCAAATCTAGAATACACTATTGAATTCTTTATGATATTAGTGACTTTGATTAAACAATTTATTATTTCTTTTTACTGTTGAATATCAGCAGTTTGGTGTTTATAAGTATATGTATTCCACAATATTTATGGAAAAACCAAAACAAAAGAGTGACAGAAAATAATCAAATGAATACTTTTAAACCACCCATGAATGTTACTGGTTATAATATTCTACCAAATTTTAGTCAACATGATTATTTAAGGTTTTCAACTTTGCTCTGCTTGACGAGGGTTTTGTTCCGTTTTGGGAGTTTATTGATCTCCGTAATTTTTGTCCACCTTGCCACATCCTTGGGGGCAAGGGCGTTACAATTGTATCAAAGAATGTGTTTTATTTCCTATTTTAAGATGCCCCCAGGTTTTTTTATCGTGTGTATGTTGTCACAATATAGAAAATAAATATCCCGAATTATTTAGCAGACTTTCACTAAATTTGTTCTTGACTTACCTCATTCAAACTTTTCAGTAACAATTGAAATACGATATGCTCCCATAAAGACACAACATTTTAATAAAAAACCAAAAAGGTAACATTTAAAACATACATTTACATATCTGTGACATTCCCCCTCGAATGAAATTCAATTTAATATAATCGAAGTGTCATTTTTAAACAATAATAATTAAACTATCTCACTCACATCTATTAAAAACAATATGCCTGGAATGTCGAAAGACATCCTTACATAATGACTTGGTGAAAATGTCATGTATTTTCATTTGTGGGAACATATCTAACATCTAACACACCTTTTATATACCAACATTTTATTATATGTTTCCTTATATCCGTGTGCTTTGCCATTTGAGAGTTTTCTGGATTTGTTATGGTGAAAATCACCAACATTATCAATGTTTAACAGTATACTTCTCAATGACTAATAGTTCTTTGATACATTATTCCAGATAAATTAGAAATTTATTGTGCTGATGAGGCCCATGCTACATATTCTGCCTCCATTGTAGGTAAAGCTAAACAAGATTGTTTTGGAGAAGACCATTGTAGGTAAAGCTAAACAAGATTGTTTAGTAGAAGACCATGTAATTGGATTCCCATTATACGAAGCTATAAACACACACACACTGTTTCTATCCATCATATTTCACCGCAAATACCCACTTGGTATCTATGGTGATTGCTCCTCGAGGTAGTTCAAGTTCTTGCAAAGTTTTCATTTTTCTGTTTTCCTTCAACTCATTAATTATAGCCTCTTTCCATCCCTCGTCTTGCATTGCTTCGTCGTAGGTTTGAGGCATTCCCTCTGCACTAAATGCATACGCAGTGTACAACTCATAATCCTGTAGTCTCGAAGGAAATTTTACACTTCTCCCACAACTTGTTTGTTTGTCTTCAGTGAGATTTTCTCTTTCATGTATTCATTCTTCTTCCAGTTCTCCTTCTTTTCCACTTTTGTTTACTTCATCTTCAACACATTTCCCTTGGTCTGAGGTTGAAACTGGAATGCCGGTTAACTTATCTCCACTCTTAGTTGGTTAAAAAACAATACAAAACCAACATAAAATTAAATACCACGTCTTATAACTATGATGTCATCAGTCTGAGGAATCCATATTCTATATCCAGTGCGGCTGTATTCTACCATTCTCCCTTTAATGACACGAACTTCCAATTTATCAGCTGGCACAGGCCATTTCTTTATCCACACACGAGATTCAAATTTTTTTTGCCTCGACATATAATTTTTCCATTGTAAATTTCAGCAGGTATTCTGCCCCTAATAGCAGATGAAGAGCTTCTGTTTATCTGGTATGCCGCAGTACGTATGGCTTCACCCCAAATATATTTAGGCAAATGAGTTTCTGCAAACCTTATCTACATCTCACCTTTTCTAGCAGTGTCTGATTGAACCTTTCACTGACACCATTGGACTCCTTCGTGTAAGGCAGTGTATACTCCAGTCTTATTCCTTTTTGCTTACAAAAATTCTTCACATGATATTATGTGTATTAACAAACTACAATCTGTTCTGATTCTTGAACACCTATTTACATCAGATTCTAATTTTCTTACATAGTTGATCAAGTTCTCTGATGATTCCATTTTATTTTTTAACAGGTACACCACTACAAAATATTTGTAATCATTAATGATGGTTTCGTAATATTTCTCACCTTGAAGGGTAGTGGTTTATACTGGACCTCCTATATCGGAATAGAGATATTCACATTTTCTACTTGATCTGGGCACTACTAAATCTTGAAAAGGTAATCTCTTTGAATTTCCTTCGTTGCATACCCCACATTCTTCATTGGTGAATGTCAAACGCATTTTGAGAAGGCATTATTTTCCAGGGTGACCTAACCTTCGAAGCCATAACAATTTATCACCAGTATAACATTCAGCTGCTATCGTAAAGTCAAATACAGAAACATATAAATTCCTTACTTGTCTGCATATCATTTCAAAACCTTTTGTATTGTTTCTTATAGCGCAACTATTTTGTATCGTTTCTAATAGCGCAACTATTTTGTATCGTTTCTAATAGCGCAACTATTTTGCGAAAAATAACAACACTGTTATTACCGTCTTGTGCGACTCCAGCAATGATAAAAGTAAATAGCAGGTTCGGTCAGTTTCATCCAGCGATCTTCCTGCAGTTCCAAATCATCGCAGTAATCTTTTGATTTGAACAAAGTGATCTGGAATATCACCATCATTCAATTTTAGTTTTACCAGCCGCTGCTTAACAAAAAGTTTGGATATGGGTCTTGTTCTGGCAAAGACTTTTCTCAGTGATGTCACAATATCCTTTGACTTTTTGCTCCTATTACTATTTCTAAGTGACGATCAGAAATACCTTGAATGGTACTCCATCGGGCTTTCGTGTCCAGTGACTCGAAACCCGCATTTTCCTCTGCTTTCTCACTTGGTGAAGTTTCCAGAACACTTTTAACACCTTCTTTATCCATACACACCACTACCCGCCCACCATAAACAATTGGATAAATTACCACTAGTGAGAGGTGAGATAGTCAGGTAGTTCACATTTGCCGACGGGAACAAAACTGCTCGAACTCATTACTTTCATTACTATTATCCAAATTCTTCACATAATCTCTGCTCCACGACTACTTTTCGTGCGAGCGTACGAGTCTGGGCTCATAACCTGCCACAATATGCTAAATAAATATCCCGATTTATTTAACGGACATTCACTAAATGAATTTGTTCTTGGCTAATGCTCGCTTTACATCGGCGCGACAGGTGCGATGTGACAGATGCTACGCGACAGATGTGACGTCACTGAATTCTGTGGTTGTAATGAAAACACTGTGACGCGACACGACACCAAAAACCCTATTTTGACTACTCATGGCTGAAAATACGAAAATGTTCCAGAAGGCCATCTGTGTATTTACGAGCAGGAATGAAGAAGAAAATCTTTACTAGAAAGTAGAAATACAAATAACCTCTGTGCACATGAATGTTTTATGTTTTATAGTTTTCCAGTTGGAAAAATAGTGTGGGCCTAACCATATCAGTGTAGGATATTATAGATAGGCTGGTATATTCCAACCTGTTTTACTTTTGACGAGTTATGTTTACATGGGTTCTGTTAATTTTATTTCGAGGGAAAAAAGGAAACAGTGAGGGGATGGGGGCTTTAGATTTATGTCTTCGTGAGACGGCAATGGCATTTTGAGTAGAATGTTCTTTTGATGGAGCAGTGGAAAATTTCGTTCGCATGGAAATAACATTCAAATTATTGCCACTTAGAAAATTTCAACTTCAATAAAAAAACGCTATACATACGTCGCTGTTACAATTTGTACAGATGCAGCAATACACACACACACACACTTTGTCCTAAGTTGACCTAACACTAGTTGAATTCACGTACAGGTAAACCAAAAAATATTTACACACTACAAGTGTTGAACCTGCAGCTTTTTCAGGCACTGTTTGTAAAGTTCGTAACCCCTTAAACATGTGATTTACTATGGCAACCCTCAAAACTTATCTTCACTAAAATCGCGTTTGTTCGTCACTAGCATTAAATAATTTATTTACAGAATCCTTCAGTAAAATCAACACTGCGCACGTTTCCTGAAACCACAGTTCTAAATAGCGTTAAACGTGTACCGATTAATATTACATCATTTCACTCAAGAAAACATTCTATAGCGGTACCTACAACCAATTATTCTTAATGAAAACAAATTAAAAATAATTAACTACAGATAAAGTATTCCGACACCACCAACAAAATAATATCCTCGCATGTTATTACTAATGTGACTAACTTAACATTGCCACCAATCTCGCAACAAGAAATTTCACTCGTTTATTGATGCTTGTCGCGTCCGCGACGCGACAAAATTAAAAGTTATTTCTATTCAGAAAATCCGTCGCGCCCGAGATTTCTGTCGCGTTGACGTCACAAAATACTCGTCTGTGATTGGGTGAAGCATTACTTCCGTCGCGTCGCACCTGTCGTGCCAATGTAAATCCAGCATTAAATAGTTCAAACTTTTAAGTAACAAGTCAAATGCAATACGCTTCCATAGAAGACACAATATGTTACCAACAAACAAATAGGCGAGATTTAAAACATACATATTCATATGTGTGAAACATGTGTGCTGAAGATAGAAACAAATTTTATAGGTTTATATTTTGGTATATCCATGTTTCGAAGCAAGAAAAACAATATTTACCATAAAATAGTACAATGTTTTCGTGTGTTTTGCTGTTGTGAATTTGTAGTATGCTCTTACCTCCTTGTTCTTGAAGGGTTTTTGGATTTTTCCATATTTTAATTTGATTTGTTTCGTGAAGCTGTGCTGATATATGTGCCCATTTTGCCTAGCTATGTAGCCAGAGCTTCGTAATATTTGATTACCAACAATGATGTGTCTATGGGAGCATGAGTCGATATAAAGGAAATCTTTTTTTAAACACTATTGTTCTGTATAGCAGACAAACACATAGCTTCTTCTCCGCGTCTGTATTACATACAATGATTATTTCCTCGTTGTCTTTTATTTAACGTGTACCACGGATTGTCCTGAGCCTTAGGTCTTGAGCACTCCACGACGCACATCATCCAGTTTCACACTCTGTAATCTTGTGGCATCCGTCCCTACCAGCTGTCTGAACAGCGGGCAGCCGCTATATCTGTAAAGGGCTACAATTTTCGTACCAGAAGGACAGACATTGGGCATCGTTGACTCTTGGCTGTTAACGTATAAATGGTATCGGGGAATTATGACTCCCTCCAACACTTTGCGAATTACCCCGTACGGAATATTTCCATAGTTCATCATAAGTCGCTCTCTGCATCTGTAGGCGTATGCCTGTTGCGTGTGTGGCTAAGGTGCTTCCATGTACATGGTGGTAAAATATACATGTAAACACTTGCTTTTCCTCGTCGCCATATCTGCACAGTCAAGAGAGCGAAAACCTTGGATGTTGCAAAATATTATAAAAATAATTTCACATCCTCACGTTCACAGCGACGGACTTGAAATGTTTTTTATGTAGCACAAGTTGTATGCTGCAGATTATTATGGTTTTTAATTTATTTACGGAATAACATAATATTGTGTTCTAAGTCTGAGACACGTATCCCTCAAATAGTTTATATGCCAGTCAATGTTGATCGACCATAGCATGGGTGGAGGCTAGGGTCTTCCCCACCTTTACGTAACCAAGCTTAACATCTTAGCCATTTACGTTAAAATTGTATTTTTTGGAAAATTTAAATGAGTTAGAAATGAGAAATTGTTGCGAGGAATAATTGTTGCAAAAATTAAAAAAAAACCTCTGTGTGCGACAGACGGAGTGGTAATGTAATAGAATAAAATAAGATATGGTATTTTACAAAATTTAATATTACCGTCTGAATCATAACGTTAATAACATAGCGATAATAATAAGGTAATATGTATATTATATATAAGTGCACTAGCGATATGCATAACGGTTCAAGATGATTTATGAACATATTTTAATTGCAAGTAGCAGTAAGCCAGCCATATGTTGGGTTCACAAGAGCACATAGGAAGTCGTAGAACGCACAGTCTAGTGACAGCGCCACAGTAGCGAGGCGAGGTATTTGTACATCAACAATGCTGACGTTGCAGAGCAGACAGTTCCAAGTGCCAAGAGAGCGCACCGTGGTAGTAAGATGTCATGGCAGATACAGTACAATAACTCACGCATTTCTATTACTGTCACGTAGAATTTTCATTAATTTTATTTCTATGCATATTCGACACATTTAAATGTAAAGAGACTAGCCTATGATGGAACTGTGATTCAGAACTTAGCCAATTCCGTGGTTGGTTCCTACGCTAGTGCCTTAGATCACCAGCAGCACGGGTTCACAGATTCTCAGCATTGTAGCTCAATTTAAGTTATTGTGTGCAATAAAATATTATTATGTCAATCTACAATTAAATTAATATTTACGTCTACACTATTTTAAGATTCGTACTAAACAGAATTTTTGTGTACCCAATTATTATATGAAAACAGTTTGTTTGTTCCGTACCTATATTAACTAGTAAACATTTGTATTCCAAAAGGCCGCTTCAAAATCTGATGTGCATAGATTGTCAGAGTTTAGTTATTACAAAACTAATATTTTTAGGTAGCAGATATCAGTAGAAAAACCATAGAGTGAATCTTTCACCACACACGGAAAATAAAGGTATTTGATACAGGTTTTATTATATATACATATATATATATATAAACAAGCAGAATCGCACGAAGAATAACAATGGTAAAAAACATAAGAAATGAAGAGAAAATTGATAGAATAAAAACTATTACTGCGAAAGATATATCCTTACCTGAGAACAGGAACTGATGGCAGTGTCGCTGTTATCTCACATACGACATACGTTCCCTGCTCGTCTCTTCTGTCATGTTACACTGAAGGGACGAACCTTTTTTTTTTCTTTTTTTCTGAAGTATTTTTTTTTCCAAATAACTTCCATCTATATGATACATTAAGGTATTGTTGAAATAGACACTGAAATTACCTTTCGTCTGTAGGTTTTGGAATGGTAAACCAATTAAGGTTCCTATATATTGAAACATTTTCTGTGAAATAGTTGTCTGCGCGTAAATGTGTATATCGATAAATAAATGTTTGGGAATACGAAGTTTTGACAGAACGGATAAGAAACTATTGTACATATCGCTATATTTTTACCTTTATCATATTAAGTTTATTAAAGGAGAAAAAATCGTGAAATTTGTCAAACATCGCATTCTGAACCTTGCCTATGAAGTTACTTTATGTGGTAGGAGAAAAGTACGATTATACGCAGATAGTTTGATCTGTGTTCTTTCATCGCGTGTAATAAAACCCTACTGTTACAGATCTAGTTTACAATTTTTTTAATTTACGAAGATATATGCATGCAAATATGCGAATATTTAGGTGAAAGAAAAAATTATTACCACATAGAAGAAAATGTTTGAAATATTATAATTGTAAACGTGTATTCCCAAATTCCAGATACAGCGTATTTGGTGATACTTAGGGCAATATCTTACACATGCACACACAGCTATTATATGTTTATTGGCCGCATGTTTCTGTGCCAAGCATTTTATATGTTTATTGGCCGCATGTTTCTGTGCCAAGCATTTTATTATGTCTAAGTCATTCATAGTAAAGGTACTTCAACACTAACAACCATAATCCACGGGCAGACAGTTTAAACACGTAATGTGTGAATTATCCAATCACGAATATGTCTTCGTACTACAGTGATTTGGAATACACTGAGTTATGGAGTATTTCTGTGAGAAATAGGTGCTGCTAGTAAAACTGAATTAAAACTTATAGTTATGGGATATTTAAGGTAAAATGAACTCCTTTGAAGCCCTAGTTATTTTGCTTTCAGCCAATTTTTTTTTTCATTAAACAACAATTTTAAAATAAATATTGCTATGTAAGTAATGCGCATAGTGTATAAATTCTACCGTACTCGGAAGTTAAATCCTGAGTCTAAAACATAAAATATTTATTTACTATTACTTAAACTAAGAGGGCTTTCAGAAGGGCCCACTTTACCATTAATAGCCTATACGTGATGCTACTCACCTTATCCGTATACTTTCCCTAGCCCTCCGCCTTTCCTCCAGTGAGCACTGTACGGCCCTCCCACAATAACATCTCCGATACTGGAGGCGGGGAGTTGGAGCGACCACGTGGCCAAGATAGCGTTACTGGCTCTGACACGTCACTCCCGTCTCGGGGAGGATGAGGAGCCGCTGTTAGAACTGGCACAGTCATCGGTTCCCTCAATGCAACTAGAGGTGCGAAGAAGACCATCTGGTCCAGGTGACCTCAGGTATATACGCTGCGGCATGGCTCTGTGTCGGCAGCATGGAATGGTCATGTGTGTCGGGTGAGTGGTAACTATATGTATTACGCCACAGTGACAAGCGAGTGCAGTGCGCTTGCTACCACTGAGAGAGCAGAAGCTAAGACTGACTGGCTGGACTGTAGGCACGTGGGATTTCATGTGTGAGTAGCGGATATTTGATATGATTTTGATGGGTGACAGTGTGATGGTATATGTGAAATTAAAAGTTGGAAATTTAGTGCATGTAGCTATTGTAAAAATGTGATAAGAACTTCAGCTATAATTGAAATGGGCATAAAAATATATTTCACTACTATAAAAAATTAGTGTTTATATAAGGGGTAGGATGTTGTATTTTGTAACAAGTAGCTGTGAATTATTTTTATAAATTTTAAAATAAGAAATTGAAATGATTAATTTTATTTTTATCAAGACATCCCCTCTCTAACTTGGATATGCCTTACCCTACTTGCAACACTATCATAGATGGAACATTTTTTAAAAATACAATACTAACACATTTAAGATTTTATGACTCAAACTTAACATAACCAGAGACATGTTAACTTTGTTGTGAACCATATGTGCCGTCATGGGGGTGGATTATTAATGAATTACTGTGTCGAGCTCAGTGGTGTCAGGTTGTTTACGGTTAGAACTACGTTAGCCTTGTGCCACGATAGCAAAGATGCCATCCAAGGCTCATCTATTTCTGCATGAGAGAGACCGGTGTATGTTGCCGTTGGGTAGTGGGTTTTCTCAGAATATTACTGTTTCCTCCACCACTGCACTCTGTCCCCTCTCTATCCTCACCTCAGCCACTGAATGTATGAAGAGAGCTGGCGTGGTGGTTTAGATGTTGGCCTACCTCTAGCTGATTAGAAATGCGAACATCTGGAACGGGGTTTGCATGTGATTGGCTACTGCATGTTCTGAAACACTCCACATTGGCTGGTCTGCCTGCTAACGACAAAGTTACCAGCCGCTGATTGGTCAACGGCGTTCTGACATACTGCTGAGTAGTGACGCCATGTTGCTGGTGTGTGTGGCTGCAGTTGGCGGCTGTTGCACTTCTGTAAAGTCAATTCTCTGTGTCTTGCAGCACTACAGGCAAGGACAACTTGTTCTCTACAACCTCATGTATTGCCAACACTGACTGCCTTCTACTTCACATCTACGTGCGGCTTTTTTGTTTTTGTGTTATATATTTGGCTGTTCTCGATTTATATAGTGCTTATTATTGCCGTTTTCTTCTTCATTCGAAGTATTTTCTGAAGCGAAACACCAGGTCGTTGAATGTGCTTTTCCGTGTACCTAATTGTATATCATGTAATTATTGTAGTTATGTTGTACATTGTGGTTGATTTTTAATCGATATGTTGCTATTGTTCAATTATTTATTCTTTAAGATTAGCCCTTAAATCCAGAACTTTGCTATTTTACTACTTTTATTCGCATTTAAATATAGTTTCTAATAATGTTATCAGATACTTAAAAAGAGAAACAAGCAATAACACGGTGTTGCAATAAAGAGTTTTGAGCTAAATTAATTTTTTAAATTGTAAACGAGTCGTGCTAATACTTCATTGCAGCTCAGACCAAATTTAACAGAAACTAAATATTACACCCTTTATAAATCCATTTTTTAATTCAGAGTATACATCAGTATATCATTTGCACTCACTTTCTTTTGCATTACTATTGAATAACGATATAAATAGTATGATATAGCCCACTTGATGACAAGGGGACGGAGGATAGGAGCAGGAGCAGGGGAGCCGCCATTTGTGATGTCACACAACCACCATCTTGGATGACATTGACCTTTGACCCGTGACCATGAACTTGACTCCGGTGACCTCTGACCCCAAAAACCGACAAAGCATAAAAATCCTTTTAAAAATCCTAATAAATTATAACAAAAATGTATAAAAAATGAATTTAAAAATTATTTTTAAAAATGTTATAAAAATCGTTAAAAATTTTATTGAAGTCTTTAATCCCGGTGGCAATTTTTCCCTTTTTTACTTCAAAATTTCCATTTTTTCCATAAAATTCCCATCGATAAATTTTTTACTACAATTTTGTTTAAAAAATTTGTTTATTAAAAAGTCGTTTACCTCGGCGGCCATTTTTTCCTTTTATCCCCTCGAAATTTCCCTTTTCCCTAAAAATTCCCCTTAATAAATTATATTTAAAAAATTGTTTCAACATTTTTTATTAAATGTCATATTTTTCCAGAGGTCTCCCCCCACATCACTAATTACTCACCTCATTTCGAATCCAGCAGATGGCTGAAACCCTGGCCTCCACTCACCTCACATATACTCATCCCGCCATCTTGAATTTTTCATTCGTCATTTGTTTACATACTACTGGAGGTAGCCATCTTTGTTTATATAATACTGGAGGCGGCCATCTTTGTGTATATGTTAATGGCAGTGGTCATATTGGTTTTTTGTACATCATTTGTTTATATATGTTAGTGGAGGTAGCCATAATTTTTGTACATCATTTGTTTATATATGTTACTGGAGGCTGCCATGTTGGGAGACAGCCATATTGCTATGTGCAGTCCTCCATGTTTTTTATTGTCATATGTTTTACTGTTTGTGTCTCACCTTTGTGCGACAGTCCGATTATACCACCTGATATAAGCCTGTCCCGAATGGTGACATTAACCATTCCTGAAAATTACTTAAATTCTACTCTTATATATTAAGCAGGAAAGGATTTTGGAAATAAAACACATCATGTATTTTTTGCATCAAATATATTTTACACATAGTAACATATATGCAGGTTTATTAATCTTCTTCAACATTCACCACTCAATGTCCGCCTTGGCAACCCAGGAACTGTAGCGTGCAGGGAAACCCCACCATAGCTCTCCCTGAGTACATCGAGACGATGAGTAATGGGCTCAAAAATATATTCATTTATATGATCGCGTGAAATTTTGGCTCTCTTGGCGAGCAAATATTTTGAGCGGACAGACTGAATAACTCAAATGTAGTTCGCTGATAATGTCCGCCATCATACTGAATAAAAATGTTCACTGCCACACGCTTTTATAGGTTCAGTCGTGAGTCTTCTCAAACTAACTTACGATCTCGCTCAGACGTTTGCTGTAATTTTGAATATCTGTTTTCGTGGCGAGGTGGGAAATCGAGGTATCGAATGTACGTGTCATATATCCTTCCAGGTCTTTCAGATTCTCTTCATTTTGTGCAGATGATACATTCAGTCTGTCGATAATTTACCTTTGAACACTCGTCACATGCTCGGCCATGGCCACCATATAGCGGACGATCTATGTCTTCGCATGCTCTATCTTCGCTCCGAGCTATGACAGGTAGTTTGGAAAGAATGTGTTCTGTTCGGCCAACATTCTGCGAAGTTACAAAATGATGGCGTTTCCAGTCCTGAGGACGAACTGTTTACTATCAGCATCATCACCAGATTGTTTGTGTTCAACAATATTTCAAATTATTCTTCTACTAGCATCACTATCTCCACCATCTCCTGGTACGAGACAACCACCACCACTGTCTTTATGATGGTGTATCTTGAGGCTACTCTGCCCGAATTTCGATATGCTCTAACTCATTCTCGATGGCTGGCGATGAACGTATCATACCCACACCTGTACCTCCCATTATATAGGGGCAATACCTTTACGGTGATCAAAAATCCATACTTGTCTTTCCAGGCAAAGCACACATACGTATGAAATCTGATAGCATCATGTCCATATTTACATGATAGTCGTAAACATGGCGTAAATTAGTGTCATCCATGCTAAACAACACCAACACATTAGCATTATCGCGAAGAATCTGTTCAGTTATGCGCGAAAACTTCTGGCCAAGGTACACACAGTCAATGCATGCATGCCAGCCCATGCTAAAGTATTCTTGAATGCAAGTCTGTTTCTCTCAGGCAATATCGTCGAAGACAAATATCAATTTTCGCAGAGCTTAATTCGGAGGTACGACGACTTTGTTTTCGCTGCATGGGAAATAACCAATGCCTTTCATGGCCTGTACTCGTGCCAATCATCGGTATTTTGGTTGCTGGAGCAATTTGGAGTACAGATAAACATTCTCGAACCAGAGATGGTTCTCTTCTTCCAGCAGGCTGAGTAGGACGCATGATTTCCCACAATTTCATGGTCTCGCGATAATGTACCCCACTGTATTCGGAAATAGGCTTCCATGCCATGATTCGTGAGAGATAGCTTCATCGTCAACATGAATGCGTATGGGTAGAGTAACATCTTGTTTAATGATCTGTATACTGTTTTCGTTCGCTTGGTGTATATCATACATTGGGGGAGGAGGAGGAGGAGGAAGATGAGGTAGCATATAGAAGGCTCTTGATGACATAAAGCTTATTTTTGAATGTCTGTTCAAGTTATCACACCGAGTAAACTGTCTGGCAGAAATCGAACTGAAATGACACATTGCAATATGTGTAACATACATACTGTTCCAAGTATAGAATGATACTGAAACGAAAATGTGTCAAAGGGCCATATTCATACTTTTCTCGCTCAGTTCACCACGATGTCTCAAAGAGGTAAGACTGGAGCTGGAACTGGGGTAGTCGATACGCTGATCAACAATCTACTATTCGAGCTGCACATTCCCTGATACAGGTTCTGTAGGGCCAGGAACCAAGATAGCTAAAATGCTGTCACGCAATGAGATAGGCATGAACGCCCCGGACGAGGCATGCAAATAGCACGACATTGCCTATTCCCAGCACAAGGATCTGCAAGCCAGACACCAGGCAGACAAGATACTTGGACAGAAGGTGCACGAAATAATAAAGTAATTGGATGCCGGGCTCGGAGAAAAAATAGCAGCGTGTGGTGTTTCCAACTTGTTGAATGCCAAAGTGAAGATGGGCATCTGTGATAAGAGTAAAATAAAGCAGAAGTGAATATAAAAGCAGTTACGAAAAGAATAAAAGCCGCCAAGTCTAAGAAAATATCTACCGGTGGATTTTTCTATTCCTTTTGCCTGCACTCGCAGCCCTTAGAGACATATAAGGAGCCACGATTGGTATCGCCTGAGCCGTCATCACAGCATCGAACGAATGGAAGAAGTTGACCAAAGACACAATGCAATTACTGACAACACCACACAGTGGCCATATGTTATAGCTACATACATATAAGAGATTCATTAGGTTTAACATTTCCATGCACTCCACTCATTTTAATGATAATACGGAACAGAATGGATTGATTACTATCTAACCAAGCAGTTCGGAAATCCGGAAGCTTATCCAACTTTCGTGGTCCCAGGCGTACCAGAGATACGTAGAACCAGTCGTTACTTTGATGCGTCGACTGTTGGATGAGATGTGAGAACGGATTAATTTAGTGAAATGATAAGGATATAAACTGATTGGGAAGTAGTGCCAGAGTCACACCCACCTCGGCTGTAAGGGTGGAATACACAGTATATCCACACACGCTAAGGGGGGTCAAAAAAAATTGTGTTGCTTGAGGCGCAGGAAGCAGGGCATGTGGTGTTGCACACGAGTGCAAGACCCGAGAAATTATTACTTCTCTGATATAGAGTTGCTAGAGCCAAAATGACGAGATGAAAGGGTTTATAGAGATGAATTGGACTTTAACTGTGGGTCCGGGATCATGACACAGTTAATTCAGAGTTGGACTTTTACTGTGGGTCATGCTCATTACACAGTATGTAGCGAGTGTACTAAGAAGGCATGTCGCAAAATGGAACCCCTGAGAGTAAAATCATTGAGTGCAGATTTCCGCTCCCCGTAATTTATTGTTTTATGTTTGTGGAAGTGTTGAAATATGTTATAGAAAATTTAGTTTTGTACGATTCTAAGTATGCATGTTCAAAATAGTGTATGTTATTGATAATATTTAAATATTATTTAACATATGAGCACACATCACACGGGCAAAATGCAATAACTAAGTGACATATTGATTAAATTGATAAAACCTTTGTTAATGTCGATAATACATTAATTATTAAGATAAATATTTTGCACGAGAGAGGAGTTTCTCACACATAATAAAAGGCACAGCACGCCCAAAACAACATTAAATATGAAATAAATGAAATAAAAAGAACACAACACACTGTACGAGATATAAATATGAATACATATATAAGTAATGTGGACAAAATAAATGAAGAAAATGCACTAAACGTGTAATTATACGGTTCAGTGTGGCCGAAAGAAATTGCAGAGAGTTGTGAGGAACATGCTGTCGACGGTAGTGACGTCACAGGAAACAACACGTGACGAGAACCCACCAGGAAGGGGGAACGATGCGACTGTCTGAGGAACACTGATCCAGCTATCCGCAAGGCAACGCGTCATCAACGTGAGCCAGCAACAACACACGCGTCACAGCTCAGCTGCTTTTACTATTTACTTCCAGGTAATATCCAACATTTACTTCCACGCAACAAAATACACCTTGGCCAGGTACAAAACTCAGCTATTCAAACAAACACACGTTACACAAAATCCTGGATACATTATACTATTTATATTGTACACACATGCAAACGTGATTTATTTGAGAAGAATGTTGAGCATATTTCAGGGCAAATTTTCAGAGATCTCTAAGAGTTTTAACAAGACGGCGATCGGCGAATAATATAATAACACACAATTTATTTTAAAATAATAGTAAACAGGTGTTCTAAGTAAATGTTGCTAGCTCAGATACAGCATTAAATTTTCTTGTGAAATGAAGCGGTACTGCAACGGAAAAAGTAATTAAAACTAAAAATTTCAAAGTCGAGGTTTACACAAATAAAATTCGTTTGTATGAATCAAAAATTCAATTTCGCACAAGTCACATTGTTTTATTTCAAAACACTATTATATTATTAGTGTTGTACCTACACATATAAATTATACAAAAACACCAATGTCTAAATATATATTAGGTCAATATTTTATTTTAACACATAGATGGTGCTAGACAAAAAAATTGTTATTATGTTCAGAATGTAGACATGTGTAATAATCGTTCACTAGTATGCACACATATAGAATTGTTATTATGTTCAGAATGTAGACATGTGTAATAATCGTTCACTAGTATGCACACATATAGAATTTATACTATAACTATAGCCGTAAGTTAAATTAATCATTCCTCTTAATCCTTCCTCACGGATTTAAATGAAGTTTGTTATACAATTTTTTACATTTTCGTAATTTTTATAGTTTTATGACGGTTATTATAAACGTAATATACTACATTTCTTTACATACTCCATTCACATCCAACTATAATATAGTGGCCACATAGATTTAAGAGTTAATTATAGCAAACTTATATTTTGTAATGATGTAGTTTGTTGTGCATTTTAATGGTATACGTAATTTCTCTTTCAGCACACACTTATAGGAGTATAAACACAGTTGTAAAGGAGAGAGCGATTTACTGTAATTTCATTTTACAACACACTAGGCAATTGTTATTTGAAAACTAAACTGTTAAATTGTAATGAACCCTTAAACTTTAACAGTTTTACTAGTAATTCACAGTTTAGAGCCACACACAATGTATGGCATTTAAAACCTCAAGGAAGGCTATCAGGTCAGTCCGCATATCGTGCGAGCAGCCGCGATTCGCGAACGAGACACTTGGCGCGCCACTCGCAAAAGTGACGTTTTAGGCCATCCGCCGCGAGTACTTAGCACATGTGACAAACTGCCTGTCCACGCCACGAGCCCGGCGGCAGTTCCTCATACATTTGTCCTTTGACGTCACAGCTATTCCTTCAAACTTTCAATTAACCTATCCGTAGCGAAGATGACTACATCCAACCCATTTTCCTACTACCAGAAGAAGATTCAGTAACCAATGAATTGCCCAGGGCCAATTAATTCAAAATACCATTGTCCAGTATGCACGTGAAGACATAGTGCTTATCAAAGGAAGTTGGTAATGTTGCGTGCAACAATAGGCATGCTTGCCTGATTGCTGTAGCACAGTGGCGAAGAAGTAGAGCAAAGTCTTGAGCACTTCTAAACAAACCCGGCCACTCAGGCCGTGTGTGCCAAAGATTACAGCTGGAAAATCAGCGAACGAGTCTTTTGTCGTCGTGTTACAGCGCCAGCAAGACGCCCGAAGATGGGTCCGCTGACATGCGTCTAGTCATCAGCCTACTGCATCATGGACAAGGTGAAGTCGGACCATAGTAGACTAGTCTGAGTGGCCAATTATATAAACAAGTAATTTAATAACGAATCACATTAATATCTAACGCAATGTAACCAAGTACATGTTACAAGAGCTCCTCCGATTTAACGAGTAACTAACATATTGTAACGAGATGTAATTCGAAAGTGATTTAAATCCACACACGAAACTTAATATATTTGAGTTCACCACTGAGAACACCAACATGTACGTTTAATATAAAGCATTTAGCCACATTAGAGTTACAAGTGTTTGTAAACGTAACAATGAGATATATGCTATCACTAATGGTGAAGTGAAACCTCCGAAACACAGACGTCTTTCATTTGCCATAAAATATCTTACAGGAAATGTTGAGTTAATAACAATTCTCAATCGTCTTGACCACTGCATTTCTTAGTCAAAACTTGAAGAGATTGATAGAGCCGTATGCATTCAAAAAATGGTTATAGCAGATGGAGCCGCAATGGTACCTTCTATCATTGTGGCTAGTGTTTTGACTACTTTAAATTGGGATAACGTAGACACACAGTAGGAGAAATTATGTGGGAAGGGAACATCACATCGTGTTAATAGGATTGCAATTCAACCAAAACTACCTGAATAATAGCATGAAAGATCGTTACCTTCTATACCGAAAAGCAAAAAGCATAGCGTAAGCAGACACCCTATGATGATTCCAATGTACAATGTTGGCAACGAAAAGGGATAATTGGGGTTGAAACTGTTGAAATTGCATTAGATGCTTTAATTCAGTCATCAAGGGGGAGTTACTTAGTGTGGATATTGACCCGTTTTATGAATAAATATGCCCAAATTGTCAGCAATTGGACAGAGTATAATATGCTAATAATTGGTGGTATCAATGTCACCCAGGATAATTTAGGATATCTGGATACAATAAATTATCCAGCGACACGCATGTCTACAGTGAATGTGGTATTAAACCGATCAATCAAAATAATGCAAATTATCATCTTGAACAAGATTGTCTGCGTTTTTGATCAGACACTGTATGCAAAAGCTTAGGGATCATATGGAATCATCCCCATGTGTTTAATGAAGTGATCGTTCTTCGTTTAGGTATATTTCATACCATATGCACATTCCTTTTTGTGATAGGAATGAGGCAAAAAGATGCTGAGTTACGAGATTTGTGTGTTGAAGCATGTGTAATTGCTAATGTTTCAGTTAATGCTGTAATGGAAGGCCGTCATTTCAATAGAGGTAGCAGACTACACATTATTTGATATGAAGCTTTCTTGAGAATGGTATGGAAGGGTTTCATATATTGGTTGGGTGAGAATCATAAGGATGATCAGTGTGAGTTGGTTGACTTATTGACACACATGAACATTTTTTCTTCTACTATTTGCATGACATCAGCAGAAGTACTTGTTGAAAGAGTTTCGTATTGAAGGATATTGCAACATTTCAAAGACTACATGAAATTTTTGAAAAATGGAAATGGAACAATTTCAAAATTCTGGATGCCTTAGCTAGATAAGGTTGAATTACTCCTCTGTTTCATTCGAATATCACAGGAAGGGGATTGGTTGCTTTATTTGGCTTCCATTCGTACCATGATCCCTTGGTGTTCTGTCTATGATAGGATAAATTATGCAAGGTACCTGCTGTATACAATGCCCAGATGACACCACTTGCCAATGAACATCCGTATATACACAGCTACTTCATGCAGGGAGGATTTTGTGTGCAACTATGAACCCAAAATCCATTTGGTCGTATACCAGTAGATCAAGCCATGGAAGAAACTATAAACAAAGGTACACAGACAGTAGGAGGAACAAAGCGGTCCAACTTAAATCCAGATGCAGTATGAAAATACTATCTTACATCTGACACAAAGAGTTTGCTACTGCGGCAACTACGAGAAATGGTTAGGGATAAAACAGTAATAATATGCTCATCATGATCTTCATACAGCTTGGATTAAAAAAGAAGATTCAGCAGTTAAATAACCGAATGGTTTGCTTGATAATTTGTTGAACCTCTTTTCAGATAGCCACAGTAATCTTGTGAGTTTATCTAGTAGAGTTGTACCTTCTGATGACGTGGTAGAAGATCTGCATATAGCTTATTCTGGTGGAGAAGAGGAATACCACAAGTTTAAAGGTTGCGCCTTGAGAAAGAAATACCGGAAATTCAATTCCACGATAAAATGACTAAACAAAATCTAATGACTTTCTCTCAACTCGCCGAGAGAAAATATTGCAAGAGAGGACGGGGAAAGAGGTAATTCTGAAAGAAAACCGTAAATTATTCGCATGCATGCTCCTCATAGCTCAAGGTAGGCTATTGAACATGAAATAAGTTTTCGCTCATCCACTTAGACCTGTGCCCTGGGCAGTTGCAAATGGTGATGGGAAGGTGCGAAAGACTAAAAATGCACTACTCAGGAAAGAACTTGAGAAAGATGTGTCTCAAACATAAGTAAATCATGAGCCAACTGTTATAGTTATTGATGACTTGAGCATAGTCCACAAAGTGAAGGGCCATGGGAAAAACGTCTGATTAGTTAGCCAACACCGTTTTCTCAATGATAATGGAGGAAGCTGTAGACAACATAGAAATACATGTAGTGTTTGATGTGTACCGGGATGTATCCATTAAAAATATTGAGAGATATAGGCATATTTCAAATTCGAACACTCTTCAGTTCAAAAACATCTCAAATCACAAAATCCAATAATGGAAAAGTTTATCTTAAGTAGCAGCAAACAGAACTGAGTCGGATTTATTATTGATCAGTGGAAGCTTAGAACCTACAGAAATGCATTAAAAGATAAGATATTTTGTTACCATTGAAGAAAAGTGCTTCAAGATTACACCCATAGAATGTGTCCCTGTACTTGAATTAAGATGCACCCACGAAGAAGCAGATACACGAATATTGTTTCATGCCTTATATACTTCTCATTCGGGAGCCTTATCAGTAGGGATATGTTGTGAAGATACTGACGTACTCATACTGAGCATAGAATTTGCATATCTTCTTTCCAGTGATTTGTACTTCAAGCGTGGCCAGATATATTTGTGTTTCAAAACTTTCAACGACTTTAGGAAAAAGTGTTTGTGAAGATTTGATTGGTCTTCGTGCTTTCACAGGATGTAACTCTGTGAGTGCTTTCGCTGGTCGCGGGAAACTGATTGCTAAAGCAAATGAGAAATAATGAAAGCTTCCAAACTGAATTTGCTGAAGTAAGAAAATCATGGGAGGCCCATGAATAGTTATTTGAGACGATAGAGCTCTATACATTTCGCATGTATGTGTCATCTTCTCTTACAAAATTCACTCAATGAGCTGCGATACTGAATCTCCTGTGCAAAAAGGGGGAACTTGAATCAGGCCAACTCCCACTATGCCACGATTGTCTTCTTATGCATACACTGCGTGCAATCTACCAAGTCGGCATTTGGAGACACAGTTTGGAAAGTGATCCTGAAATACCAAACCAAAAGGAATTTGGATGGGTTGTTCACGATAACAAAGGTTCCATTCAATGGATGTGTAAACCTCCATCTTCTGTTGCAGTGATAGACTTGATGGCATGCGATTGCAAGCATTCGTGTAAAATACTGTTTTGTTCATGTATTATTAATGAACTCAATGTGCAAACTAGCAGCTTGTGATAATCAAAAAGAAGCATACCAATAGTTTGGGAGAACTGAGAGTGAAAATGATGACCTTTAACACAAACAGTTTACGTGTATATGATACAAGATTAAATTATGTACTCTGATTACCTATCGGTTTTTTCCCAATTATAACATGAAACAAATCAAACCTACAACATGGCCAGAAGGCAACCACAGTGTAAAGTGTGGTAATTTGCTATTGTAGAACAATGAAAGAATCCTTGCGACACACAAGTTATTTGCTTTGGAACACGACAGGAGAATGAACTAATATGTTTCTGTGTCAACATTCCGTAAGCAAGTGGAGCACAAAGAAAGTTAGAAAGGTAATTTATTCTTTATAAAATGCTAATTCAAATATTATTTGGAATTTCTTTCATAAAGTGCTTTAAAATTAATTACAAAACTTTATGGGCCTGTCACACACCGTTCAGATGTTTGCAATGGTGACTTCTGGTGGCTAACATTCAATCCATTCGTAGGAAGTTGCTAAGTAGCTAGTATTGCCCACTCATTTATAAGGTCATGCTGAAGAAATTCGGAACTGCTTTCAGAATTTAAATCGGTGTAATTTTGAAGGAACTATATTTTATAATGAGCATTACATAAAGTACAAATTTTAATAAATTTGACCTTTGACCTCAATTGACCCCTTATGCTACTTCGCACACATGGTTAACATGCCATTTCATGCTCCTGGGAGAATGTGGGACACATTACAATAGGTAGAACTTTGCCAATTTATTGGTACCAATTAGTCGAAATGTGGCATCTGGCACATGGACTCTTTTGACAGAATACCAATCATGAATCTGTGCTGGAATGCATGCGCATAAATTTATAATTGTCAACTTATTAGGGGTTGTAGCTGAAAAGCACATAACAATGAAAGTGTTCCTATTAGCCAATCATAGACGCATTTCAAGAAAGGAATGAATAAGTATTTGACGCAGTAAACACAGTTATCAGTAATCTATTATTAAAACTTGTTAAATATAGAGGTATATTTTATTTTAACCCCAATAATAGTATGAATAAAGCTAATTTTTGAAATTAGATATTACTTTCACACTTCTCCGTGGCTAGCCTTGTAAAATTGGCAGTGTTCTCACTGCCATGCATAATAACTATAAATTGATTGCTACCCTCAGTTTGTAACAGATCACGAAGAAAACTGGCTAAGTTTATCCTGGCTCTTCTAGTTCATTAAAATTTTAAGTGTATACAGTGTTAGGCACAGTTCACAGTGACTTTTTTCGAAAGTTAATGCCTCCATACCACTCTTTAGAAAAATAAATATTAGGAATAACAATTATGAACTACATATAACTTGCTTAACATGAAGTAGCATATGAACTGAAAGGGCGCTAGACGTACACACATTCGTACGTGAGTATGTTATTTCCCGAGATAGCTAACACACTTACGTTGTTAGACGAATGCGAAAGCTGTATGAGTGTGCATTTCATTAAGTAGAAAACATTATGCATACTGCGAGAAAAGGACATTGATCATCATGTATAAGGCTCAAATCCAATTAATTTTTTTAAGCGACAATACAATATTGTCGTCTCTGTAAGAACCTTGTTTACAATAATGATGTTCATTAGTTGTTATAATCTGAAAGTTGGCAGCTGTGTACATCTACAGTTACACGAGTGTAACACGGCACACAGTTTTAAATAGTCTTCACTGAAACCTTGAACTCATAACAGTACGCAAACGTGAACACATAAGTTATTATCAGTTATGTTTACACTAACGAAGACATGAAAACAAGGCTCATTTTGTTGCGATTCGTTCATCATTGGCACATTCTCCTTTTACTAGCATTCCCCTACGACTTAAAAGTTAGTAAGAGACTTGCAGTATGTAGTGTATTATAGTTTCAAAACAGTACGTCTCCCAATATATAAAAATTGTTTTATGAAGTTTCCGGTGTCTAAATTGTGCGAGAGGCGTAACTCGTTTAAGCCAGCCCTACACTATACCCAAATTCTGCTACCTTCTGTTATATATATATATATATATATATATATATATATATATATATATATATATATATATGGGTATAAAAGAAGGCATATAAGTTTATATAGCAGAATAGAAGAAAAAACACATAATCTCATACCCACACATTTCCTAAAGTGCTAATACAAACTTGTTAATGGCAGGTAAAAATTCTAGCATAGTCACGTGGGAGGGAGGCAGGGTTATAAATGCAACCAAATGTTATATGTTGGCGCTTTCTGGTGCATCCAAAGGTACGAAGATTGTTTCACTCCCCTGAAGACTGAATTTATTTGGGTTTCTAAGTACGACTTCTATTATTGAATGGAATCTGACTTAACTGCACTACATACTAATCTAAGGAAAACGAGGCACCACATTGACATGTATGTACGACGGACATTTACGCCACCCATTTAAACATGAGCAAATTATTTAAACCGGGGCATAGCCGGGGATTTATGGGATGGTAGGTGGAGCCTGGGAGGGAGAGGGAAGATGGGATATTTCAGAATTTAACCATTTTTTTTTTTTAAGAAAAAGCGAAGGCTGTAGTATTACCAATTAATAGTTATAATATTATTTTCAATCAATGGGTTAGTATATATAATATACAAATTTGGAACCGCAAAATGCTATAAACATCCTTCATGATCTAGGGGTGTCACACATTTCTTTAAAAGAAAAAGAAACATGCCATATTGTTTACAAATGTTATTATTGAATATTTTATTTTTATTTCGGTGGGGAGTGATATGTCCCAATATCGCCTCCCTCCCTTCCCTGGCTGTGCCATGGTTTCATGGGTCTTTACGAGCATAATACTCAATCTTGTGCTCTCCGTGATTTGAAAAAAAATTTTGGTTAGAAGGCTTTGAGACGGGGTGTCTCAATTTTTACCCTACTTGCCCCCCCCCCCTTTTTTTTTCTGACACAATCAAATTGGATTTGAAAATGTTAAATTATTCTGTAACATGAACTAAATTTACTGTTTTTCTTTACTCTGATAATACGAGTAAAAGTTACCCTATTTTTGGCACAAAGTTTTTAGCACGAGTTTATGTGGTACATACAGATAATGTAATCCTGGTATACGTTCACTATTTGAAATTGTTATTTTAATTCTAAAATATTGATTTAAATAGATTTCTGAGGAAATTACTGGCAAAATATGCCAAATCATCCCGTTACACAGGGTTGACGTGGGCTATGGAAACTGGTGTTCCTTTCATAATTTGGCTAACTTCGCTATGTCGATTTTCCTCACTTACTTTCATTTTGGTGGAATGTGGTTGATTTCTGCGCGGATTCCACGGCGAAAGAAGTGTAAAAATAAGTTGAAGGTTCTATCGACCGTGACCTCGAGAGGCTTGTTCAGAGCGGCGTGGAGTCGGCGTCCGGCAGGCCTCGCCTGGCCGTACTGAAAAGGTAATGAGTGCTTCAGCGCAAGGTGGCAGGAAAGAGGTCTTTACAGTGGTAAGCAGGTTGCCGCCTCCTCAGGCGACTCGTGATTCGCTACACAACTACAAGACCAAGTGGATGGAAGGAAGATTTCGCCAGTGATAGGAGTTCTCACCACGATGAAGTTTGTGTGCTGGTGGCCGTTTTTGGACGTGCGCCTATGAGACCGATTTCTAGTGGCCAAGTTTTAGAAGTTTAAAATCTTAGTATTTATGAACAAATATCGGCGCAGGAGAGCCAGTCGAGAGAGATAACTACTCCAAAAGGAACAGACGGCATCATCACGAGTTAAGTGCTTTGAAACTTTTTCTGAAACTTTAAACTTTAAACCCGTATGGCACGAAGTCCTGGTAGGAGTTTGTAGAGTTCGGAACTTTGTTATTGCTTTTCCATAGAATTAATGTTGTTACGAGAATGTTGGAGACAATCATTAAAGTTTCGGTGGTAATTCCTAAAAGATTATAATAATGGCAATACAAAATTGAAATTTTTGCCAATTTCCTGCTTGAAAAAAAATACCAAAATGTTCACATGGTTTTAAAGTGACTGTTAATATAATAAACCTCCTGTTAAATACTTTTAATGGAGTTTTAAAATCAAGTATTTTGTTGAAGATTTATGGTCTAATTTTGAGTTTTGTTGCTGTGGCCAAGTTGAGATAAGACCATTTGAAATATTGTGCAATACTCAATAATTCGTATGTTTCAATATTATGTTAATGAGAAAATATAATTCAATCTTTGAAATTTATTCTACTAAATAACTAGCATATTACAGATATGATTTTTTTGAAGGCTTTAAGTTTGATGAAAGTAAATATTGTCATTCAACATACAGGCTATTGCCAAGTAAATAACCTACATTGCCTGATTCAAAACAAATGAAAGTTATGGTTGTGATGAACTAAAGTTTAACATACTGCAAGTGTTTTATACAACAACAACAACAACAACAACAAACAATCTAATGATAATACATTTACCATATTACTTGGTAAAATAAACCATATTTTGTTTGTGAAATTGAAGCACAATGGAGTTTGGGAAATGTATTTCTGTTAAATGCTAACTGCTTTGACTTTTCCAATCACAGCTCAATTACAGGACTATAATTTAGCTTTGCATCTTTGTATCTTCTCTGCACCACTCACTCCAGGGCAACTTAGGGCTTTGTATAGCCGCTTTGTCCTGTCCTCTGATCATAGAGGGTGCCTCAGCCTAAAGAAGGAAATACTCTCAACTATTAAACTTAAGGTTTTTATATGTGCCTGTTATCATTACTAACGCTGCACCGCTCAAATTATCTACTTTTGAAAGCAATCAGTTTTATAAGCAAACAACCACAGCTAGTAGATTGCAATGTGCCGATATTTATGTATTAATACTTTAAGACAACTTAATTCTTGAAATAAACATTTTATAACCATAATATAGATTATAATATGCAATATTTTATTACGTACGAAAATTTGTTACACGAAGGAGATTTACCTTAACAGCCTAACATCACGAGGTGCAAACCCGCGCACCAACCCACTTTGCTACACCCACAGCCTATAGAACGGCCGTGTGATAATGCATATACATTAACGGAATCTACAGTTATAGCGTGTTTTATGAAGTTGTGTTTATTGTTTTATTATGACTATGTGAGTAATTTGCAAAGTTTCCCCATACTTACACGAACATTATGATTCATTTTGTAAATACATACGTTTTACAGAACCCATAATGTATTCGTAAACGGACATATACGGCTTGAGATAATTACTCAGATGTCCGCCGTCTAGTTTGTCACAGCTTCCTGTGTATAGAAGATATTCAGAACACGTTCTACAGCTGTGGAGTTTGGTCTGGGAGCGACAGAGTTGGAGTATGAGTGAGAGAGAAGGTAGATGCAAGTGGCAAAACTGCCGACTTCCCCACTCAGCCGCCATGTAAATGGACTATCAATACCTGGCGTTCATACCAACAACTAGCGGTTATCACTAGGTAGAGTGAAGAAACACTTTAACCTGGGGAAGTCCACTCTAGGTATATCTTTACTAAATTGTATTACTCCAAATGTTTGTTCAGTCATGACATGAAATGTACAATTTGGAAGCTTAATTAACTCTAAACACAAAAATCAGTATGCACTCATGAATAACAAGTATTAATCAATATGCACTCATGACTAACAAGTATTAATCAGTATGCACTCATGACTAACAAGTATTAATCAGTATGCACTCATGACTAACAAGTATTAATCAGTATGCACTCATGACTAACAAGTATTAATCAATATCGTAAGCTTGGGTTCGAAAGCGTTGCCAATACTTAAAACCAATATGAATTTTAAAATTTTTATACATTTTTTCTTTAATTGCAATTATGTGTTAGATTCGTATTCAACAATACCCCACCAAATTTCTAAATTTTCAATAAAAATTATACCTGGATCAGCATTATCTCTATTAATTGTAGTGCCATATGCTTTCTTAGTTCGATAAACAAATTAACAGTTGTTATCAGATGCATTTCTGAAAGAACGTGATTTTCTAACCTCCTTTCCAGTAAATTTCATTATGATCGCGAATAAAGCCAAATAAATATCTTAATGGAAAATTTTTTAATATTTATTTTATCACAGCAAACAGATTTTACTCAAAATTTATTATCAACACCAGTAGACTCTATATAATAATTTTCACCTGGTGATCTTAGCAAAATATTCATCATTGTTGAATTTATTCCTGGATTAACAACACCCTCAATAATCTGTCCACGTTTTGAAATTTCTACTCTATAAAACTGAAATGGAAGAAAATTATAACAAACATAAATATTATCTAATTTTTTGTATTTTGCCTCATCTCCAACTTTATCTTTTTTTAGTAGGCGATATTCTTCCAAAAAATAAGTATGGTTTGGAAAAGAAAAGCCATCTCCTATTGGAATATCAAAATTGATTCTATCAGTGTAAATATTCAAATACCACTCGTTTCATCTGCTGGGGTAAAAGTTGGTCTCTCAAAACTCTCATTGCTTTTATAACTCATTTAAAAGAAAATTTTTTTAATATAAATTAGGGATTCAGAGGGTGTTTCTCGAGTGAAATTGCTCATCCAGAAGTATAGAAAATATAAAAAATAACCATGAGGTAGAATATGAAAAAAAAACAAGGAAAGAGATCTACCATTAATTACTGCTCTAGTACCTGTTGCTGCAAAGAATTGAGATAATCCACAAAAGCCAGAAAAAAACATTATTTTATAAAATTATTCCCGAAATCACCTATGGGTGTTACTCAGGAATAAATAAATTAGATGAAGCTTGTAAATGTCACGATAATGCACATAGAGATCATAAAGTTTTATAATCCAAGCATGAAACACACAAAATTTTCCAAAAAAAAATCAAAGGTAATCATGTTAGATAAAGATACTGCAGTTGGAGAAAAAATGCTTTTGCTGTTGTTGCCTCAACGATGTTTACAAAAATAAAATTAGTATGGGGCATTAAAATTCATTAATTTTGTATACATTTTTCTTATTTATATAAATGAAGATAAATATTACTTTCGATATTCATTGTGAGAAATTAAAAAAATTTGCGTATAGATAAATTTTTAACAAATAATCAAATTGAAAAATAAAAAACAAATTTTTAAAAGGCAAAACATTTCAAATTAACTTTACAATTAATTGCCAACAGTCAAAAAATGGCTAAAGAAAAAACTTGCAATGGTTTACATCATGGAGGAATTATTTCCATTGTACTCGCCACTTTAGGAGCAGCTGCGGCAATTTATAGTACTGTTGAACAAACTGAGAAAAATAAGAATTAGAAGAATAACAGAGACACAATATAGTAATGGAAAACAAGGCTGATAGTGGTGTATGGCGAAAAAAAGATGAAGGCCAAAACCAAAATTGGCTCCATTAACCAATATCGATATTGAGAAATATGTAAATAATTTTAAATATTGAAAATTTTAGAAATGTTTATATGGTAGATAAACTACTAAAAATATGCTAAAAATGAATGTGCTGTGATTAATTTTGACATTTAAAAAATCCTGGCACTCATTGTGGTTGCTATCTTAAAGAAAATAACAATGTTTTTTATTTTGATTCATTTAGAAGAAATATTCCTAATTGTTTAACTAACTATTTAAAAATCAAATAATGTTTATTACAATGATGATAGAATTCAGAACTTTGATTCAGTTATTTGTAGACATATATGTTTAATAGTATTATATCTGTTTTAGAGAAATTCTAAGTTTCGCAATATAATCTCTGTGTTATGAAATTACAGATATATTTGGGAAACAATTAATCGAACTTTATGTAAAAACTTTGATAATTTGCTGAAGATTAAAAAAATATATTTAGATTCACAATGCAATTCGAGTGTTTCTTCTTTACAAAGTTAGTTAAGAACTCGTTTTGATTTTACAAAATCGTATGTCTCATTTTTTGGACGAAGAATTGTTTATATAGGTAAACCTGAAGCTAAAAATGATGCAGTCAATAAAATATTTTCCATAAATATAATATAAGTTTATTCATTTAAAAAAGATGTAGATTCTAAATAATAAACCATTGTTTATGATTATGCTCTAAAAGAAGATATAAATTTACAATTTAATAACATTATTGCTGATTATATAAAACTAATAAAAAATACAAAAAACTTTAAGAAAAGTAGAAGATACAAAGTATATAATTATTGTTTCTAACTATGCATTAAAAACGATATTGAATCAAAATACAAAACTAGTGTTTCTGATTAAAAAACATATGTTTATTCTAAGTATAAAACTGTTGTTGCTGATTATGCATTCGAAAAATATGTAGATTCGAAATATATAACTAATGTTGCTGATTATACATTAAAAAAAACATGTCAGTTTAAATGTAAAGCTTTTGTTTCAGATTATGAATTTAAAACGATGAATCAAAATACAACACAAGTATTTCAGATTTTAAAACATATGTAAATTCAAAATATAATACCATTGTTTCTGCTTTACGAGATCAAATTAGTAAAATTTTTGTTTACACAACAGAATATGTTTCTATTAAAAATCGCAGAATGAATAATATGGCAGATCCTGTAGATGACAAAGATACTGTCAATAAAATATTTTCGATAAAGAAATAACCTATAAATTGCAGGATTTCAACAAATTAATTTAGAATTATTGCCATATACTTGTTGACTCGAAAATTGAAGAAAAATCTCATATATTTTATTTGCGTGGAGAGTGAAATAAAAATTATAATGTTTTTCGCATAGACGATGATGTAATTTTTTTACCTTTTTGATGGATTGTACTGTTTATAAAATAATTTCTGATAGTTTATCCAATGATACACTAACAATTATTAAGGCAACTACAAAAATAGATTATAGTAAACCATTTGATGTTAACAGAGATGAGTTTTTAACTTTTCAAACAAAAAATAAATAAATAATAAAATTATTATAGTGATGGAATGTTGACTAAAATAAAAATATTCGTGAAATACGAAGAATACGCACATATATATATTCAATATTAAATGTTGAATACTTGGTGTTTGAAGTGCAAGAAAGTCACTAAGAATAATAATATAAAAAAGAAAATACAACAAACTGGCGTTTAGTCCAGAAAAGTATATGCCCGTTGTGCAATTCTAAGAAATCAATATTCTTTAAAAAAAATTGCTCAGTGTGAGAGAAGGAATAATTAGTTATATAAACCTGCAAGAAAATTTTTTCCTTGAAAGAAAAGTTATTTCGCATGGAATTGTTGATGTTTGGCAAATATATCTTGTAGAAATGGATATTGGAAATTTTAAATGTGTATCTGGCATAAATAAAGGCTATAAATATATTATGACAATTATTATAAAATAATTTGATGACAATAAAAGCAAATAATTTACAAAGCGACCATGGATCAGAATTTTATAATAAAATGTTTTAATAACTTATTGAAAAGCATAATATAAATAATTTTTCTTCATAATCTAAAACAAAATCTAGTGCTGTTGAAACATTTATTTGAACGTAAAAAAATATAATGTGGGAAAAATTTTCTTTGACTGGCAATTATAAATGGACAAATATATTGGATGAATTAGTGAACGACTACAACACAAAGCACTTCACTATTGGTATAAAACCATTTGAAGTAAATAAAAAAAAATTAAATAAATTATTGCAAACAATTTTGTGAATAATTTTAAAGCATAATATAAAGTTGGAGATGATGTTCGTGTGAGCAAACTGAATTTTGTTTTTGTAAACATTTATAAAGCTAATTGGTCAACAGATATATTTTCTATTTTTAAAGTTTTAAATTTTGATGTGCCAAATTATAAATCAAAATATATTAATGGAGAAAAAATAATGGGTAGTTTTATGAATACAAAAGTATGAAAACTAACTATCCTGAAGAATATTTTGTAGGAAAAATTGTAAAAGCTTAAGGCTATAAAATGTATGTAAAGTGGTAAGGATTTGATCATTCTCACAGCTCTTGGATTAATAAAACACATGTAGTGTAAATTTAAATTAATTTTAATTCGTTTAAAATTTTCATGTTAAGGACAATGTAAATATACAATACACTCACTTGAACTGTAGTAAACAATAGTTTAATTTAAATAGTTATGGTTGTATTGTGTATATAGGAAACACTCAGAAATAACTGTTGGACATGTATTTCTCTATTTATTAATTTACATTTGGGCTGTGAATAAGATATAACGAAAACATTATTGTACATTTTGAAATTAAGGTACACTTCCACAAAAAAAAAAATTCACATTTTGTTCCTTTGTATTCAAAACACAGTTATTCTGCTGACTTTTGATAAGCCGTGCCACCGAAGTATGCTGCAAGGAGTTGAGGTAGTAAGGATGGTGAGTTGTTGTAGTGCACGAACAGGTACATGAGGTTGGACAGAACACTCTGCGAATGGCTGCTGAGGTTGACTGTAGACATGCGGTAAATTGTTGATAGGTTTACACTGCTGTATATTCTATGTTGTTCTATTCCGGGAACATTCATTCTCGGCTCTGACACTATTCATTAATTTAAGAACCTCACATCTGAATTCTAGTTTTGAACCTTACGGCAATGTTTTCACAGCAGGGAACAATGATTGAAAAAAAATATTTGTCGTCGTCTAGCAATTCTGGAGAAGTGTCGGCACTGGAGTATTCATAAACCTTACTAAGTGGTCTTCAAGTGCCCTATGCCATTTGTAAGCGGGTCCATTGCTGACAGTTGGAAGGCCGCATCTTCTGCAGTCGAGGAGTGATCCATCACTTGCGGTAGAGGTTTCGGCTGCAGTCTGCGCCGACACCTCAGCTTCGTCGTTGTCTACACTGGTATCTGTCACACCTGGCTCTACTGTCTTCAAAATAAACCACAGCTGGCGAGCATAGATGTCTCTTCTGGTAGAACTTTCCCCTTGTCCTGATTTTGTTGCCTTCTTTTCCACTTTTTTTGAATGTATCTTTTATCTCTTGCCACTTCTTCGCAAATTTTAATCCCGAAAGCAAATAATCATTTAATTACCTTATTGACTTTAGATACCGTTTTGTCTTTTCATTGAAGTACTATAACAATACCAGATTATATAACATCGTTTCAAATGTGTGTGTTCTTATTTTACATATACTTGGCTAGTGGCTGTAATCTGCTTTAATTGCATTACGAGTACAGAGTTGGCCAATCTACACTGTGCAAAATTGTGCGAATAGTATGTAAAAATGTTTGGACAGTAATGAACCCCGAATGCATACCGAGATTTAAAGAGGAGAGGTGGCTGGAAAATTCCCGAGGATTTCAAAATCGTGCAACATTACCTAACTGTGTGGGAGCCTTGGATGGCAAACACATTCGAATTGCTAAACCAGCTTTCAGTAGTTCGGGTTCAACTATTGGAAGTACCATTCCGTTGTGCTCTTTGTGATTTAAAATGCAAACTATCTCTGAAACTATGTGGATCAGAGGATCTGACAGTACAATTTTTTGAAAGGGAAAAAAAAAAAAAAAAAAAAATCTAAGTTGTACAATATGTTTAAGAATGCTCAATCGCGGCTCCCTAGAGGACAGTGCCACCCGGAACTACAGGACCTGTAATGCCATACACTTTATTGGGGGATGAGGCGTTTCTCTGTCAGATTTTGTCATGAGGCCAAACAAAGGTACATTCCTTCAACTACGGATCTTCAACTACCGTTTATGCAGTGCGCGAATATATGTGGAGTGCGCGTATGGAATTCTTACAAATAAGTGGAGAATATTTCATAGACCAATCAATGTTAAACTTCCATTGATAGTTATGATTATCAAATGCTTCACAACTTCGTTCGTTCCAGAGATGGAGGGAACTTCGAGAACACATTGATTATGCACAGTATCAGTGATCAGAACAATGAAACTCCATCAACACAAGGAGGAAGTTCATTAAACCGTAGAAGGGATGTGTTTGCAGATGACTTTGTGAGCAGTTCTGGCAGGATGTCATTGCAAGACACGTATATCTGAAATCGTAGGTAACTTTCTAGCCAGTGCGACACCAGATGTGTTTCACGGTTTATGTACAATTTGTGTAATTGATTTTTTTTTTTAAATATGATTGGCCGTATTATGTGTTAGATACTTTGAAACCTTCACTGCAATGAATAACCGACTATTGTTAATCACAAATGTGTGTTAAATGCCCTGGGGACAAAATATCCCATTAAAAACACAGAATTGTCATTGCATTTTTCTTAATTATTATAATATTTTGCTATTGTTATATTTGTCTTGCTAGCAGAAAATATGACATCTTCGTTTACAGGACTTTACGTTTCACATCTTGCCGACATGTCCTACCTTCATAAACTAAAATATACTGTGCTACTCACCTATTTCACCTTTCTCTCCGCCTGGTTTACCAGCAAAACCATTATCAAACGTCTAACTTATTGCATACCACGCAGTTATTTTCTTAATGCTATCGTGATAGTTATATCTGGTATTTCGTGGTAGATATTTACCTCTTCTATAAAGAGTTCCACGTTCAAGCCAGCCAGATCTGTCATCGTTTGCGAGGTAGCCGCGTCACGTGTGCACTATCCAACACTATCACAAACACTGCTTCTTCGTTGATGTCGGCGAGCTCGCTGCGAAGTAGCGGTGGCTGGCGAGCGCTAATATGTCGCAGCGTCCTCGTGGCTGTGTGTATGCTCTCATTAGTTCACATGTACTGCTGAAACACTCCAGAAAATAACGCTGCGAGCTCGCCGAAAAAAACTCGCTCGTGTGCATCGGGCCTATAGAGGTATTAAAGACGGACGGACAAAAAGACAGACAGAAATCGTCTACTTATTATATAGGATAATAAATACGAACTTAAAGAACATATTATTGCATAAAGAAACAGTCATTACGAATATTTTAGGCGTTTGTTGTTTTGGGCTGGGCTTGAAATGTTGTAACTGAAAAAAAAAATTTTAACTCAAAATAAAGTTGAACGTAATCTATAAAAGCTTGATCGATAAAAACTTAATCTTATCCATTTCACGCTGGCTGAGGAAAGGAAGAGAAACGGAATTCCTTAGCAAAAAAATCTTTAATCTGAGAAGAATTTTAATACAAGTGTTCTAAAATAATAATTTTTAATATGTTATAATTTTTCGTTTCAATTTAATGACATTAGCAAACAAAAAGTCAAGTGCGCCATCTTCAAGTTATAGCGATTTAAACTAAAAGTATAACAGTTTGTTTACCGATCACTGAAGTAAAATTTTGTCGAATGTCTAGCTACTTAGCAACTTATTTCGTGATTCTGTATATATGGTTTTAAAACTATCAAAATAATAAATAATCTTTATTGCCAAGCTCTTTTTCTTTTTACAGTGAAAATTAAAATACTTAAGACTTTAGCTATAAATTTACACTATTACCACATTTTCCGAGTTATTTTACACTTAATCCTTTTACTCTATTTACTACAGGAACATATAAAATATGTGTTACAAACACTGATAAAGTTGATATTATTATTGATTCTAAGAAAATGTATCAATTTGTGTAGTCTACTCTGCCAAGTAATGCATAGTGCTGACGTAAATATTTTTGTCATGTTGGTTTCCCTGGAAAACACCAGCTCAGGAAACTAATAGGTAATGGCTACTTCCTCTTAGAGGCGATGTTCGCTTGCTCAGGTTCTCGCTGCAGCTGCCCTCACGGTGTAATCTGCGCACACACAGGAACAACTGTTTCATAGAGTTCACAATCTCGTATGAGACTTGCGCATTGTTTCTATAACAGCGCATGTGAGGAATGGTCAGAAATACATTACACCGCCTCCCCTTCCCACTTCTCAAATACATCTATAGCACTTTATTATAACAATAATAGCTTACTGTGATTTTACATCATTTCATGCACTCGAAATTTTTTTTGTCACTTACTAAACAGAGAATTGAATAATATATGCGCACACAATATAAACAAACACTAAACACACATACCATAAATAGTGATACTCATTATGTATAAATATTTCACAATCATTACAATTCCGTCAAACTGATAAAATAGTTATATTAGTGCTTGATACATAATAAATGCAGAACACGCCTGAGTATAAAAGTTTGGACTTGAAAATAACAAAGCGTGTGATAGAGAGTAGTGATTCTACATCGTCGTTCACTATCCCTCGACCTCCCAGGCGAACCGGGTTTCGATTCGCGTCCGCGTCGCTCCCGGATTTTCGGATGTAGTAATCGTGCCAGACTATGACGCTGTTTGGTGGGTTTCCTAGGGGATCTCCCGTTTCCTCTGCCCTTACATTCCGGCGCTGCTCCATACTCAACTCACTTTACTCTCATCGTTTCTCAAGACCTCGATCTTAAGAGATGCCCAACCCTCTCCACACACTCTCTCTTTATCTATCTCTTCACTCACATCCTCGAGTTGAGTGAGCTCTCTGTAACGCCAGTAGTGGGCGAGAGAGTTAGTCGCATCGGCCACTACAGTTTCCAGCAACTTCGACTCTACAGGCCTCGGAGAGGCGTCTTATATTTAAAGGAGGTCTGACAAATAAACGCAACAAGGAAAAGTCTTACCAAACAAAGCTTTGTGACATCGCACGCTCGTTACGGTTACACCATCCATTTGTAACGTTGTACGAATCCTAGGGGCCGTGCTAATGTCACATGGTGTAGCCACGAAACCTGTGATAGTTCGCTGCCAGCCTCCAAGGCTCCGAGTAGTGAACTAGGTCAGTGGTTGGCGCCACACTATCGTCTTGGAAGACATGTTATCGGAAATAATTTATCATCTGAGTGCAAACACATAATCAATTTTATTTGGGTTCTTGTGTCCTTTATGCAGACACACCTGTGCTTGTAGCCAGGTTGGGTTTACATATTTTTGACGTGCCAGTGTATAATACGGGCGCATTAGATCTATACAGAGTGAAAGTGTCTTAAGGTTGGCGTCTGTCTCTCCCCTGACAGCCGCGAGTAACTTCAGTCGCATTGCTGTCACTTCGAAAATATTAATTGATTTTAGGTACCTTCTTACGATTAGCATTCGAAGAACCCTATATTCCGTATTCTATTTCGGCTTTAAATGTGTATTTTTAGATTGGAATATGGCCAACGCTAGAGATTTACAGCAATACTTAGTTATAGTCTCTTCGCGGTTTCTAGGCATTTTTTTGAATAAAATCCTTGAAATATCACCAGTAATGGGAAAATATATGTTTGAGCACAGGGGCTGGAGGCTGACGCGGCGAGGCGCCGTCCCTCATTTTGGACTCTGCCATCACTGCTTTTACACAAAAAATCAAATCACAAATAAATTATTTTACCCAAAATCACTTTCCTTTCCCCCTCCCACACAAAAAAAAAGTTTCTTTTCCCCCCCTCACCATGCAGTATTCCTAAATACCCAAACATTTGTGAAAAAGGCTTTCTCCTCAATGTGTCTGACGTATTCCTCAATGTGGCTTAGGTATCCCGAATCTCAGTCATGTTGAGGAATCTGAGACGCCAATAAAATAAAATTAAAAAAAAAAAAAACACTTTTTAAATTTAAAATATTTTTATATTTAAAAAATTAAGTGTATTGTGGTGTGGACAAGCCATTACTTTGGCGCTTGCGTGAACCAGCCAGCACAAACATCAAGAGAGCGAGGTAGCGAAGGTGAGTCGCTGGCGTACAACAAGGACTCGAGCCGAGGAAGTTTAACAACAGATAGGAAGATTACAAAACACTCATTATTTATAATGGCCGCAGAGAGTCGAGCCAGGGAAACCATGGGACAAGATGAACCATCAGATGGTGTTCGAGCCACCATGATCGAACTAGCATTCAGCCTTCGACAACTTCTACAAGTAAAGCCGTTCCTGTAGGGTCAACAATGGACACACTATAGCTAGATGCATGGCGTAATGTAATAATTGAGATACATGCAGATAGTTAGAATAGCTTAATAAACACGCCTCCCTATGAAATATAAAGTAATTTAGTATAATGTAAAATGTAGCACGAGTTGTATTGTAAGAGGTTATTATGGTTCTAAATATATTGACGGAATGACATAATGTTGTGTTCTACCTCTGAGACACATATCCCTTAATTAGTTTATAGGCTGCTCAAGGCAATCATAACATGGGCGGAGGATAGGGTTTTCCCCACTTTAATGTAACAAATCTTGAAAGTTCTGCTAATTCCATTAGATTATTATTTTTACAAAAATTAAAATGAGTTAGAAATGAGACATCGTTGATGGGGATAGACAGAAAACCACCTTCCCCAACCATTTTAGACAATCCCTCCCATCCACGCATAAGAATTAATGCAAGTTAATACCACTAGAGATAGATAATAGATTATGTGAGAAATATGCTTCATTATAAAATGAAGCTATAGACGGATTAGTAATGTTATATAACAGAAGAAGATATGGTAGTTTACAAAATTTAATATTACCGTCTGAATCATAACGATAATAAAAAGGTAATATTTAAATTATAAATAAGTGCACTAGCGATATGCATAACGGTTCAAGCACCGTGGTAGTAAGATGTCATGGCAGATACAGTACAATAATTCACGCATTTCTATTACTGTCACGTAGAATTTTCATTAATTTTATTTCTATGCATATTGGACACATTTAAATGTAAAGAGACTAGCCTATGATGGAACTGTGATTCAGAACTTAGCCAATTCCGTGGTTGGTTCCTACGCTAGTGCCGTGGATCACCAGCAGCACGGGTTCACAGATTCTCAGCATGGTAGCTCAAGTTAAGTTATTGTGTGTAACGATAAGGGTTTTTAAGGAAATGAGACACAGTGCACGAGTCACATCTATTTCACCTGTAAACAAGCAAACTCACGCACACACAATAAGTTTTAGTATCTTGTCCGGGAGGACAAATAAATGCTCCGTTTCGCTCACGAGTGTAAAACAATTTGGGCTTTCGTCAGGAAGCTTGCCCCGAAACTGGAACAGCCCAAGAATATTGCGCCACTGACCTGTAAAGGAAGTTCAGGCGGGCAGTGTAAGGATGTATGGGATGAGACTGACTTTGGTATTGTGCGGTTCAAAAATATATGATACTGTAAATTTGCGGATATTACGAGAATACTGCGAAAATCCGACATCCTAGGATAAGCCTGGAGAGCAGAAAAGCGCCTGTACTGATAATGTTCAAAGCGATCATTAATTAAAAATAGTTATAAGAAATATAAATGTGTTGTATTTTAAATATGCGCTATTGTGTGAAATTAATACTTTGTGAGTAAATATGTATATCAGTTAGTATTAATTGTAAATTGTTAGCATAAGGAATGAATGTAGTCCTCCTCCATGCACATACAGAGGGAAATTATAATAACAGAATCGCAATACTTGAATAACTGATAGAATTATTGTAATAAAATAGAAATATGACAAATTGCATAATTTTGATGAAAAAACAAGAAAATTGCTCAGGGAAGTAGTATATGAATGGTTCCAGGACAATCTATTCCCAGCAAACACAACCTGTCGGTAAAGTGTTGGCAAATTGTCGGCCCGTTACCTGTACTGTCGGTAACTGTCGGCAACTGTCGTTTCAATGACCGGAAGATAGCCATCTGACAACGACGTGACGTCTTTATTGAGAGAGTATGTTTGCCGTTAGAAACAGACAACGGCCCACTGTATTTTTTAGGATAACAGAACGATAATACCTCAATTATGTCGGCGTGATATCTCACAACCAACATGTCGCCAATAGCAAAAATTATATTCTGGCCCGATTCCCATATAGCTTCTTTATTTTTTCGGTAAGCTAGCCATCATCCTATTTATTCCGGCCCGCTAACCTTATCGAGACATGGCTCTCTATCACAATAAAGATACAAATATGACGTCTTTTTGCCGACAAACTTTTTGAAAGTGTTTTTGAATAGGCAAGATGTTAGCTAGCTGTTAATTGCATGATGTCTTATTTGAGACCATGTGTTAACCATAATAATGTTTTTTTTTCATGATTATATATGTGTCACTTGGTAGCCCATGCCATTTTTCAATTTGAAATTTTTTTCATTTGTACAACCATCCGACAGATATGTTAAAAACCAACAAAAACTATTTTGTTTGCAAGCCTTTCAAGAAACGAATAAACAGTTTTTAAATAATCAGTGCTTTAAATTATTTGTTTTATTGACATGGAATTTATGCATTCACTTATAATAATTTGTGTCATGATAAATACGAAACCACTAGAAAGCGTCAACAATTTACCCCATGGTGTATAGGTTAGCATGCTGGACTATCATTCAAGGGTCTTATGTTCTACTCCTGCACTCGGCCTGCAAAATGCTTTAATAACATAATATGTGTTGAGAACTAACGAGCTTAATATTATGTAAAGAGGAAATAACAATTACTATTTTTAAATCGAAAATATAACGTTTTTTCATGGTTATATTGGTTATTCCTGGGCATCGCGCAGCTGCAGGCCCGGCATCGTAATGACATTTAGCCGCCACAGGCCGGGTGTCTTGTCTCCATCCATCGGGCCACTTCCGGCATAAGACAGCGGGCGGACATCATGTGGACGGAACTTGTCGGCTATACTTCACAGGCCCGATTCCGGCCCGTAATTTCGTGTTTGTTTTGTTTTTCCCCTTAAATCCTGTATTTTTCCTCGAAATTCATGCTTTTTATCTCCAGAATGTTACAAAATGAAAATTACACACAAAATTCTGCACGAATTAGTGAATATTATATTTCGCACAAAATTAGGCAAAATCAGGTGTTTACGCATCAAATCACCTACATTTAGACTCAAATATACAAGTTAAATAAATCAAAAAAAAAAAGACAATGTAAATTAAAACTATGCAAATTAACATAGAAATCAAATTTAAAAAATCGTTATTATTCTTTATAGATTATATTCAGAACTATATATATATATAATTTTTTTAAAAATCATTCTATATGTTCAAATTCGTCGCCAATCTCCTGAAGTTCATCTTCATTGCAAACACTACCTCAAATCATTAATTTTAATTTTTGTAGATATCGATAGAATTTGAAAACTATATTTCGGAGTTCTGGAGACTTCATAGTTATGGTGTATGCTGGTAAAGTTGATTTAGGGACTCCTTTTAAAATTTTAGTCAAGCTGCATAGTAAACCAAGCGAAGACATTTTTATTTATAAAGAAAAGAATGACTTATAATATCATGCATAGTTTTTTTCCAGTTTTCATGTAATTTACACCTTTATATTTTACAACTTCTTATCATTCATTAATTTTTAATTTTTTATATATTTTATGTAATTTATATATTTTATCAAATATATTTAAATGACCATCAAGTAACGTAATTTGATATTTATTATCTAGAGTAAAATTAATTTTTTTTCTTCCAAATTTCGATTCATAAAATTGAATTTCTGTAGCTTTATAAAATTTATTAATATCGAAATCATGTAGTTAAGTCAATTTATGTGAATTGTTCAACTTTTTGAGAAGATATTACTTTTCGTTTTATTTATATAAGAAAAAAATTACTAAGATCAAGAAACAAAATTTATTTCTACTAAATTTTTTCCGTTATAAATAAAATGGAATCAATGCTCGAAATGGAAAATAGTGCCATATGTAAAACATGTTAAACGCGTGGTGAAGCATTAAACATAGAAAGCTTTGCATCACACAAATACACAAAATATAAGAATTTTAACATCTGTAAAATATGTAATCATGAATATGCTAATAGTCGTTATGAATTAAAAGAAAGAGACATTAATGTCTGAATGTGGAAAATATGTTTAGAATATGTCTCTCAAAAATCATAAAAATAGTAAACCAGAAAATACAGTAGGTATTCTGAATGAAATTCAACATGGTAATTACCCAACAAAAACATGTAAAGAATGTAATGAGAATAAATATATTAAATTATTTTATCCTAATTAAACTACTAAGGAAAAATATTCAACTTTGTGTAAAAAGTGTTTTAGCTAGTATATTAAGAATAATTGTCACGAAAAGAAGTTAAATACGGTTTCCCAATAAATTTACCACTTTTTCAACTTTCCCCATTATATCTATTTTACATTTTATTTATAATTTTTTTTCTTATAAACAGAAAAATAAAAAATACCAGCAAACAATCTAACAGCTGAGTTGAGCGGGAGGAAAGTGCGAGAGCTAAAAATCTTAGCTTAATAATTTAAAACTAGATATTGTTACAATTTAAGGAATGCAGATTTAATTTCAGCTACTACGCAATCTATTAGAAATTAAGAAAGTAAAAGAAACTTTACAAATTTACCATGTTCACATTTCAATGTTAGAGAACAATATTTACCAGATATAACTCAATTAAAATAAATATTTACATTCTCTAATCAGATATTTGTAAATTGAAATAAATAAAGGTAATGTGAATTTTAAAAAATTCAACCTTTTTAAAACCCGAAATGAAAGAAGAAAATAAAAGTTTTGGTCAAATATTTCCTTTTTGGGAAATGGTTTTTAATGAGCATGTGGAAAAGAAGAACAAATTCGAAATTCGCGAGATGAGCAGTAATTTAATTGATGATTTTATCATTTAACAAACAAAATACACTATTCATATAAATAATTTACTAAGCGATTATTTTTAAAAAATGAAGGCTGTTCGAAGTGCTGTTCACGAAACAACTGAAAATGTAAGAAAAATTATAAATTTTAAACATGTGGATCAAATGAAAATATGAAATAATGTAAATGCAGAAATGTACTTGATCAAATTGAAAGAATAATTACATCGAATGAAAATGTAGATTAAATGAAACTACTTTTGATATCGACGTTTACAAAGTACCCAGTGGTAATGGTGCAATAGGCAAAAAATTGTCAATTTAATTAAAGTTATAAAAGCAAAACAATGTATAAATTAAATTGACAATGATGATCATTGATGTGGGTCTAAAGCAATAATTAAATCTTTAACATATTTAACTAATATTTTGGAAAGAGAATTAACGAAAAATGAGCTTATTTGTATTAGAAATGGAAGAAAATTACAAGGAGAATTGGCTCGTGAACTTTCAGTAAGAATGTGTAAAAGTTGTCAAATCGGCTTCAGTTTGGAAGATATTATGGACACAGAAAACTTTCTGAATATTCAAATTAAATTTGTTTCAGCTCCACATTTTAATAAATTATTCATTTTGGTTTAAATAAACCAATAACTATTTATTTCTGTTTACACGGTGAACATTACGATGTTAATAGTATGAAATAATTTTTAGGTAATGCTTATTATCATAAAAAATGTGACAAACCATACAATAATAAAAATCAACATGAGTGTTAAAAAAATTGTAAAAATATATGTAATTTGTGTAAAAAAAAAAACACAACACGAAAAAGTTTTGGAAGGCGAAGAGCATATTGGAATACATTGCCAAAAATGTTGTATATATATGGTTTTACTGATCACGATGCTGTGTGTAAGACAGTTGATAAGTGTAAAACGTATAACAACATATGATTTAGAAATTAAAAACACGAATGTGGTTATGCCAAATCTTGGAATTGCAATTAATTTGAGAAAACCGATTAACAAAAATGTTATATGCAAAAAGGTGGGTTCTGTACAACAGCTTGCTCTTGTAATGGAAAAAAACAACAAAAAAGATGAGGATTGTTCTTACACAGAAATATACTACTTTTTTTACTATGAAGCTGCACAAGATACTGGATTTCATACACCAAACTTTATATCTGTTCAAGATTTTAATGGAAACAAAATACATTTTAGTACAAATAATGAGTTTTGCGAATGGGCAGTATCTAAAGAAAATAGAGGATATATATTTATTGCACATAATTCAAAAGGCTATGATTCATATTTTATTTCTCAATTTTGTGTTAGAAATAGTATAAAACCTCATGCAAAATATATATATATATATATATATATATATATATATATATATATATATATATATATATATATATAAAATGACCTTTTTTTTTTAGTTCTTGTAATCCAAATGTTTTGGAAAATTTTGCAAGAATTCCTTGAACAAAGTTTATAGTATCAATTATTTTAATATTTAAACTCGAAATTGTAAGTTGCTTAATTTTTTAACCTATATATATATATATATAGGTTATAAACTTTGTTCAAGGAATTCTTGCAAAATTTTCCAAAACATTTGGATTACAAGAACTAAAAAAAAAAGGTCATTTTAAAACGAAATATTATGGGGTCAACACAATCAAACAAGAACAACGAAAATATTTTCTAAAGTGTCATGCTGTAAAAGAAAAAGAAAATAATATTTTTGATTCCAAAAAAGAACTTGCCGAATACTGTGATTCTGATGTTGATATTTTAAGACGAGGGTGCTTTAAATTTAGAGAAACATTTCTAGAAACTGTAAATTATGATCAATTTTGATATAACAATAGCTGGTGTTTGAATGGCTGTTTCTAGGTCGAAATTTATTATTGAAAATAGTATTGGTGTAGTTAAAAATGATATGAAAGTAATGTTAAGTGAAGAATCAATTTCGTGGTTGAATACATTTCCAAATGTTCGACATGCATTAAATGGTGGAGAAGTAACTATTTGTGAAGCAAGAGTTGATGGTTATGACAAAAAAAAGAAAATAATATATCAATATCATGGCTACTTATGGCATGGTTACCATGATTGTTGTTCTCCTGATAAAATAAATAATTGTAACAATGAAAGTATGGATGACGTGTATACCAAAACAAACAATCGAACGACAATTGTAAGACAAAACGGTTACAAAGTAATTGAAATGTAGGCTTGCAAATGGAAAAATCGATTTTCTACAAAAATTATTTGGAAAATAATGTAATAGAGCCATTACAACCTAGAGATGCATTTTTTGTAGCAGAACCAATGCTTCAAAATTAAACGTTTCGGGAAAAAGTTAATATATATAGATATTTGTAGTTTATATCCAACAGTGATGTTTTATGATAATTATCCCCTTGGACATCCTATTAAAATATTTGACACAATAAATATGATGAAAATGGGTTTGGATAGATCCAATGTAAAGTTTTACCACTGCGAAATTTACATCATCAAGTAATTCCTATTATAAAAGAAAAATTATTGTTACTTTATGTTTAAAATGGGATGTAGAAAAAAATGGAGAATGTAAACTTATTGATGAGAAAAGAGCAATAAAATTAATGGAATTTGGACAACATTAGAACTAAATAAACTTATAGAAAAAGACTACAAAATATTTAAATTCATGAAGTTTTTCATTTCGAACAAAAAAGTAATAAAATGATTAGAGACTACATTAAAACATTTGTGATGATTAAACTGGAAAATAGTCCTTGGGAAGACGATTATAAATCAAATAAGTATATATTTGTGTTATTAAAAAACAACAAAATATCGATTTAAACATTGGAAAAATTGAACAAAATCCTGGATAATGTGGTGTTGCCAAAATTTGCTTAAATTCACTTTAATTTAACACAAACAGAATTTATTTCTCATGCAACTCGTTGGAAAAATTGTTATTAGATGAGAGAATAGAAATAAATAATTGTGTTCATATCAATGACAAAATAATTTTAAGTTTCATATAAGTACAATGATAATAATGTAGAAGATAGCACTGCAACAACTATATCTATAGCAACTTTTACTCATTTAAATGCTAGATTGAGATTATATGAAATGCTTGATAGATTAAGTGATAAAGTAGTATATTATGACACAGACAATGTAGTTAACATTGATGATGGTATAAAATACTGTAAAAACAGGTTGGTGAATAGACAGACGAATTTCGAAAAAAATGATTATGGAATAAATTGGATAAGAACTCATCCAAAATGCTATGGTTCTGAAACATTTTTAGGAATGCAAGTTACAAAAACTAAACGAAATTTAGTTAATTAGTTTATCGCAAAATTATTTAATTTTAACTGTGACAAATGTAAGATTTTCAATGGACAATATGATATTATAGATACATTACCATGGGTGTATTAAACAAATAATTTTATGTTTTTGTATTATTATATGTCTTTATTATGTTTTAAATTTCTGTAGTTTCTAAAATTATGGCAATATCAGAACCATCAAAATCAATCAGTTTACCATTTTTATCCCTAATTTCTAAAACAATATAATTAACTACTAGTAATTAATTTGATAACAAATTTCATATGGGGGTTCGTGAACAATAGAATCTCTAATCCCAAACATAGTTTTTGGTGGCAAACTATCAATTATATCAGTTTCTTAGTATTAGATTAATCATGTTATATAAACATTCCAATTGCCAAATTACAGAGGACATTTTTTTTTATGGATCAAAATTAGGTAATTTACTGCCTATAAAAACTTTGTTTTTTTTTCTATAGTCACGTTTTTTTTGAAAACCAAGAATATCAGATAATCGATCGTCAAATGTAATATCAAACTTAGAATTAATAGATATTCTATTTTTCACATCATCTGCTATTAATTCATGTTGTTTGTTTGAAAATAGTTTAATCGGATTTATAGTTTATTTTAAAGATTCAAAATTGTATTGACCTCTAGGATTAGTTATAACTTCATTTTTATCAACCACACAACTCAATTTTTCAATTGTCATCATTGAATTATTTTTTATATTTGGAGTCAAGAAATTTGTATGAAAACTAATTAAAGCAATTGATTTATCTTTATGGATGATATAATAAAGTTTTTTTCTTTAGAATGGATATATTAGTTTGTAACCGAAATACTTTATTATCTATTTAAAAAAAAATATTGTTATGAATGGAAAAAGTTGATTAGGGTATTGGTGTATTAGTTTCCAAACAAAATGATAACAATAGAAAGAATGGCGAACTTTTGCCTAACAATATGAGAGCTATTATCGTCGGACTTAGTAATGGTGAGAAAACAAATTTGAGTATGAATTTCATTTATAAGAATGTTTGGTTAAATTGAAATAACTTGTATATTTACTCAAAAAGTTTTAATCAATGCAAATATATTCAGTTAGAAAATTACATTGATGTAATTTCAAACAAGTTTCAAGTGAAGATGACTTATATTGTAAATAGCAATGATGAATTGATTCCATTAGATCAGTGTGAAAATAATTCTCTAGTTATTTTCGATGAGGTTCTCTTAGAAAATCGAGATGCAATTTGTGAGTACTTTACTATGGGAAGGCATAAAATTTTGGTGTATTTTATTTGGAACAGACTTATTCAAAAGTACCTGGACAATTAGTAAGGGATAATACAAATTTTTTGTGTATATTTAAACAAGATGAAACACACATTGAAACATGTTTATAACGATTTTGTTGGTAGAGATATGACTTGTGAGACATTTAAAGAGATTTGTGCTAAGTGTTGAAATGAAGACTATGGTTTTATCATTTTAAATATGAGTAGAAAAATGAAAGATGAAAAGTAACGTAATAAAATCAAAGGCTTTTATAAAATGACTTCACCTCAATAAGAACTGCAACTGAATGTTGCACTTATTGTGCGAGGATTATTTTATCTGCTTCATTAAACATGCTGCGATCTATTTGCGATGAAGAAAGCTTTCATACTGTACTGGCATCTAGTTTCGAGAGAAGAAAGCTTTCCTACAGTGCTGGTATCTACACCCAACAGGAAAAAGTCGGCTGCTTGCCGAGAGAAGAAAAAACAGATGGGGTTACTTGTCGACCTTGATGTAGCGAGCTGTTCTCTAGTTGCAACACATCGAACAATTGTCACGAATGACTTCACTCACTGACCTTGGGAGACCACATACGCGACACACTTGTTGAGTCACTCGTGATAAATGTGCCTCCAATTCAGTGATGTGAGCACTTTGCCTCCTTAGCTCAGAGGCAAGATGTGCGACTTTAAAATGGAAAGGTCGTGGTTCATATCCTGGTCTTTACAGATAATTTATAGTGTGTAATGTGATGGCGCTCACATTACACACTATGATCAATCACCAAGTAGTACAAAATTTGAGCTAAAAGAACTTTGCTCATGATTATATAAAAAAACACGAGCAGTTGATACAATTAATTGCTACTATTGAAGCTCCAGCGAAAAAAATGCTCTCTATAATACAATTGTAATATAACAGATGTATAACTGGGGTGTCTCATATGGTATAAGGCACCAACACCATATGAGAGGGAAGTATAAGAAATAAAAAAAGAAAACTTCCCACTTCAACACACAAAAAATAGTAAAAAAAAGGCCTGCTGGTGATGAAGTGGGAAGTTTCTCCAATGGAGTTTTGCTGGTGACAATAACAAGGATGGAAATATATATATATATATATATATATATATATATATTATATATATATATATATATATATATATAAGGTTCCTGGTGAGGTGCAGCAACCTGTAAACCTGGGAGGCCCCTGGAGTGTGTAATATTCTGTAAACAAAAAATAATTTTTAAAAATAAAGCTCGTCGTAGGTGAAATGTGTGTTGAACGAACTATGGACAAATGTTTAATGAATGCTGAACACATTTTATGTACCTTAATATATGTTATGTTTAAAATTATCATACTTCTTAAAACCTGTTATATATTTATTTGTATTTAAATGAAGGTTTATATAATCATTCTCGCTATAAAAATAAATAAATTTTACACTGTCCAAAAAGAGAATCGAACAGAATGTGTCATCAACTTCTGAAATTAATATGGATATCTAGAGGATAATGCAATTTCACTTTCAAAAACTGATACTATAAGGTTCGAAAATTCTTTAAGAATATTTCAAGAATTCATTTCATTTCATCAATTGATTGTAAACTCAATGAAGAAACAATTAATTTAATCAGAAAACCAACATATGGGGTTAAGAATGAGATACTTGTTGACCTTCCATTATCCACAAAATATATAAAAAATATTAAAATGGTGTTTCACATATGCAAATAATTCAATAAAAAAGTTAGCTGAAGAGACTTTTAACATTAGGCAAAAACACACAAATTTGAATTTTTTGTACAATATGTAATCTGCAGACATTCTTATATCCTACAAACAAGGCCAACATAATAATCAGAGATTATGTGAAGTTTGTCAGACTAGATTATATCTCTATTGTAGTGCACTGGCTCTTGCATATTTTCAAAATCAAAATTGTCTTGTTGAAATTTATATCAATAAATAAGGTCTTTGGCATAATAGAGGGAGTAACACTCCTGAAAATAAAGTTAATTTACTAACTGTTCTGATCCACGATATTTGCCATGCATTGGGTTTACAACAAACCAATGATAAAAATGCAATTATATATCCAATACTTAATTAAGATTTGTTTGATTTGCAACCGGCTGATATTCAGAACATACGAAACTTTTGTGGCTCACCCACATAAAATTATTTCAATGATAATGAACCAATTGATTTGTGTAAAAACAAATACACAAAACATTTTTAATTATTGATAGTGATTTGTATATTTTTTAAAATAAAAACATTGGGATAAAAAGCTTGAATGACAAGAAAATAATCAATAAGCCAATTTTCATAGCAGAAATGTTTCAGTTTTTACCAAGTAATTTCAATAATTTTTATACACCCAAGACCTACAACTGAGTAAGTTCTGTTTGTTGATGATAAAACTTATATGGTTGATTATACAACTTATCACCCTATTAATGGATATCCAAACTGATTTTCTTTGCTTGGATTAAGTGATGAATATAAAATAAATGTTGTTTTTAATTCATATTTGGGAAATACTTTCATCTTCTATGAAAAGGCATATTATGCTGAAATAGATTAGTGTTGTTTCCAAATAAAAGAGAATTACCTAATTAGAAAGAAATTTCATTTCCGAAATATGATAGTCAGCTTTTAGACAAACCAATGGTTTACTGTATTTCTTAACCAACTAAACTTTAAACTAATATAATGAATTTATGAAATATTGCCTGGAATTCATAAAAATTACATTTCCTTGGTTCGTAAAAAATGTGAATCTTATAACGAAATTATTAATAAAATTAAAGATATAGTTAATAATTTAGAAAATTCAACAATTCAAGTAAAATATTTAATTTAAAAAAACATCTGTTTTTTAATCCAAGAATTATGTGAATTATTAAATCCCAACCATTTTGCATGAATTTTATCAGCTTTGATTTTTAAAACTTTTTCAAACAAATATTCATTGGATAGTTAGTTTTCATAATTTTGAATTCATAAAAACTACCTTTTATATCTTCTCTGTTGGTATCTTTCAATTTGTAAGTGTGTATATCATAATTAAAAACCTCAAAAATGCTAAATTATTCTGCTAATGAATTAACTGTGTAACCCTTCTCAAAGATTCATTAATTTTTGTTCATGCTGACAATATTGTCAACTCTTTTTTTTGGGTCAGTATACATAATCGCCAAACCTTGTCCTATTTTTATTTATTTCTCTTATTAACTTCATTCGGTTCCATTCCAATAGTTATATGTTTGGTTTTGTTATATTATTTCACTGAATCATATATATATATATATATATATATATATATATATATATATATATATATATATATATATATATATATATATATATATATATACCCATTTATAATTACCATTCCAAGCAAATTTTCTTCACATTTAAATCTGTATTGTACTATTATATCTTTTTAAAACACTGGCTTTAAGTTCGCTGAATGTAGAATATTGATTGAAGTTATATTTGCATAAGTTCTTTCAATGTATGATTATAATATTTCGACTAATTATCACTTTGTAAATTATGTGGTTTTCTTTTAATCAGTATATGTTCTAAAGCATTTTCTAAATTTTTAGCAATTTTATCATTTATGGGTATAGTAAATGCATGTTTTGAAAAACAACAATAATTGTCATAATATATTTGTATTCACTAATTATATGTGATATTCCTTTCAAAATACCATTTGCCATAAATCATCAATACCATATGAAATCAATTTTCTTCATTGAACATTTTTCCACGCTGGTTTATAAAATTTTGTGATTATTCCTTTCCTTATATTTCACAATTAGTTTTAAAAGAATGTTGATTTATTAGAATTACACATTGAACATTTACTGTCCTGAACTAATTGTCCCTTTTTAGTATTTTCATTTCCTTTATTATTATTTTTAGTAACTTTCTTACACTACAAGCACCAAGTATTCTCCATTTAAAAGTAAAAAAGAAAATATTTAATATTTGTATTTCACGAATATTCCTATTGTTGTCATCAATCCATTAACATAACTAATTTTTTTTTCCTGATTTTAAAAGATAAAATATCGCCTATATTAACATCTAAAGGTTTAAAATCTTTTTTTTTAGAATCATATACAACAGTCACAGTATCATTAGATAGATTGAGATTAACAGTAATTATTTTATAAACAATACAATCCATCAAAAAAGCAAATAAAATTAGATTATTATTTAAGTGAAAAATATTATTTTTTTAAACCTACTTTGCAGGTAAATATAATATATGAGAATTTTCTTACTTACAATTTTCAACTTTTGAGTTGACAAGTGATTCACAATAATTTTAAACTGATTACTTTAAATTTTGTAATTTAACAGCTATTTCTTGGTCAAAAAATCTTTGATTGATTGCATCTTTTCCATATATAGGATCAGCCATAATATTAATTGTACGGTTATGAAAAAACATAATCTGTTGTGAAAATAAAAACTTTCCTAATTTGATCTTGTAAAGCAGAACAATAATATTTTATTTTGAATCTGCATATGTTTTTAATTCATTCGCATGAGTGTTAAATTTTTTATTTAAAGATTTGATTAATGGTTTCCCAAATATATCCGTTATTTAATAACAAAAAAATTATATCATGAAACTTAAATCCTCTCGAAAAATGATGTTAGACAATTGAACATAAATGTCCACAGATAACTGAATTAAAGTTCTTAATTCTATTATCATTGTAATAAACATATCTCTTTTTGAGGTAATTAGTTAAATTAGTAGAAATATTACCTCCAAATAAATCAAAATATTAAACAATATTATCATTTTTAAATAGCAGACCCAATGAGTTCTGGGAATTCATGAAATTACGAAATTAACCACAGCACATTCATATTTGTGCATACGTTTTGGTAATTCATTAATCATATAAACATTTATGAAATTCTTAATATTTAGTATTTTCACGTATTTTTGAATATCAAATTTAGACAACGGCGATACATTCAAAATATGTTTGGTCTACTTCTTTTAGCAATTAAATCACTTCATGATTTATTTTCTATTGTTAATCTTTGTCTCTGTTGTTCCTCTAATTATTTTTTATTTTTTCTAGTTTGTTCAACGGAATTGTAAATTGAGTTAGCTCCACTAACTAAGTCACTGAGGGCAGCTAAAACTGGAATTAAAAATGGCAAAGAAACCCCATTATATAAACCACTTCTAGATTTCTGTTTTAGTATCTTTTTGAATATTAGAATTTGGCAAGTTAATTTAAAACCATTAACTTCTTTTAATTTTTAATTTTTTCTCAAGTTGATCTTTTGTTAATTTATTTATGTGCAAATCTCTAAGGTATATCAAAAGTAATATTTATTACTTCAATTTAAAAGTAAAAGAATATATAATAATTAATAAATATTAATGCCCCATCCTAATTTTCTTTCTATAAACATAGTTGAAGCAACAGCTGCAGAAGCAATTTTTTTCACCGATTGGAGTATGTTTATCTAGCATAATCTCCTTGGCTTCCTTTCTGTGAAATTTTCTGAGCGACATTTCTAGATTCTAAATCTTTATGATCACTATAAGAAATATCATGAAATTTACAGGTTTCATCTAGATTATTTATGCCACTAACATATCTTTCTACCCTTTGGTTTAATTTTGTAAATGGACTACAATAATTATAAGCAGGAAAATGCATTTCGGGTAAATTTAAATTGTTTAATGTCCAATGTATAATAGCTTTATCGTGAAGTTCAGAATTCCAAAATGAATGTGGAATTACGTTTAAAACAGAATTCCTTTTGGATTATTAATAACAAAACCAGAAAATTTATTGTTTAACAAATTCATTATGATTTCTTTTTCATTGTAATAATAGTTATTTCCAGTATTCTCTTCAATATGAATAACTAATAATATATCAACCAATTTTGAAACATCATCCATCCAAACATATTATTTTGGCAAATTGTTGTACTTTTTATACCTTCTCCAGAACCAGGAGTTCTTGGAGAAAATATTCATTCTGGTGTGTTTGGTGTGGTTCTTGAATGTGATTCTCTTATATAATTATAATTAATTGGCTTATTTATATTTATGTATTTCCAACTTTTATTCGAGTATATTTTCTTTTTTGGATTATATTTTTTTAATGCAACACCAGTATCTAAAAAAAAATTTCATATAATTTTCATAGAAATTATCAGTGAAATTATAGTTTAGATCTTCTTATTTTCTTTTGTTAACAAATTATAAATTCCTTTCGGTAATTCATATTCTTTACTTTTAACAGATATTCTATCATGTCTATCTTTACATGTAAAATGTAAAATTTTGGTCCTTCTGCACGTAAACCATGTTGAGCATCGGAAACATTTATACTTTTTGAAATTAATTTTCAGAGATTTATACTAGAATCAGACACTGCATGTGGTAAATTTTTCAATACTACAATTCCCATTTGCTCATCGAAATTAGGATATTTTTGTTCTGAAAATAATCCTCTTTCAAAAGGTGTTTCTTCTGGTGATGGTGGATAATCAAAATGGTTTGCTGTAACAGGAACTAGTATTGTTATAACATTTTTTTTCTTCACTTACTTGTTCTGCATTTTAACCAATATTTCGTTATTCGTTAGTTAATGGTAGATCTTCCTTATTATTATTTTATTATTAGCATCATGATTATTTTTATAATTTGTTATTTCTAATGAGTAACTTAACTCGAGGAACTGTTTCTGATGAATCTTTCATTTATATATATATAACTTTTAAATGAGATAACATCCAACTGATCAAAATAGGGGGAATTTAAATGTTTACAATAATAGAATATTGAATTTTATATTCGTATAGGAGACAATTTTCTTTCCCAAATGATGTTTATGTTTATAAGCAATATAGATTACTAAAAAGCGATAAAGAAGAAGATGAGGCAAAATATGCTAAATTAGATAGTATTGCTGTTTGTGCTAACTTTTTTCCTCTCCAGTTTTCTAGAGAAGAAATCTCAAAACATGGGCATATTATTGAGGCTGTTGATAACCCAGGTTTAATTGTTTAAGTCCACAATTATGAATAATTTGTTAAGATCTCCAAGTGAGCAAAATTATTTTGAATTTTATGGTATTGATAATAAATATAATGTAAAATCCGTTCACAGTGATAAAACAAATTAAATAACTCATCCACTGAGATACTGAGATATCTGTTTATGAAACTAAGAACGTCAGTGGTGCAGTTCAGAGAAGTTAAGGTGATCCAGGCAAAATAGTTATTCAACAATTAGTGGCCTATTGTTAAAAATCAATCAAACACATCAATTGCAATTAAAGTAAAATATACAAACACCAAAAAATTACTATTAGTAATAACTATTAGTAATAACTATTAGTAATAATTATTGGCAATTTTTAGAAAATGGAGTTCCTTCTGGTACAACTGTTTTTATCTTTGATAAAAAATATCAGTTTTAAAACATTTACAATTTGATACGCCTGATTTTTAATTGTAGGCTTTCAAGCTAATAGAAATATCGTGTTGAACAGTATGTACATGCTTCTATGTTTGATCACTGTAATGTAAGAAATATTTATGTTAAGAATGATGGAAATGACATCTTTCCTAACGAAAATCGGAATTTAGATACTGCAAATTGTCCTTGTGATGAAATGTTTCTTGCTTATAATGATTTTAGAAATTCAGAATCAAAACTAGATACTCTTTGTAGAAATAATGAACCTTATTATAAACCAACTGTAAACACTCAAGGTGATATCAATTATTTTTCATTTTGGGGCGAAGAAAATTATTTTTTACTTACTGTTTAGTTAGAAAAACAACTGTAGTTAAAGAAAAAGCCAATATGAAAATTAGTGTTGATTTTGTTAAGGCGGTTGAAGCGGGAACAATTTTCAATGTTGTTCTAATTAGACAAAGAAATTTAACCTATGATTATTTGAAAGAGAGAATTATTGAATATATATTAAAAAATTTATATTATTAAATGGAGGATGTAAACGATTTTATGGAAACAGCCAAATGTTTCAACAGTTTAAGACAAATTTTTAGATGTATATTAAATTTTTTTATGGAATAAAAAATCAGTTTGTTAAACCCAAATGAAAATTTTCTCCTGGTGTAAATTTCATTTGTAACATTTTCATTTGTGCAGGATTTGTGTGTCATTTTCATTTGTGCAGGGTTTTGTGTAATTTTTATTTGTAAAATATACTTTTTCTCTTAATAAACGTCTTTCTTTACAAATAAAAATGGAATCGATTGTGTTACCTTGTATTCTGACTAACATTCTAAAATGTGGTGGTGTTTCAAATACCCCATTTCAAATTTCTTCTGAATATACAAAACTTGAAATTATTGCTTTTAGAAAACATTGACGATAAATATGTACTTCGGGAGATTGGTGACGAATTTCAACATATAGAGGAAGTATTAAAAAATGTATAGAGCTTCGAATATAATCTATAAAGAACAATAACATAAGTTTTTATTTGATTTTAGCTTAATTTGCATAATTTTAAGCTTAACTTTTTGCTTGATTGAACTTGCATTTTTGGGTCTAAATTTGGCTGATTTGTTACGTAAGCGCCTGATTTTACTTAATTTTTGTGCGAAATATAATGGTCGCTAATTCGTGCAGTATTTTGTCAGTAATTTTTTTAAAACATTTCGGAACTAAAAAACATGAAATTCGACGCAAGATCGAGGACTTTAGGGGAAAAATGGACTGTCCTGGACCTACCCATATACTACTCAGGGAAGGAATTAATCATATAGATAGTAAATACAACATTGATAGTTCATTTGCAAGAACAGTAAATGAATATCAGTGGCAGAAGTAGATAAATTAACAAGTTTAAGGGGTCATATAGAATACCATTTTGGGCTGTTAATAAGCAATATAATTAAATTACAAGTAGCGCAGTGTTATATCAGGATATTTAATTTTTAAGAATTTAATTTAATTAAACTGTTTGCATGCGTCACATAGGATTATATAAATATAATACAATTTCGAGCTGCAAAGTAATAAATTTTCATGCAATGTCAGGCTATCTTAAAAGATGCCAATTCTAGTAAAGTGTAAAGTATTATATTATAATGCGTGTTTTAGAGAGAAAGATTAAGTGAGATATTTTTCTGCATAATATGTGCTATATTAAAGTAATTATAAATTGTACAGAAATTGATAATTTTATTGCATGTATTTTGTCAGTGACAAACACGCCAGAGGAAAGCGACCCTTGAGACGATGCACAAGGCGGCAGGTATACGCGGCCTACATACATGTTTATGATGGCGTCCTCACAACACACTCCCAACCCACTTTCGCACTGCGGACAGCAGCCTGCTGACGCAAATTATTACAGCGAGCCATGTTGTTGATCTACTAAGGCGTAAGACACAGCATACCCAATAGCTAAGCAGTGCTTGGAACTTCTAGGTTCAACATCTTAGGGAGAAAAGTGCTAATAAATATAATATGTTTTAGGAAAAGTTGCCAAGGAGTTCTAGGATTCTCGAGAGCGAGCGAGAATAGGCATACGGTGGTCTAACAAGCCAACCAGCCCTCAGTGTCTTCGGCATTCGGTGGTCTAACAAGCCAACCAGCCCTCAGTGTCTTCGGCGTACGGTGGTCTAACAAGCCAACCAGCCCTCAGTGTCTTCGGCATACGGTGGTCTAACAAGCCAACCAGCCCTCAGTGTCTTCGGCGTACGGTGGTCTAACAAGCCAACCAGCCCTCAGTGTCTTCGGCGTACGGTGGTCTAACAAGCCAACCAGCCCTCAGTGTCTTCGGCATACGGTGGTCTAACAAGCCAACCAGCCCTCAGTGTCTTCGGCGTACGAACGCAGGAGTCAAATAGTGGCCTACACGGGAGTAGAACCCAAACTATTGTTACGGCCCATTGTAGAAAAATTCTTGCCGTGTGGTCGACGAGTCTCCTACCGAAATAAATTATGGTGAATTGATATATATATATATATAGCGGGCGTACGACTTTTGCTGTGGGGTCCACTTAGCAACATAGTAACCACATTGCAAAAGGCTGTTGTTGTGGGTCCACTATACGACACAACTATGCAATACAAACGGATTTTCTCTGTAGGACCTGGATGCGATGCAGCGAGGCGAATGAGAGAGACGTTTGCTGTGGATCATATTCCCAATTACACAGCATAGCGCATGTGTCTCACGAGAGAGGTGCGTTATAGAAATGCCGAGGCTCTTAGAATAAACGTATTTAGGCGAAAATATAGTATTGCAGGGTGTTGAGTAAGTGTAAATAAAAATTGAGTGTTAAATAAAATTACAGCCAGCAGTAATTTATGAATTGAGTGAAATAATACGGGTGAGACACATAGAAAACGCACATGAATTAGAACAAATAAATTAATAATAGAGTTAGAAAAGTATTGATTAAAATAACTGAAATCAAAGCCTCATTTCCGCACATCCATAGTATATATGAGAAATATGGAAGAATATTTTAAAAAGTTAATTCGAAATTATATGTTAAATTTGCTGTTATTGAAAGTTAATTAAATGTGTAAATTAAATGCAGATACACACATAGCAGTAATTAAAGGGCTGTTAATAATGCAAAGCAGATAATAATGTAGAGCATCTAATTAACGAGTACCAATACAGTTAATTATATCGAGAAGATGATGCAGTTCAGTTAATTATGCATTTCAAATAATTATGTGGAACAGTTATAGAAGTGCCGATTAAGAATATTGTATATCAGATAAAAATCAGAGCAGCAATTAAAGCATAGATTTTAATAAAATGTTGGCATATATAAATAATGCAATATTATAACATTAGCGAAAGAGATTAAGGCATTGTGAAAGATTTTCAGGGACGTCATTCACACTGCACACAGCATCCAGCGCGACACCAAGAGGACACATGACATGCATCACAGCACGGCGTGACAACGGGAGCCTCACAGGATGACACATGTCAACGGCTCTATCCACCAGGGCAGCGTGGTGCAGCGCAGCGAGAAATGCGACACAATGAGCACGCAGCAATAAATAAGTATTTCAACACGAGGTAACAAATTACAGTTTACACACCTCATTAACATATTTGCACTCACACCTGAATCCAGGAACACACAAACAAGATGCACGAACAAGAAAACATATAGCAATTTAAACAACAGCCCATGCATAATGTATTTAAATAATTTTGCTGCAACTTTATACACAAAACGCATGTTATACACGATTATGCTGCAAAGTAAAAAATAGACGCGTAAGAAATTTTAAAGTTCAGAATTGTAGTGGTCATGTTATACACAGAAACCAAAAAATAATAATAATAAATATTCAAGTATATAGAAATAATTTTATAATTTAGCAAAGCAACTTCAGATGTATATTCATTAATGTATTATTTAACATGAGAACTTACATGCTAATATTTGTGCTAGCCATTTCAGTTAATAAATTGTAAAGTTAATTAGAGTAAGTATTTATATGAGACAAATATTATGTATACAGTGTAATTTCAGTTTATTACAATTATATCATAAAAGAGCATGTGGAAACACATTGTGCATAAACAGCTTATTTATAGCTAGGGAATATTTTCTCAGTAAAAAATTACTGACGTTAGAGACATATTATATTGTGCGATTATAAATTGACATTTGTTTTCGTAAAATGTATAGGTAGCAAAGCTAACACAAGAATAATTATATTACTATATCTTAAAATAACTATAGAAATACTAAAATGAGGTACAATCACACCAATCTTTCCATAGTACCGAGACATAAATGGGGAAAACTAATTTAATTATTTTGATTTTTACATGGAGTAAACCACAAACTTAAGAGAAATTACGCCTCGATAAGCCACTCCTACACCCAAGTAAAACCACCTCCAAACATAGCAGTAGATTAGTAATAGGTCGTAAGGGTTAATTAAGTATATTTTAACATGGAGTAAACCACAAACTTAAGAGAAATTACGCCTCGATAAGCCACTCCTACACCCAAGTAAAACCACCTCCAAACATAGCAGTAGATTAGTAATAGGTCGTAAGGGTTAATTAAGTATATTTTTACATGGAGTAAACCACCAACTTAAGAGAAATTACGCCTCGATAAGCCACTCCTACACCCAAGTAAAACCACCTCCAAACATAGCAGTAGATTAGTAATAGGTCGTAAGGGTTAATTAAGTATATTTTTACATGGAGTAAACCACAAACTTAAGAGAAATTACGCCTCGATAAGCCACTCCTACACCCAAGTAAAACCACCTCCAAACATAGCAGTAGATTAGTAATAGGTCGTAAGGGTTAATTAAGTAAATTTTTTAATGAGCATTAGTGATAATCTATATGTTAATATCATGTTAATTTTTACCAACAAATGTTTAATTGCGAGTGCACACAAGTTAACTCTAGATTGTTTAAATTACTTATAAACTATTTCTTTTTAAATATTTAAATGTTCAGTGCATACACACCAAAATATGCATGTATTATGAAAGTATGTAAATGTTCAGATACACATATTTTACAACTATTTTTCATTTTGAAACTTGTAAAATATTATTTTACAATTTATTTTATTTTCAACAGAAGGAGAATTTTATTGTATTAACTTTTTGACCGTGAATATTTAAATTAAAAATTGTTTCTTGATTCATATATCGTTACAACGTTATTTTTATGATACATGTTATATTCACACATCCACGTCAAATATAGGTAGCATTAGTACCTCAAAAGAGGCTGACATCTTTGGTACTCCCATCGTGGCTGACCAAAAAGCATTCCACTCCACGAGTTGAGGGCAACTCACTTATCAGACAGGGAGGGTAGTGTTGTAGCGTGGACAAGCCGTTACTTTGGCGCTTGCGTGAACCCGGCAGCACAAACATCAAGAGAGCGCGGTAGCGAAGGTGAGTCGCTGGCGTACAACAAGGACTCGAGCCGAGGAAGTTAACAACAGATAGGAAGATTACAAAACACTCATTATTTATAATGGCCGCAGAGAGTCGAGCCAGGGAAACCATGGGACAAGATGAACCATCAGATGGTGTTCGAGCCACCATGATCGAACTAGCATTCAGCCTTCGACAACTTCTACAAGTAAAGCCGTTCCTGTAGGGTCAACAATGGACACACTATAGCTAGATGCATGGCGTAATGTAATAATTGAGATACATGCAGATAGTTAGAATAGCTTAATAAACACGCCTCCCTATGAAATATAAAGTAATTTAGTATAATGTAAAATGTATCACGAGTTGTATTGTAAGAGGTTATTATGGTTCTAAATATATTGACGGAATGACATAATGTTGTGTTCTACCTCTGAGACACGTGTTCTCCAAATAGCTAAAAGGCCGCCCAAGGCAACCATAATAGTGTTTATGTTTTGTGTGTTACATATCGCCGGATTTATTATTTCAAGGCGCATCCGATCGTTATGTCATATCGATTATGCAACCCATTGCCAGGACAAACATATTGGATTTAAGAGGTATGCCCTCCCCCCTCCAAAACCATTTCAAAACTCAGTACCGTCACCCCACCTTAACAACACCCGTCACCCACACCTGAACCAATATACTTTTTCGTTACGCCACCCCACCCCCTCTCACACTACCCCTTCCCGAGATCTTATTCGAAACTATATTTTTTTACTATCGAACCATTAAAGCTATTTATCTCACTGGCCCCTAACATCGTCGTCGAAAATTATATTGAAAATATCAATATATTCACCACAACCCTCAGACACAGTCAAGCCACCCCGCACACTTCACTCCCAAATACCTCATAACACACCTCTGCCCCCCCCCCCCAAGACATATCACCCTCGAAACACACGACCAAGATTTCCTCCATCAACAAACCTTCTCGAAAAGCCTCGATCACCCTCTTCACCCTTACCCATGCCCACCTCGTAGTAATTTTTCCCAGACCATGCTCGCGGATCGGGCAGCTATCAAATCAATCGTAAAACGCTTAGACATCTAGGAATGGATGAATTCATAAATAATTAAAATAATCTTATTAAATTTGATCTTATGTAATGTTAGAAAAATGTCGAAATATTTACAAATTTATATTAATGCATCGAAAACCTATTTTTAATGCAGAATTGGTTTACAAAATTTTGATGATTAAAGTTGTGCACTTTCCATGACAGCTGGCAACATTTAAAAAAGAGAAACTTCTCATGGCGGAAGGCATATTTGAACCCACAACCTCTCAAATGGGAATCAGTTGCTCTAACCACTAATTTACAAAAGTGGCCACGAACAGCGATGTTTAACTGTTGTATAGTAGTCGTTTAAACAAAGAAGCTGCATAACCTCGTACAATGATATTAGCTTATTAACATATTTTGTTATATAACTTTTATATTTATTTTCACTCAATGCACATATGGCTCTTAACCGCATTTATTGGATATCTTTTTCAGATTAAATTCATCATATTTATCATTTTAAGAACTTTTAAACCCAAATGTTGTATTAAAAACATTTCGTTATTTTCAGCTGGGGTCTAAATCATATGTGCCTGTGCTGGCATTGAATGTTTATTTATTATTTTTATATAATTATGTAGCAGACCACATATTTTTGTAAGTGGTATCGCAAGCAAGCGAACACATACCGGCATTTAGGTACGCGAATATAATTTGCTCAACTCTTAGGAGGCAGGCTCATGAAATTCAGTTTGCAATTATAATTAATAGCTCCAGGAATATATGTTTAATCCTTTTGTAGCCATAGGGATTAACCAATATTTGCTTCATAATGGTGTTTTTTTTTAACGAAAACAGCTTATAACTTACTGTTTACGATATATAGTTAATTATAAAAAATATAACCTTATGTTTTTAACATTTGTTATAATATATTACTACAAAAACCCTCAAAAATATTCATGTTTATCCACGCAAAGAGTGCATCCTTATACAAATCTCAGCTCTTAGTTAAACACGAAACTAACTATTCTGGCACTTATGAACTTCGCTCTGTCGTGCAGTAAGCATGAAGGCAAACTCCTTACAGCAGAAACGAGACCGATACGCTACAAAAAGTTCTGTAGATGATACACTAGTGGACTCAGATGGTTTGGCTGTCGTCGTGTCGGAAGGAGCAGGAAGCAGGAACCAGGAATGAATATGTCTTCGTGGAAAGAGACCTTGCTTCTAGTGGTGAGTTCACAGGCTCGTCGTTCATTCTGATCGCAGTCGATTTTGCTAAATAGGCTATATGATCGTAATTACCATCCATCACACTGCCGATGGTAGCCCCAAGAACCCTCTGGCGCAGAACCAAAACCGTACTGTGATTTCGATGAGGCCTGTAATTTAACTTTGCATGACCTAACATGTTTGCAGAAAATAACGCTGCGATTAAACGACCTACTCCATAAGCATAAATATTTATAGTGCTTGGGATAGATCGTACAGCTATAAATTTCATGCTGTCCTGCGATGTGTTTGTGCGAAAATACCTTGTTATAATGTCTGCACTGATAAGTTATGTCTGGTGGATATTACCCATCTGAAGATGTCGATGATGCTCTGTGCATCATGCCTGAAGAAGTCGATGATGCTCTGTGCATCATGTCTGAAGAAGTCGATGATGCTCTGTGCATCATGCCTGAAGAAGTCGATGATGCTCTGTGCATCATGCCTGAAGAAGTCGATGATGCGCTGTGCATCATGTCTGAAGAAGTCGATGATGCTCTGTGCATCATGTCTGAAGAAGTCGATGATGCTCTGTGCATCATGTCTGAAGAAGTCGATGATGCTCTGTGCATCATGCCTGAAGAAGTCGATGATGCTCTGTGCATCATGCCTGAAGAAGTCGATGATGCTCTGTGCATCATGCCTGAAGAAGTCGATGATGCGCTGTGCATCATGCCTGAAGAAGTCGATGGTGCTGCTGGAGGTGTCCCATCTGAAGAACTCGATGGCGCTACTGCTGGACCAACAACTGTCATATCCATAATATTTATGCCAGGTACCATCGAATAATAATACGATCTGCCTCTCACCTAGATCTATATCAACCTAAGCTTCATAATATAAACCCACCTACTTATGCATCAGCTCATAATGTCATGCAGATGTTGTGGTGTATCATAGAAGGTGATAATGTTGATTTTGTTGCACCTGATGATGATTTGTTGAGTAATATATTTATAGTCGTTGTAGACATTGAAACCCAGGAGTAACAGAAATGAAACTATCTTACTGTCGTCAATCACACCGATGATGGAGGTTGCAGAAACCTAGATATAAATTTCTCAGCATTGCAGGCTCCGTACAGACATACCCATCGCCGATCCATAGGCTTCTCACTTTCCTTGGCTCCTAGCATGTATACAATTTGTGATATTATTTCCATGTGTTCGTAATCCACACAAAAGAAAAATGCATCAATACCTTGCCTATGTGTTGAGTAGTCGAAATCCGCTCGTTCTCATTTGTAGATGATCTACCTATTCGCGTGTCCAGCCAGAGCCCTTCATTGCCTTCCTCAGAGCATAACCTCTTTACGCTGTTTTTAACACTCTCTTCAATATCATCTTTGTTATAGATTGGTATATTGGAGGTCTTGAATGCCATCCTTGCGTTCTCATCAATGTGTGGCTCTGGTTTACTATAGCTGCAATGCAGCCGTATATTATATCCCACCAATGCATTTTCCCGCTCCTCTGTAAGTTCGTTTACTCATATTAAATTTCGTTTGATATATGTTAAATACGAACAAACATCTTTCGATGAATATGTCAGATTCAGAGAATAACAATCATTTAGATAACCCTTGGATGCAAATTGCTTCAGGAAAAATGCACTTGCATTCGGCTTTATCTGACAGGTTATTTTTATAGGTTGCGATGACGAATTGATAGGTTTAGCTTCTGATTCATTCGTGGTGTGAAGAAGGCGAGAAGGTGAAACCTTCCGGCTGCTCAAAGTCGTTCCCTACTGCGCACTGACGTCACCATGGTTTCACATACAGGTGCAGCACCAGCCAGACTGCAGGTAAGTAGCGGGCTCATATGTCCTTCACTTCCTCTTCCTAGAGATATCTCATTAAAACTGTGGCTTGAAATGCCTGAGGCATCAGTGCACTGAAAAAAGTGTGTTTTATGATCATCCCAGAACACACAGGACACGTCTACAAAGACGCTGAAAAAACCTAGACGTTAATAAATGAAGAGTTTGACCAATACATGGGTGTTAATAGTTTAGGAACTGTGAACCCTCGATGGCTAGGTACATGTATTTGGATTTGGAAATGGGAATACATTTTAATACAGTGGTCTGTTTATTGATCAATGTGAGTTATAAATACCACACTCAATTATGCAACGAAAAGGATGTCAGATATTTCTGGCTTGAATCGTGGAATACATAGTGTTTTTCTAAGAAATAAATAAAAAGAAGCAGATACATAACATACAATAAACTTTAACATTTAATTATTGTTTTTTTTATGAAAAGCTTCCAATTTATACCATATTGAGAGTAAATTATTTACATCATAAAAATTATTACCTAAGTAACATTTCAAGTACTAGAAAGCAGTGGCATGCATACAGGAAGCAATACCTTATGATAATCGTCCGTTTTCACAAGCGTGTACGTAATGTAGTATTAACGTCTGCTGAAAAACATCAGTGCTATAACATTAATAACATTTGCATTACAATCTTGATTACACCTCTACAGAAACCAGTACCTCATAATTACTATTTGATAAAAAAAAACTTTAAGTTATCGTAACATTTACATAGTTTATTTACATTAATTTTTTGACGAGATTGAACTACTATAAGTTATTACGAGCCCGCTGAAAGAAGTAGCTCGCATAACTGTCCATTTAAATCAGTTTGTAATTTTTATTAACATTTCTAAAAAGAAAATGTCTTCAAAAAGTTTCCGAAAGTGCAATAAAATCTGGTGGCCAAAAAGGTACACGACGTGTTGAACACACAGTCACATACACAAACTTTATAAAACGACCAAGTCTATGACGTTTCATCACAAGGCACTCTTATTACACAGATAGTCAAACTCGACAAGACACAAGTTAAACCATGTTACCTCTGTTAGTAAAGTGGGCAGCATATTAACATTGCAAGAAGAGGTTCAATAAACCATGTTAATTAACATGGTTAATGATAAGACGGGACAACATCTGCCCCATACATATGGCAGTGTACTGTAAGATCTTAAGAAAGAAGTGTCCTTCGTAATTCAGAAGCTTAATATTTCCTTATAATTCTGTTTCAGACTGTGCATAAATTTCTTAAATTTATTATGCAAGGCATAATCTAAATGTACACGTTGTCCCATATTGTTATTACTAAACAAGTGTTTATTATGTGTAACTTGTTACAATATCAGGTACCTAATTATTTAATATACGCATACAACCACAGTGTGATTAGCGGCAATGGCAGATTCGAGAAGTGAAGTATGCGATGTCACATTCCACGTTTGACAGGAAAACAGAATACAAACATCATGATGTAAGCAATCACTGTCAAGAAGTTCATGTGAGCAGTGATATTTCCCCCTTGACAAAAATAAAGTATCAATTACTACTGGTATATACATTACAATAAACATAAAACGTCTTGAATTCAAACCCAATATTACACTATTTTTACATACATATTCTATACTTCTATATCGAGATCAACATAAATGATTACCAAAAATGCACTGCAGTTCACAAGTTATCAACTCTGGACACTGAGGCATGTTAACAGTTCACAGTAATTTGTTCAGTTTCTCTATGAATTGGCGTTTCGCCGACGAACTTTATTTCTCAGTTTCTTTGATCAGTTCTTTGACATGTATGTAGGTGCGCCTTGTGAATTATCAAGTAGTTGCCACCCTGTACTTTTATCAATAGTTTCACCTGAACGCAAAATAAAACCTGTGTCCAAGAAATGGTTCCTTGCAAGTTCTAAAAGATGTGGTTCATCGGCAAACACGTGCACTCTTCTCGATGTATCAACGGGGTTGACAAATTAAGAATTTTCATCATTAATTCCGAGTGATTTCATGACGCTTCTGTTACCACCTGCCATGTCAGTGGTGACTGAGTACACTAGAAATCCACTTACTTCTAATTCTGAAATAATACTCATTAATATCGCAGTAGTCATAGGACTGTCAAAATCATTAAAAAAAAAGGCTGTTTCCATTTTGAAAGCATAGCTCTAGCCATTACTACTTGCACTGTTTTCATGGCCCCTTGATTTGTTTTTCTTCTTATTGAAGCAAATCGCACTTGAAACGTGCATTTTGTCAAAAGACAATGCAGTCACACGTTCAAAATTACTGTAACTCGGTGCATACTTTTTCATTTATAGCAGAACATATTTCTGAAGTCCTGGACCGCACTGAAGATTTGATGTCCTAATTCTCGAAGTTTTTCTGGCAGGAAGTGGGTGTTTCAATTTGTTTTGTAAATACCTGTACGCTTTTGGACTGATGCTTCTTAACGATATAGCAGCTGAAACGTCTTCAGACGACCAATGCATTCTTTTAGGCCCATCCAGAATTATTCTAACTTGCCCTAGAGGGAAATAATTCGAAGAAACGCTGCTAGTAATCATTCCAGAGTTCTTGACATTTAATTGCCTTAATTCTTCATGAAGCAGCATTTTCTATTTTTCTAGAGATTTATTTTCTACCAACAGTGTTTCCGCTGTGAGTTTGATATTTTCATTTTGTGTTTCTAATTCTTTGATTCTTGCAATTAATGCAGACAAATTCGGGGCAGATATTGATAAAATCTTACTTTTAGTTGTCTTCTCTGCGTTGTTAGGAATATTAATGATTGTCGATGTATTCGCTATTTGTGGTTCCGTAGGATGCGAGTCGGCAGTGGAAACACATGCATTTTGTAACAACTTCCTAACTACATTTTTGTCCATCCTCTTTTCAAGTCTTTCCCTTCTATATCTCTTTTCGAGGAACGTTCCTTGTGAATCATGACGTGGCAGATTGTCAATAAACACGGCGTCATGCTTGATTTTTCTGCATTTTGCTGGAGAGTATTGAAGAAGTTTTTGTTGCAATGTCTTTCCAAACGATTCTTTGGAAATGTGAATTGAACATATGCTTACGGGAAGAGAAAATACACATAATAACACCATATTTTAACTAAATAAATATAACTTTATTTAAAGAGTCCATAAATTTACAAAAATATTCAACTAAAATGTTTCGTTGATAAACAAATTGCTTGGAATGGTCCAGTTTATACCTCTCTTTCCCCATCTTACACCTTAACCACAAGCATGATGGGGCCGGTTTCACAATGCGTGGCTTTGTTCCAATTATCTTTTGATTAAATTGTAAGTGCTGGTTAACAATAATTACTGTTTCATTTTGTTTGGTTAAGATTAACCGGTAGATTAGTGGGCAGTAACCAGTGGTGAAGTTAAACACGACAAGGGGTTCCGGTTAACACGCTAATCGGCATCTGGTGACCTTTGCTGATAGGAGGTTAAGTTTATGTGAAGCGATGAGATTCTACGCATCTGATTGGTGTTATATTACTGTGGGTGATTACTTTCCCTTAAACACGACTTAAACATCTTAAGTGTTTGTAAACGTTTTGACCTAACTGCCTATAAAATAAGTTAATAGATATCACATGGGATGTAAACATAAAAAATTCTATAGAAAATTTTTCACACGCTCTAAATACATAGATTTGGGGGAAATTGCATGTCAAATTGTGAGGTAATGTTCTCTAAATGTGTATGGGAAAGAGATATTCTCTTGACTTGTAATGTATAATTACGTTGAGAAAGAGTACTATACTAACCAGTACTTATACTAACCAGTACTTATACTAACCAGTACTATACTAACCGTTACTTATACTAACCAGTACTTATACTAACCAGTACTATACTAACCAGTACTTATACTAACCAGTTCTATACTAACCAGTACTTATACTAACCAGTACTATACTAACCAGTACTTATACTAACCAGTACTTATACTAACCAGTACTATACTAACCAGTACTTATACTAACCAGTACTATACTAACCGTTACTTATACTAACCAGTACTTATACTAACCAGTACTATACTAACCAGTACTTATACTAACCAGTACTTATACTAACCAGTACTATACTAACCAGTACTTATACTAACCAGTACTTAATCGTTATAATTAAATTAATCACGCTGTTAATTAACTAAGATTTTAAACAGACTTTATGAAACCGGTCCTAAATGCCTTAACGTAAAATAACAAATTCCATTATAAATCTTTTCTACAGCAATTTTAAACCTAATATTTTTTATTAAATGTCTAACAATATTCGTTGCATTAAAAATCAACGAAATTACTATTTTTGCCGAACATTACAAATGTAATAATCAATTATATGCATTTCTAATTAATGTTAACTTAGAGGGACATGGATACAAAAATTAATTAATTAACTTTAAATTAAAATGTGTTCAAATAGTGCTACCGAGAAGGAAATAAATATAATATTTCATGTACATCTTGCCCTGAAAATAAAGAACAGCGGGCACATTTTGCCACTACGCTAGAAGCGGCACTCTTATTTGTCAATGGCCAAAGAAACATTTTTTTCTTACATATAGGGGAAAAAATCATTTTCCTCTTCTCTGAACCGTACTGGCAGTGGCATCTCGTTAGGGCAAGCACGGCAAGCAGCGATTACCTAGACAGTTTCCTGACAATGTTATATTTAAAATAAATATGGAATTATAACTTATATTTACTTAAAGGTAACTTTTCACTCATGCGTTACACATTCTATTCGGGAAACAATACTGTACGTTATACGAAAACACCTCTGGTAGCAAAACCAAGATGTTTTGAAGCGCTGTAAGTAATACTTTCATCAGGTAGACGTGTTACGTCTGTATCGGATTGCGAGACAACCTTTGAGGCGCGAACTATCGCACTGGGTGACAATGATCAGTGTAGGTGCGTCGAATTACACTGATTAGCAATTCAAGGACATTAGGGTATCGTAAACAAGTGTTACACTCATGGTCAGTCTTCGCGCACACACCGCATGATCTGCTCACTTGTCCCTATATCTTACACACACCGCATGATCTGCTCACATGTCCCTATATCTTACACACACCGCATGATCTGCTCACATGTCCCTATATCTTACACACACCGCATGATCTGCTCACATGTCCCTATATCTTACACACACCGCATGATCTGCTCACATGTCCCTATATCTTACACACACCGCATGATCTGCTCACATGTCCCTATATCTTACACACACCGCATGATCTGCTCACATGTCCCTATATCTTCGCAACTGTGCTACAGCTAGTTGAAATGTAATCATCGGTTTATTTTTGGTGAAATATAGCTACAAGGTACGAACTGTAACTTAAACGGGCGCAAGGATAATGGTAAATATGATTTCAACTCGGCTGTTATTACTTGGGCTACCCTCCCTCTCGTGTTTTCTCCCTCCTGTAGGCTATCACTGGACCCCTCTCATTCTGTGCTTCCTCCTCTCAAGCTGTGCGAGAAGAATATTCTCTTTTGATGCGCACTCCACCTGCTACGTTTTTTTCCTGCCTCCTCTCGTTCGCATTGACTGATTTCCATCTGTACACAAACGAATAATCCTTTTTCCTGTCTACACTTCTGTACAATCAAAATTGCTCCGTACGTTAATACCTCACTATCCACGGGTATTTAAATAATATTGATTTTGAGTGGACAAGGTTCTGGGTTTGATGAAGGTATATTTATAATAATTTTCACTCTGCCAAATTTTACGTTAAAAAATGTTAATAACTTTACATGCGGTGTATTTTATATTTAGGTACGAAAAAATTTATAAATGGCACCATTTTGCAACCTTGAAATCCACGTTTCCTGGGGAGGACCCCCGGACACACTTCACGCAATTAATTGGGGAGATCAATACCTCTACTTCCCCCCCCTCCTATAGACAGTAGCATGCCCATTAAATGATGGCACTCATCACCGCTGCATACTAGATATAAAGGAGCTACTATAGACCCTTCGCCCTTTTCCCAATAAATTATAGTACCACTGATTTTAACAATATATTAAATTAAATTATAATCCTACATATAAGAAACATTTTCTTCCTGCTCTTATTGATATTCTTTCTAATTTCCTTACTAACTAATCGTACATATTGTGTTCGCGTATCGTCATCTTTGTCGCAATCTCCCCCTATACTCGCTGGTGTCCCTCAAGATGCCATTCTTTCCCCTCTCCTTTGTACGTTGTACGCGGATAACATGGACATCACTCCTTCTCCTTCGATTACTGATATTCCTCCCCGTTTGACCTATCCAGTTACTACTCTAATTACTTAACTCACTGCATCGGTAACCAAAGCCAAGCCGAGAAATCACTGGCAGAACTTTTCACCTGTCATTTTCCCCATCCCCTGGACTCGCTGTGTAGTCGCGTTGTCATTATACCCTGGACGCCATCTGCAAAATATCTCGGTGTACATCTGGATTGTAGACTACTGGGGCACACATTTTGCAAAACTGTGGTAGCTATAGCCTGAAGGTCCTTGTTTCTAACTTTCTCTCCTATTAAAGCCCGCCAGTCATTTAGATTTTAACACAAAATTGACTCTTTTCCATGCTTACGTTTAAGGTATACTTTTATAATGTGCTGCCATTTGGGCCCACGTACTTCCTACTGCCTACCATCCTTTAAATGTCTTCTATCACATTGCTCACAGCCTCCTCCTCGGCTGTCGCCGCTGGACTCCCATCCCGGTACTGTTCGCGAGGACGGGTCAGCGACCGCTGGACTCCTATCCCGGTGCTGTTGGCGAGGAGGGTGTCAGCGGCCGCTGAACTCCTATCCCGGTGTTGTTGGCGAGGAGGGTGTCAGAGGCCGCTGGACTCCTATCCCGGTGCTGTTGGCGAGGAGGGTGTCAGGCGGCCACTGGACTCCTATCCCGGTGCTGTTGGCAAGGAGGGTGTCAGCGGCCGCTGGACTCCTATCCCGGTGCTGTTGGCGAGGACGGGTCAGCGACCGCTGGACTCCTATCCCGGTGCTGTTGGCGAGGAGGGGTCAGCCGGCCGCTGGACTCCTATCCCGGTGCTGTTGGCGAGGAGGGTGTCAGCGGCCGCTGAACTCCTATCCTGGTGCTGTTGGCGAGGACGGGTCAGCGACCGCTGTACTCCTATCCCGGTGCTGTTGGCGAGGAGGGGTCAGCCGGCCGCAGGACTCCTATCCCGGTGCTGTTGGCGAGGAGGGTGTCAGCCGGCCGCTGGACTCCTATCCCGGTGCTGTTGGCGAGGAGGGTGTCAGCCGGCCGCTGGACTCCTATCCCGGTGTTGTTGGCGAGGAGGGTGTCAGCGGCCGCTGGACTGCTATCCCGGTGCTGTTGGCGAGGAGGTTTTCAGCGACCGCTCGACTCCTATCCCGGTGCTGTTGGCGAGGAGGGTGTCAGCCGCCGCTGGACTCCTATCCCGGTGCTGTTGGCGAGGAGGGTGTCAGCGGCCGCTGGACTCCTATCCCGGTGCTTTTGGCGAGGAGGGTTTCAGCGGCCGCTGGACTCCTATCCAGGTGTTGTTGGCAAGGGGGGTTTCAGGGACCGCTGGACTCCTATCCCGGTGCTGTTGGCGAGGAGGGTGGCAACGGCCGTTGGACTCCTATCCCGGTGCTGTTGGCAAGGAGGGTGTCAGCGGCCGCTGGACTCCTATCCCGGTGCTGTTGGCGAGGAGGGTGTCAGCGGCCGCTGGACTGCTATCCCGGTGCTGTTGGCGAGGAGGTTTTCAGCGACCGCTGGACTCCTATCCCGGTGCTGTTGGCGAGGAGGGTGTCAGCCGCCGCTGGACTCCTATCCCGGTGCTGTTGGCGAGGAGGGTGTCAGCGGCCGCTGGACTCCTATCCCGGTGCTTTTGGCGAGGAGGGTTTCAGCGGCCGCTGGACTCCTATCCAGGTGTTGTTGGCAAGGGGGTTTCAGGGACCGCTGGACTCCTATCCCGGTGCTGTTGGCGAGGAGGTGTCAGCGGCCGCTGGACTCCTATCCCGGTGCTGTTGGCGAGGAGGGTTTCAGCGGCCGCTGGACTCCTATCCAGGTGTTGTTGGCAAGGGGGGTTTCAGGGACCGCTGGACTATTATCCCGGTGCTGTTGGCGAGGAGGGTTTCAGCGGCCGCTGGACTGCTATCCCGGTGTTGTTGGCGAGGAGGGTTTCAGCGACCGCTGGACTCCTATCCCGGTGCTGTTGGCGAGGAGGGTGTCAGCGGCCGCTGGACTCCTATCCCGGTGCTTTTCTCGAGGAGGGTTTCAGCGGCCGCTGGACTCCTATCCAGGTGTTGTTGGCAAGGGGGGTTTCAGGGACCGCTGGACTCCTATCCCGGTGCTGTTGGCGAGGAGGGTGTCAGCGGCCGCTGGACTCCTATCCCGGTGCTGTTGGCGAGGAGGGTGTCAGCCGGCCGCTGGACTCCTATCCCGGTGCTGTTGGCGAGGAGGGTGTCAGCCGGCCGCTGGACTCCTATCCCGGTGCTGTTGGCGAGGAGGGGTCAGCCGGCCGCTGGACTCCTATCCCGGTGCTGTTGGCGAGGAGGGTGTCAGCCGGCCGCTGGACTCCTATCCCGGTGCTGTTGGCGAGGAGGGTGTCAGCCGGCCGCTGGACTCCTATCCCGGTGTTGTTGGCGAGGAGGGTGTCAGCGGCCGCTGGACTCCTATCCCAGTGCTGTTGGCGAGGAGGGTGTCAGCCGGCCGCTGGACTCCTATCCCAGTGCTGTTGGCGAGGAGGTGTCAGCGGCCGCTGGACTCCTCTCCCGGTGTTGTTGGCGAGGAGGGTGTCAGCGGCCGCTGGACTCCTATCCCGGTGTTGTTGGCGAGGAGGGTTTCAGCGGCCGCTGGACTCCTATCCCGGTGTTGTTGGCGAGGAGGGTGTCAGCGGCCGCTGGACTCCTATCCCGGTGTTGTTGGCGAGGAGGGTGTCAGCCGGCCGCTGGACTCCTATCCCGGTGTTGTTGGCGAGGAGGGTGTCAGCGGCCGTTGGACTCCTATCCCGGTGTTGTTGGCGAGGAGGGTTTCAGCGGCCGCTGGACTCCTCTCCCGGTGTTGTTGGCGAGGAGGGTGTCAGCGGCCGCTGGACTCCTATCCCGGTGTTGTTGGCGAGGAGGGTGTCAGCGGCCGCTGGACTCCTATCCCGGTGTTGTTGGCGAGGAGGGTGTCAGCGGCCGCTGGACTCCTATCCCAGTGCTGTTGGCGAGGAGGGTGTCAGCCGGCCGCTGGACTCCTATCCCAGTGCTGTTGGCGAGGAGGGTGTCAGCGGCCGCTGGACTCCTCTCCCGGTGTTGTTGGCGAGGAGGGTGTCAGCGGCCGCTGGACTCCTATCCCGGTGTTGTTGGCGAGGAGGGTTTCAGCGGCCGCTGGACTCCTATCCCGGTGTTGTTGGCGAGGAGGGTGTCAGCGGCCGCTGGACTCCTATCCCGGTGTTGTTGGCGAGGAGGGTGTCAGCCGGCCGCTGGACTCCTATCCCGGTGTTGTTGGCGAGGAGGGTGTCAGCGGCCGTTGGACTCCTATCCCGGTGTTGTTGGCGAGGAGGGTTTCAGCGGCCGCTGGACTCCTCTCCCGGTGTTGTTGGCGAGGAGGGTGTCAGCGGCCGCTGGACTCCTATCCCGGTGTTGTTGGCGAGGAGGGTGTCAGGGACCGCTGGACTCCTATCCCGGTGTTGTTGGCGAGGAGGGTGTCAGCGGCCGCTGGACTCCTATCCCGGTGTTGTTGGCGAGGAGGGTATCAGCGGCCACTTGAGGCTCTTGCTCGGCAGTGTGCTCACTGGTTCTTCGCCTCACTTTACTGTCATTCCAATCCTGTGGTTGCATCTGTTGCACATTATGATCCTACACTTCCCTATCCTCACCACCATCTCAGGGATTATGGAGTTTTTCAACCTCTCTAGATTATTTGGTTTTCAATTGTCCCTTTATTTTAGATAATTTTCATCATTCGCGGTGTGGGGTGTATACATCGGGCTTTGTCCGAGTGGTTTCCTTGTACTTGCCTGCATAGAACACATGCGCCCCCTCCTATGGGGAGGCTAAAGGACACACTCAGGTTCGGTCAATGAGAGTAAGCACTGCGGCTATTTCCCCCCAACTTACTAATCTGTATTATGTAGTATTCCGGTCCTGCATTGTCATCACTGGTGTTACATTTCGTTACTCCGACTGCGGGTGGAGTGGCAAAGTCCAGATTCTCCCCGTTTGCTCCTGTTAGTGGCTATGTTTGTTCCATCATTTTGTAATTCCATCATTTTGTAATTCCATCATAGTTTATATGAAATTTTTTATTATGCTTTTGTTGGTCGGTATTTGGCGCTTCTGCTTGGATTGTGCTTTAATGTGTCATATTTTAATTGTTATTTATGCTGTCCTTGTGTACGCTGTGTTGCCTACACTTCATCTCGACCCGTTAGGCTCATGTCCCTGTTAGCAGGGCATCACTTACACGTGCATTATATTTACTTTTACTTTTAGTTAAAATATTAGGTAAGTTTTCTTTGCGCATGTTTTCCACATAGGTGGCTTCAGTGCCCATTTATTTTACATTATGCATTGGGATTATTTGTGCTACTCCCATGTCTTTTTATCTGCTGTAATTTGCTGTATCATGCGGTAATGCTTAGTTGTTCTTTTATGTAATTCACTATGTTTGTACTTCCTTTATGGAGATAGGCTACTTATGTTACATTTTCATAGGAGTTATGGGTCTATCAATTTTCATTTACATCTATAGAGTTTTTGTCTTTCCTGTACATTTCTTTTTGTGGGCTGCTTCACAGCCTTTTAAGTTATTTATTTTTTGTCTTAGGCTCAGCTACTTGGTGTGTGTTTTCCGCATTATGGGCTTCAGCACCACTATGTTTTACATCGTATACTGACAGTTTCAAGTAGAAGGAGCAAGAAGATTCTAGTTCTACCTTGACCTTTGACCAACTTATGGAAGGTCATTGACCTACAGACCTACTATTGGTTGCACTTTTGACCTACTTTTGAACCAACTTCTGTCATAATCACCTACTTTTGAGGATTTGACCTACTTTCGAAAATTTGACCTACTTTCTATTTTTCGCACACCTGTAACCTAGATGTTGCACTTCCAAATGCACTTTAGGTAGGGAGTTCGATTTCCGGTATGCGGTTCAAAACCCAACAAGTGCATTTATTTTTAGCAAAGTTTCTGGACTTGGGAATATCGGGTTTGTTTCCCAAGCAGGGCACTAAGTGCTTTTGATTTTGTTTCTAGCTTACTTGGTTCGATTCCAGGATGGGGTAATTAATTAATTTTTATCTTTGAATGTGTTAGAACTTGGGACTTCCGGGTTCGATTCCTAGATAGGGTATTTGATTGATTTTTATTTTTAATAGGTTTATTGACTATAGGATTTGTTTCCCGGGCAAGGCATTTAATTTACTTTTGAATTTTGTTTGATTTACCGTATTTGAATCCCTAACGGGGGTGATTTTGAAAATAATAAATTTTGGAAACTTTTTAAAGTTTTTGGGACTTGAGAATATTGGGCGAGATTCCCGAATGGGATACTTAATTTTTTTTAAATTATTTTGAAGATTTTTGAAGTTGGGACGTCGTGCTTTGAATACTGAGCAATGCTTTCAAGTTATTTTGGAATATTTTGATTTTTTTTTGTTTTGGTGTAACGCCACTGCTACACTAGCCACATGGGCTACACTAGCGCCACGAGTAGTTTCCAAGTTCCCCGGTCGACGCCAGCGCCCGAGCCGACCTCCATGAAAGCTACCGATTCCCTTCCTTTCTCCTGTCTCTTCCCCCATCCAGTTACCTTGCCCCACCTGCGTCACAAGTTCGAATATCTGACTTTTTGTAGGTGAAAAAATTGGTGCTCACTTCACTTCCCTTCTCCTTTGGCAGCTGCCCTCGTCGTGTTAATGTGTTGTACTAGAAAAAGAGCTGTGTGACTAACATCATGAGAGGTGACGTAAATTAGTAATAGTCACATTACATGAAATCAGTTGGACTGCTGTTCTAAAGTAATATAATTGCTTTTAAATATTAAAAATATTATTGTAACCTGCGCGAGAGAGTGAAGTATTTAGGATTATGGAGGTGAGTTGAAGACACATATGACCATTTTCTGGTCTGGGAAAATGATCGATAATCAAAAAAGACTGCAACTGTCCTTCTTTCAAAAAGTCATGTGAGAGATTTGGATATAAACGTCCGCTCATTCCCATAAATAAAAGTTTGCATTTAATGTACAAATGGCTGCTAGTGGCGGACTGGAGCAAGGCAGCAGTTGAGAACACAAAAATAATACCTCAGTGGTTATTGCGGAATGAGGAGGAGGGAGGGGGGATATTGCAGTATAAATAAAGGCTGCGATTCACAAGGTCAATTCATTTGCAATGGAGAGATTCAACACATTGGTCGAGTATGCGAGTGTAGTTCTGGGCTACAGTAGAATATGGTTCCGGGTGAACGAAACTAGTCCACTGTCATGCGTACAAAATTTTAAGTGTAAAATTAATATAAGCAAGTTTTTTACAAGTTTCTTACGTTCTATATTTATTAGAGTTTGTTTGGGAAATTATAATATCAGTTGTGTTTTGTCTGTGGTAAAGTAAAGATTTCTTTCATCCAGCTAAATGTACGTGTGTGTCACCTCAGTAAATTCAAATATTTCCTACTTGTATTGGTCCAGCGGAATTCTACACGAGTTTGGAGAGATGTGCGATGGAGTCTTCCACTTCAAAATTACACATTTCCCGTTGGGAATGAGGAAAGTCACTAACTAATATACTGTCCAGAGGTTAACAGATGCCCCGTCTATCACATAACAGAATCTACATCATTACCAGCGAGTATCGAGGCAGCTGACGACTAAGTTGGGCGAGTTTAGTGCGAGTTCAGTTGGACACTGAAACTGATATTACAAATGGGCGTACCCATTTGACAATACAGGTCGTTCACAGTCGGTAGTTTACACATTAAGCTACCCAAGTTTACAGCTGATCAGAAGACGCGCATTAATGTAGAGTGAGAGGAAGACTCGTACGTAGTTGTAGCGAATTCACTTCCTGCCACAGTCAATGTTTGCAGTTCCATTTCGTATCCATCACCTTACCAGGTACTGAATATGCAAACATTGTAGACTCCTTTAGTAGTGAGTGAAGTTAAGAACTTCGTGGAGCTACTCTGTAGTTACCAAAGAGAGGAATATTGTTGATGAATAATTTGATAACGCTAAGGGAGGCCTACTTGTTCGTATCCTCATGTCTCCTGCACGATGTGATCGCCATGTAAATATGTTAGCAATCCGTGTCAGTGGTAGTACTACCCATGTACACATTGCAAGGATGAAAAATTAGTCAAGACTGCTTCACAGTCAGTTGAGTAGGCAGAAGTGTAAGTAATTTGTTTGCTTGCGTCCATTGTCACTAATACTTTGTCACTAATACATCGTAAGTGCAGAGAAACTCGCAAAACAATGATTTGTGCCAAACAACACGACGCTGTACGATATACTTTTCGGACTGAGGACAAAAGTACTTGGAATTTGAAAATCTTGCTAATCAGCAAAAATTGAGTTTTGTTGCGTACTGAGATACAAAAGCATATCTAAAACCCATTTCCTTTTAATTTCCACATAATGATAGTAGCAGCACAACCAACATGTAGCATATACTGATAGGTTTCTGTTCGTGTGTTCCGGTGATGCTAGTTTAACACAGTACCACGAGTTTTTGGGTGAAAACTACATGTACAGAAGGGTTGATAAATTAGTTGAATGAACAATATGGGTAGCAGACATTTACAGCATAACTGTTTAAATGAAACTATTGACAGCCGCTGAGAAAGTTAGGTTAATGCGTGAAACAAGTTGTGATATTTGTATGAAGCCACTCGGCCAAGTTGTAGCGGTCGACCTTTTGACTGGTGTAGTGCGAGGTGGCGCACAAAATGAATGCACTTTATTGTTCGGACAGTAAAAGAACCAACTTTTAGCTGTATTTCATAATCTGCAGAATTATGATGCCCACTTACTTATGAGGCCATTGGCTGAAAGACATGTAACACAACCCGATGGAACCACGGTAATCGAAAATTTGTGTTATATAAAGGTCATTGGCATGACCTCGGAAAACTATAAACGCATCGTGAAATACATTCCCCGTGGGACAAAATCGGTAAGAGGTACGCAAGATCTTCAGTTGCACGTAGTTGCTTCTATAAATTCTATGAGAACAACTCTGGAGACATTGGCAGATAATTTGGAATCTGCATTGTTGAGTATCCGCTGCTTACAGTTTCCAGACCACACACAATTTGATTTGGATCAAAGGAAGTGAATATTTCCTTATGAAATTATCAAGTCTATGAATTGTCGGAACTGTACCTCACTCCCACCCAAAGACACATTTCATAATATAATGAAAGACGAAGGCGTTAACGGTTGATACTACACTCATGTCCAATCTGTGAGAAATGAATTCCGTCGTCAGAATTTATTGTAGTACACAATGAGTATATTCGTGTGGACACGTATTTGTTTGCAGAAGTGTTTGAGAATGTTAGGAAAGTTTGTTTGCAGAATCAGGGTTGTAGTAAATTTAGCAGTCCGGAACGCTCCAATATAAATATCCAATAGCAAGATAAGGATAATGATACCTTGCTCACAGGAAGGGGGGTAGGCCTAGGTTTAGGCGCTCTATTAGCGATAGAAGGGTTGGGGAGGGGAGATTTGTGTACAGAATAAGACCTAGCGGCCATCATTATTTAACAGACCTTTGAGTTTATTATATAAGAAGCCGATTGACATTTTCAATTTTCGACTTTCCGAGGAAACTAAACAGTAATACCAGAGTGTTGTGAAATAACAACATTGCTCAAGTAATAGTTAAGATTTTCCAAAGCACGTGTAATAGATGATTGGTTAGAAATAAACTTCAAAATTACACTTATTATTAAAATACCCTCAGCTCTGAAAAAATACACCCAGTCTTAAACAAACACTGAGCTAAAAAATAAAGAACAATTAGCTTTACATAAATACTCTTAGCCTTTAGAAAAACTCACTTTGTTTTAAAACAAATACACTCAGAATTTTTAAAAGTACACTTATCTCAAAATAATATTCTTAGCCTTAAAACTATACTCAATATTAGCAAGGTAATGTGTGGCAAGCACTTTACAAATGTCCAAAACTGCGTTAATATTAGGTAATTAAATATTATTACATTTTACAATAGCACAAATTTTTCCTCGTTATTATTTTATTGTTATTAACTCTAATTTTAAGCCATGAAAATCATATAAATATAACCACTTTTCCATTACTTTCAGTATGCAACTGAAACTGAAACAATGTGTTGTCTAAACTGTTAAATCATTTGTAGAATATTTGTTTACACACAGGCCCAAATCAAAAGTCAAAACGCTTAACAATGTACAGATAATTTACAAAAACTTTTCAAATATATCGTATTCTTTATTCTTGAAACTTTGTTTTGGTTGTGGTTCGCGTGTTCGCGTGTCATCAACTAATTGATTTTTCCGTGACGCTAGTGACGTATGACTCAGCATTCCACTCTCGCAGTGTAGGACCATAGGATGACACATGTAGGACCAAGGGATGACACATGTGGGACCAAAGGATGGCACATGTGGGACCAAGGTATGACACATGTGGGAACAAAGGACGACACATGTGGGACCAAATGATGACAGATGTAGGATCAAGGGATGACACATGTAGGACCAAGGGATGACACATGATGGACCAAGGGATGAGACATATGGGACCAAGGGATGACACATGTAGGACCAAGGAATGACACATGTACGACAAAAGGATGAGACATGTGAGACCAAGGTATGACACATGTGGGAACAAAGGACGACACATGTGGGACCAAATGATGACAGATGTAGGATCAAGGGATGACACATGTAGGACCAAGGGATGACACATGATGGACCAAGGGATGAGACATGTGGGACCAAGGGATGACACATGTAGGACCAAGGAATGACACATGTACGACAAAAGGATGAGACATGTGAGACCAAGGGATGACATATGTAGGACCAAGGGATGACACATGTAGGACCAAGGGATGATAGAGGTAGGACCAAGGGATGACACATGTGGGACCAAATGATGACAGATGTAGGACAAAGGGATGACATGTTGGACCAAGGGATGACACATATAGGACCAAGGGATGACACATGTGGGACCAAGGGATGACATGTGGGACCAAGGGATGACACATGTAGGACCAAGGGATGACGCATGTAGGACCAAGGAATGACACATGTGGGATTGTTATCCTGTTTCAAGTTGTTGATATTATGAGATTCATTTGGCTTAACCCTGTTTCACATTCGGCTGAACCACGTGGCATCTGACCTTTTTCACAGGCTTAGGAAAGCAGAAACAATTAAAACCAGGAAAGGAAAGTAAAACATTATCTTTACCGTAAACAACATGCATTTCTCAAATTACATATTCAATACGGAAGCGACAGCTTTAATATCTTAAACCATGTTACGGCTGTCAGTTGGAGAAACAGAAAACATGATCGAAGACAGTACCTGTTCTGTTATGTTATTAGGAAACAGAGGACAAAGAACAAAAATCTTACAAAGCAGTACCGGAACGGCGTTCCGGTTCGTTCCAGCTCCACTACACCCCTAAGTTCCGGCTCGACAACACCCCTCAGTTCCAGCTCCACTGCACCCCTGAGTTCCGGCTCGACTACACCCCTCAGGTCCAGCTCCACTACACCCCTGAGTTCCGGCTCGACTACACCCCTCAGTTCCAGCTCCACTGCACCCCTGAGTTCCGGCTCGACTACACCCCTCAGTTCCAGCTCCACTGCACCCCTGAGTTCCGGCTCGACTACACCCCTGAGTTCCGGCTAGACTACACCCCTCAGTTCCAGCTCGACTACACCCCTCAGGTCCAGCTCCACTACACCCCTGAGTTCCAGCTCCACTACACCCCTGAGTTCCGGCTCGACTACACCCCTCAGGTCCAGCTCCACTACACCCCCCAGTTCCAGCTCGACTACACCCCTGAGTTCCGGCTCCACTACACCCCTCAGTTCCAGCTCCACTACACCCCTGAGTTCCGGCTCGACTACACCCCTCAGTTCCAGCTCCACTACACCCCTGAGTTCCGGCTCGACTACACCCCTCAGTTCCAGCTCCACTACACCCCTGGGCATAAAACTGTTTGGACACTGTCATGTACGTGACAACTCCGTCCCTCTCATAGAACACTCTTTTGCAAAGAACTGGTGCGCAGCTGGAGTTGATTAAGGATCCAGATATGTATATTTTCATTTATAGCGGTGTCAGGGGTGTTATTGCCCAGGTTTAGAAAAGGCACGCGGAAGCTAACAATGCTTACATGGGTGAAAAGTACAACCTTGGCTGTGGCAGATAAATATATTTGTTAAAAACAACTCGAATGGAGATAGAACACAGAACGTTACTCCACTCACCAAGTGACGGGCTTTCCAGCTGGGACCCGTAGGTAGCCGTCATCCCCGGACATGACATGAAATGAGACCCTAGGATGGAGCGGTGCTGGAATGCAAGGGCGGGGTAAATGGGAGAACCCCGAGAAACCCACAATTAAGTGGCATTGTCCAGCTTGATTTCCACATGCGAAAATCTCGAGTAAATCCGCCGGTTACCGAACCCGGCTCGCAGTGGTGAGAGGCGAGTGCCCTAGCCACTGCGCCACCGCTGCCCCAATATATTTGTTATTTCGATGTTAATGGCCTCTAAAGTCACACCATGACATGCAAGCTGCCTATTAGTAATTTTGAGGGGGTTGAACCAAGCACATTTTCGGCATGGAATTTTACCAACATAGATAATGATGGAGACATTTTTTTCGCGGAAGATGATTTGTCTTTTCCGGAAGAGTTTCATGATACCCTAACTGATCTACCTCTTGCTCAATTGTCTGACATACCTCCGAATGGCGTGACTGAAAAATTGCTTTGACTCTCGTGCTGCAGAAAACTTACATTATTGACGGGGAAACCCTGAACCTGAAGCACTTATTGAAGTATGGAGCTAAACTCGACACTGTGTGACGGTGGATCCGTCACTGGCTTGTAAGAAGAGTGATCGGTTGTGAAAATCCCGTGTATTTGTTACAGTATGACCGCATGAACCCTGGTGGCGGGACTAGCCAGCCAGGCGTGTGTGTGTAGCATGTTGCGGGACGACCAGATATCAGTCATTGCGGGCGCTGGCCTGCTCTCATTGGTCAGGTTTTTCCCGCGGTGGCCAATAATGATGTCTTAATTGTAGATGGAGCGCCGAACGGCAGTATAGGCGGCGCTGAGGTCTGGTCTCTGGGAAGTTGTAGGCTCGAGGAGGGGATGCGAATCAGTATAAATACCGGTGCACTGGCTTAGATCGAGGTCTTCGTCTGCCCACATAGTGAGTGGCTCTAGCTAGCGAGTGGAATCCGCCCTAGAGCAGAAGAGAAGCTGACTGAAATGTTGAAGTTAAGTATTGGTTTCTTCGAAGATTGTTTGAGGGACTTAGAAAATATTCTCTTCAAGTAATGTTCCTGTGTCGAGACTTTGAAACTTGCGTGTCTGTTGCAGTAGAGAACTTAGTTTCGGGGCCAAGTGTGTTTGGACTTGGAAAATTTCGCTTCAAGAAGTGCTCGTGTTAGCGGCAGTAGAGGACTTAGAAATATTTGGGGCCAAGTGTGAGTGAAATTAGAACATTTTTAGCACCTATAATAATTCTGCCCAGAAATGATTTGCGGACTTATAAATGTTACACTTGGTAGTGTGATGACACTTTGTAATCCCGGTTAATTGCAGAAAAGTACTGACGCAAGATGAGTCGGTGGAGCTCTAGAAAAAATGTAGTGCACCATATGGACTTGAAATTAATTTGCTTTGCCAGGAACTATTGTGAAATTTTGTGGAAGGAACAGTTCTTGGAAGTTTTGCGTTCTTAAAGGGTCGAATTGACAAAGCAAATTCAAGTAATGATTGGAAGCAAGGCGTGGCCTGGCAAAGGGACTAAGCATAAATCCAATATCCGTGTGAGCGGACAGTGAACGTGAACGAATGCGTTTATACGGGTAAATGCAGAATTTGGTCTGATTGTTGAGCACAGATGAAAATTGGTCGTTTTACCGCTAGTGAAATAAGTGTTGCCGGGAATGATGCGACCCGTGGACGGAACTTAGGCAGTAGTGTTTTCTGCTATCCTATACGGCGGCTTCGTGAAAGTAAGATTTGAGTTCGTGCCCAGAGATTCTGTGAAAGTGCTTGAAGTTCGTCTGCTTACTTCGCGAGGGGAACTTAGGAAGAGGAGCCTGTGTCCCAAGCTCGACAGGTCGTTCGAAGTGGAGAGTTTAGGAAGTTTATGGTAAGACTTCCCCAGACCAGAGACTATTACCTCGGGGTTTTGTGGTGTTTTTGAGAGTTGTAATAAATATGATAACAAAGAAAACCAAGGTGAAATTCAGTCGGGAAGAAGAGGCTACTATTATTGTAATGTTACTGGAAAAATAACTAATTTTAATGTATGGTATTTTGTGTTGCGTTTTTTTTTAAGGAGAGTGGGTTTAGTATTGTGTGAGGATTTTGTAACATTAATTAAAATGTCTTTTAAAATGCCTTTAGGAATGTTATTGATGAGTTTATTGCAAGTGCGTGGTGAACATAGGAAATTAATTGAAGTTAGGGCATTGGCGTGATCTTTGATTTAGCCAATGATTGCTCATTGATTTAAAGTTGTCAAAATAAACTTTTATAGTGGCTTGGAAAGAAGTTTGTGAAATACTATTGTACGCATTCTTCTGAAGAAAATATAATTGTGAAAATGTCTTGTACGAATGTCATGAATACCAAAGTAAATAATTTGTGAAAACGAAATGTTCTTGGCGGTGTTCTGAATGATGGCAGTGTTTGTAAACACTTTACCCAAACTGCATGAAAATTATGAGCCTAGCAGGAGCTGCCGAATCTAGCAACAAATTTCTGAACCTTTTTTTCTGATGGTGTGTTTGAGATAATTAATGAGACCCCATCCTCCTCCTTTTCCTGAGGATAAACTAGGGCAGAAAGGGAGAGTTGGGCCAGCAATGTCACGGCATTGGGAGGGGGGGGGGTGGAGCTCAACTGTTAATCTTATGCTGTGCTTTAAGAAGGACGTGTGGGTGTGGATGGCTCAGTTCATCAATTTTAACATACAGAAATGTACTTGTGCTGCGAATGCATTCGAGATATCGTTTTTCAAGTTAATGAATAATTCAGTTTATGGTAAAACTTTGCAGATTGTCGATCGGGAAAGAGACATATGTGTCGTATGGTAGTATGGCACTAATTATGGGGAAACAGAACTGATTGGGGGACCCAATTTCATATATGGCAAATCATCGATGAAAAGTGGTCCTTATCGAAATATAAAAGGTCTGTGTTACTTTCAGCAAGCCTTTGTATTCTGGTGTTACCAATCTCGAACTTTCTAAATTGTATTTGCAATACTTCTACTATAACGATGTGTCCAGAAATTTTCTTGGCAGTATTTGTATCGCTTATATTGCAACACGTATAGTTAAATATATTAAATTCACTGTTCAGACGTGTTTAAAGCTATTTTCGCCGATTCTTATGGACAATTTGATACTTCAAACTATGCACCAGATAATCAGCAAAAATTATCCTCGGCGACCAAAGGTATTACAGGAGTTATGAAGGGTGAGGGTGGTGGTCGGATCATCACCCACTTTGTACGCCTGCACCCTAAACTTTATCCATACATTGTTATGAATGAGCAGTGTATGAATAAAGCGAAGGTGGTAAAGCCTAACGTGGTGCTGTATTTCCTCTATTCGAATTATCGGGAATGCCTTAAACACAATTAATGTGTTGTGGGGACCAAGTATCACTTCCATTTGCATGATCATAAAAACTATACCGAATGCGTAAACAAAGAGGCAGTATAGAGGGATGACGATAAACGGTACATTGGTATGGACAACATGGCGACATTAACAAAGGGGAATTATAGAATACCCGAGTGATTTTTCCCCTACTCGACAACAGCCACCAGAAATACCATATTCCATCTACTCACCACCACCTGTCAACTGCCACCTGTCAAACGTCACCAGATGTCCACCTTTACCAACTGTCAACCTTCACCAGTTGTCAACCTTCACCAGCTGTCAACCATCATCTTAAACATTATCAACATCTGTAAACTAACATCTGTAAATAAACATCTGTAAAACAATATCTGCTGTGTTCTATCGCGTGTGCGGTCCTATCCGCAACTACAAGACTCTTCTATGAAACTTCACTGTAAACCTTCATCTTTTGTGTGTCATCGTATTCGCGGTCATATACGCAGCTACAAGAATCTTCATCACTGTTCAGCGAGTTTTACTTCGAAGAGTAGACCACCGCACTCAGAGTTTGCATGTAAGAGGGCTGTTTGCAGCCAGTCAACCTGCCACCTCTAATCATCCGTCCTACTGCGCCAAGTGGTTTCCTGGCTGTAGTTCTCTACATTCCTCAGTGAGACCCATAATTCAGGTTCGTTACCAGCGAAGACAGTTTTACTGTTCATGTGATTACTCTACAACACCATCGATATCAGTGTTACTGATGCGCCATCATGTTTCAACTACGAAGTCATCGTTCAATTTTAAACTTCATCCAACCAAGACGAAATTTATAGAAAATGAATGCAAGAGTGCCAAATTTAACCTCATTCCAAAAAATAAGATTGTATATAGAATGATCGAACCATTATAAATAATGTATACATAATATGGTTGATGTGTAAAAATAAATGGTGTTTAAAACTGATTCTGTTTGTTATTCATTTCCTTTTTTTCCCCCTTGCCATAACAGAGTGGGTTACACTTACTAATATTCAATAACTCGCTCACGAGGATTTTCATATACAGATGTTAAATATGAACCAATTAATAATAATAATAATAATGATTTTTTGTAGTAGTATTATTTGTTATGCATGACAGGCGAAGTTTGGCTTAGAGAATATCTGTCAGTGCATACTGGGTTGGTAATTGTGTAACGAGATGGTGTTTGCATAACGCATAATTATGCAAGTGTGTATGTACTTGTTGATAATTACACAGTTAGGCTTATGCCAGTGCTTATCTGCGCCTAAATTGATTATATGGTTACATAATTAAACAAAAACGATTACATCAATACACGGTTATTTCATATTGTTGTGGTGTGGGCAAGCCATTGCTTCGGTGCTTGCACGACCCTGCCAGCATAACCCTAAAGAGAGCGAGGTCGTGAAGGCGAGGCGCCACCACGAAGTTATGGAAACAGATCGGACAGTTATCAAACAGGACACGGTTATAAGGACTGCAGAGCAGCGAGCCCGGCGTCTTATCTTCACTTGCTTCACCATGCAGATAACGTGAAGATGGACCAACTGATGGGGTTCGAGCCGCCATAATCGCAGTACATTCAGCCTACGGCATCTCAACAGGTAAAGTTGTTCCTGTGTGGTCAGTGATGGACTTACACTAGATAGATCCATGGGCATTAAGTAACACACAGATATAGATAACGGAGATGCTTGCAGAGTAAGTTAAATTAAAATAATACGCTCAACCAGAGCAATAAAATGTATAGAATATTAATGTAATAAGTTGTAAGGATTATATTGTAACATATATTTTATGGTTTAAATGTATCTGACATAGAAATGACTCTAGAAGTTCTGCCTATGAGTTATGCATTCCCTTAATAGACTGTTCGGCTAGACCCTAAGGCGAAGCCGGAACAATATACGCAATGCAAGTGACTTCCCATTCCACACCATCGAGCCAAGTGCATCAGTCGCCGAGTGTCAGTTGAGTTGGAGTCACCGAAGAGAGAACATCTACTGAGCAGATTTCATAAGTGCATTATCTGGCTTCCTCAAAGAGAACCAAACCCCATATCATCATCCGGTGATTCCCAAGTCGGAACTTACATAACTACTCCACCCAGGAACCGAACCTGGTATTTTCAAAAATAGCACAAAGTTCTCTGAACAGTATCACCAAATATTTCTAAGTAAACACTTACATAAGTACTGAGGCCCGTAATCGAACAAAGAATTTCCAAAAAATAAAAAATAAAATAAAAAATTTCAACATTTTCCAAAAATAACATAAACTCATTACTCAGAAATCGAAGTCGCAAAGCCTAAATCCAAACATTTAGAAAAATAAAAAATAATTAATTTCCCCGTCCGGGAATCAAATACTATATTCACAAGTCCAAGAATCTTTCAAAAATTTCTAAAATCAACCCTGGTCGGGAATCTAATCCGGTAAACCGAAAACAAAATCCAAAATAAATTAAATACCCTTCCCGGAAAACCAACCTGATAGTACAAAAAACTAAAAAAAAATTAATAAAAAATTTAAGTACCCCATCCAGGTAAAGAACCCGATATTCCAAATTCCAAAACTTTCCAAAAGATAAATTCACTCATCCAGGTTTTGAACCCCGTACCGGTAATCGAACCCCCGTGCTGGAAGTGCAACATCTAGGTCACTGGCTGTGCATATATATATATATATATATATATATATATATATATATATATATATATATATATATATATATATATATATATATATATATATTTATTTAAAATCAAATTTTCGAATGTCTTCCAGACACTCAAAAGTAGGTCAGTAGGTTAAAATTGCATCCAAAAGTAGCTCAGCAGGCCAATGACCTACCATAGGTAGGTCAATGGACAGGGTCAAAAGGTGTTTCTGGAAAGATGATCAGAATTGTTCATTTAGATGAAGTAAAAGTCGTAACAAGGTTTCCGTAGGTGAACCTGCAGAAGAATGGCACGAAAGGGAAGTCAAACATCCACTTATGTTTACACCCACTTCCGAAGATGGCCGATTGTTCATTCGTGCAGCTTCGTGTACAAGTGTCATTTTTGTGCACATTTTCGCATATAAAAATTTACAAATATAAATATTTTTTAGAAGCCAGATGCCAATATGCGTGTAATAACGTAACGTAACGGTATGTATTGATTTGCAGAAGGTTTATTTTGGCAAGTACGCATTATATTAATATTAGAGAGGCATATTACATTATCTTTTAATCGGGTATCGTGTTTGTTTTGAATTGATTAAACTTTAAGTTCATATTTTGTAATTCCTCTGGGTTATGTTTACATAAGTTTTCCGTTTCATTCCAGCTGTTTATGTTGGGCTTAGCACTGCATTCATATAATTTTACAGTGACTGTTTGACACTATTAATACATTCGAAGAGAGGTTCTGTTATTGTTTGCTTTTGTAAGATTCCTTATATAGGCATGGTGTTTATATACAGACTAAAAGATAAGACTCATGGTCTACCTAGGGAATGTTAGTATGAAAATATTACTTGATAAATTCATTTTCGTTCTGAAGAAGGTTCCTTTGAAAGCTCTTACAGACATTGAAGGTCGTCAGAGGTTCACAACTTTCGTACATCTTACATTGGTTATGTTCGTGCACATCTATGATTCACTGACAGTGATGATATGTCTGGTAGACTTTGCGCTCCTTAAGTAACTTTAAATATGTTAAATGTACAGAATAGGGGCTTTTAGGAAAAATATTTTTTGGCATTATTTTAGAGGTGTATTATATTCGAGTCAATTTCAGGGTATAATTTCCGAATTGCTTCTAGAGCATTGTGGAATTGAGTGAACTTAAAGCCGTATCCGAAATGACAAATTTGGAGAATTATGGTTTAGGTATTTAGGGTGGATGGCTTCGAACGGCTTGTAACAGCGCTACATGTGACTAAGTTGTAAACTAGTGGTTTGTGGAATTTCGGCGTTATTTTGTTTGTCACCCTATCATAAATAACATATGCCCAAGCATTTTTCATGTCTTGTGAATGATCATACTTCTCTCTAGCTGATATCAATATTCACTTTATTGTTTCGCTCCCTGCAATTAATATTCATTTTCGAATAACATCTGATGGCCCTTTTAATTTAGCAATTTTAATATATCATACGAACTTTATTTTTAAATAGCTACGCGTAGATCCCTGATTGTCCATTTTTCACGTGCATGTGTTGTGCAGTGTTTCAAGAACAGTAAATACCCACGTTTCCACTACAACGCGGTGGGAAATAAAACGTAAATAAACAATATCACACAATGTTACGAAGCTATTTGGGGATTTAGTGTGCTACTTCACCTCAGTAAATTTCAACCCTAAATCCCCAAATATTTAGAGCTTCAACTTAGTCACGTGGTCGATATAATAATCTAAATAATGGTCTCGTAGCAGTTTCGGACACGGCTTAAGTTGGAGCAGCTTGTATTTGATGAATTACATTAGTGTTTTTATATTTGAAGGCATCTAGAGTTGATAAAACTTGATAGTTGCAGTAATTTTACCTTTAGAGTGTCTTATTTTCAATATCTCATAGGATAGGGTCGTTTTGGAGAATTCAGCAAATTTGACCAATTATTAATAATTTAACATCGTAGCATTTATGGCAACTTGCTTTTTTCGCGCACTTCGGCCCATTATAATTCATTTGTACCACTGAAATAGTTCTGTGTATTGTAAGAAAATTTACATAGTAATATTATTACGAACTAGTTTACTATTTCTACATAAACTATTTGTAAGTTTTATGAAAGGTCTCGTGATTTCTCATTCAACAAGTAATTTTATTTTGCATTTATCAAGAGGCTTGTGTCATTTACAAATAAAAATATATCAGCATTGGACTTCACATATGATGGCAAATCATTGACTAAGACAAAAAAAACAATGATCCTAAAATTGAACATTGTGGTACACAGTGTTCAATATATACGTGTCGAAGAGGATGTAAAATTTTGCAATATTTTTTAATTTATGATAATATTTTTGCTGGCATTTTGGTAGGGAACAGTTCTTCTAAGAGTTCATGTTACCATATATACCATGAAATTTAATTTTCTGCATAATTATATCATTATTAAAACAATAAAAAACTTTACAACGAGTTAACCGAGCTGCTGCGCTAAACAAATTATATGGATCACAAACGGGTGGCGACTATTAATAAATCTTATACCAATTGCGACACACACACAATTGTAAAAGGATGTATCATTTACTGTTTTGTGGTATACTTTACAAAGTCAATAAAACATGATGAAATTTTGGAGTTAAGAGAAAACCATACAGTTTTGAGGATGTGGTAGTACCATAATAATTACGGTAAATATAGCGATGTTATATAAGGAAAGAACATTACAGTTTGATATCAGTCGAGTAATGCAGACCTTCTCCTTGGGGGCCGGTAAGCATTCACCATTCCCTGAGAGATGACATGAAATGAGCCCAATTGATTGAGCATAGACAGAATGCGTGGGTGAGGGAAGAAAATGATATTACCCGAGAAAATGCATGGGTTCACAACAATGACATTCACAGCTTCCATAATCTGAAAATATATGTGTAATCCTGCCAGGAGTTTAATCTGGACCACAGTGATATACGGAGAGTGACCCAATTTCTACATTGTTATGGCACATTAGGAAGTGGTAAGGAGAGGGTAATGAATATTACTTGCAAGGGAAATTACTTTTTCCCAGCCTTACAAAAAAATACTAACAAATAGTACGTGTAGATTACGCTAGTATAAAAATCTAAGAAATAATGTGACAAGGCAATATGATATCAAATAATTGTTTTTGACACGATTTCATTCAAACAACAGTGGGCTTTTTATACACAGGTATAATTTAAAAATAAATGTGTTAAATTCCTAGTTTCATATTAGTGATAACAATTCATGAAATTATTTGGAATTTACGATAACGAAAATGCAGTCATGGGGATAACCTTGTTTCTTGACTCATACATACATATATGAAAAACTATGCGTGCAATGAAAGTTATGTGATTGTACTTATTCTTGTTTATCTTATTTATTTGCTCTTAAGCAAATAATATCAACTAAAATCACCTGACAAGCTAACAGATGCTTTGTCTATGCATTACTTCGTAGCGGATATTCTCGCAAATCTTGTCCATTACTCCTCAACAAATTAGCAATCAGAACAATTTTGTTTTAGTTAATTCCACAATCTTTTCAGAGTAAAAAATTAATCCGTGTGATGATGAACATGCTACTTCTGTGCACAAACTATAAACGCAATGTTTACTTAACACACTTGTAGGGATTGTCCTTTTTAGTTAGGGAGGCCACGTTTGACTGCTTTCATGTTCACCTAGCACACAATGGCCATGATTACTGAGACTAATAATCTACGATAGGAATGTAGCATATCTTATGCAAATTTGTTGTGTGTAGTACGAGTGTGTTTTCCCAGGGCCTGGAAACTGCAGTCAACACCATTCAGATCATAGTGGACGAGAGTAAGCTGACTACGGGATATATGCGTATGTCAATGATGAGGGAACACCTGAACAATGGCTGCAGGACCTCGGAGGATGGAGTCTTTGAACATGAGTGCTCGCTGTAAAACAAGGACGACTGCCTGATGTATGGATTGTAGTACTTACTGTCTCCAGTGTAAATATTTCACACCTAAGGACTATGCGAATAATACACTCAGCTGGCCCACAGTCTTTTCATTGGCCTGTGTGTACCTATGGGTTTTGAAGTGGTTTGTCAGGGAAACTTCAATACTGCACAGTGTTTGGAAAATCATTTATTACACTACAACATATTCAAATAGAAATAATTGTTTTTAATGTCACTACTTTAGCATGCAAATTGGTTGATGCAAACTCATGTTCCCTATGCTTTCTGCGAAACGGCAGTATACTATATTTTGCCTGAATTGTAATTGTATTCGTAATGTAAATTTGCAGGGGTAACACAGGAAAACCACTTATATATATTTTTTCCATCTTCATATATTTTTCAGCAGAAATGTTGTAGTATCATTTAGAAATCCTTCATCTCTGCAAATATGTGTCAATTCAAACATAATTTTTAACACATTCTGGAAATGTCATTGAGAGCATGCAAATGCAATAATGCGTTATAATGTGTACTGAAACTCTTTGCTTCTTTTCATTTGATTAGCAGCGGTAAATAAGTGGAGTTTCATGTGGTTGGTCATTTGTTGTTATGAACAGTGCAGTGACTATATTCTTGTGCAACATAATGTATGAACTGTTTTGCCATACTGTGGCATTCTCTTTATTTTTTAATTGCTTTTCTAAAAATTTAATACTTTTTTTTGTAGAGCCTCTTTCTACCATCGTTTCTTGTTCCTTTTCGGAATATGATTTTGTTTCTGTCTATAAACAAAAGTTGCTCTTATGTGAAATCTATATTGTATATTCTGATGAAAACATTGTCTCTTTCATTTTGTTATTTATCTCTTTTATATGCCGCAAGTGTCAGCGAATTTTTTATGTATTTGTATCGATTTCGAAAATACTTGTTTGATATAGCTAATTTTCGTTAATGTAGAGGGCAGCACTAAAATTAAAGGTCTGACTTTCGTTGGAATTTTTGCAAAGCTGTTTAACTGTGTTTAAAGAAAACTCCGTTAAAATAATCCAGACACCAATTTGTTTATCAATATTAAATTTTATAGATACATAATAGTTTTTGGTGTATTTCCATGTACTTTTTTATATTCCCGCATGATCGTTGGATATGCATCGATAGATCATGTCCTGACAGTTGGAACTCTTCCAGGAAGCGATCGTAGCTGAAACAATTAGTTGATTCCTCCTTCATTTTTCACAAGCAACGTTTAGTTGGTTATTTTCACCTTGCTTCAACTTTCGACGTTATGTTTAAGGAAATTTCCTTCCTACGACCGAAAAGGTGAGTGCTTTTTTTTGTAGTTTGTGTTCGTGTCTCCCGATAAATGTTTGTGGCGAAGGCCGTTGAAATTAAATGTTGTTTTCTGTGTTATGCAATTAAAGTGCGGTCGTTGACGTGGGCGAGCATTCTCCCACAATAATTACTTCTTGAAGGCAGCTGCTGCATGTACCATGTTCCTGTTGGGCTGGGAGCGGAGTTGAGATCGTGCGCAGTGTGTTGCAGTTCTGGACCGCAGTTTGCAGAATTCGGTCAGAATATCCATTGGTTTTTTGCATGCAGCAACTCTAATTTTCAACATGTATTGGAAGCCGATGTTTTTCGCTGTTCTTTTGGAACTGTTCCAACATCATTACAAACAGTAATTGCAACTTTAAAAGAAGATTATAGCAACTTTTTTGCATTTGACTTCACTTTTTTTTAAATGCTTCTTTTTTTAAAGATGTGTTTGTTTGACGTAAGTATAGTAATCATAATGATGTCGGAAGCATTTCCTTTATAGTGTTTAGGGCAATAACCCCTGAATTTTGCTTTTTGTAAATTCTATACATATTTTCTTCATGGCGGGTACACCCCATAACCGTAAAAGCTGAAATGTAACACAAGAACAATGGGAAATAGTATAGTATGTGTGGTGGTTATATACAAAATACTCAAGATGTGAACTAAATATTGTTTATATATATGTTGTTGCCTTCGGGCTTTGATATCGCGCATTCGAAAAAATATTAATTTTTTCTTGAGGTAGTAAACCTATCATATAGTCATGCTTTTATTTATGCCAAACAATCCATGAGACAATATTACCCCTTTTATGCAATCAAGTTTTGGGTACATATAAACTCTTTTGGATTTATTTATAATATATTGATTGTTTTGGGGTGCCAAAAGAAATTAAAATTCAAAACATGTGATAATTCAATATTGACACCTATCTTCTGGTTAATGTGGGCAAGGCCTACAAAAGAATGTGATTGAGAAGAAAATAAGGTAAGAAGGTATTATTTAGAGCGGGTGCTGGGCTTTCTAAACTGACTTGTGGTAGTTCAAATGATTGGTCGTACTTGCAGAAGATTATTTAGTGCGGGGGTTGGGCTTTCTATACTGACTAGTGGTTGTTCCACTGAGTGGTCGCACTTGCAGAGGATTATTTAGTGCGGGGGCTGGGCTTTCTATACTGACTTGTGGTTTTTCAAATGAGTGGTCGCACTTGCAGAGGATTATTTAGTGCGGGGGCTGGGCTTTCTATACTGACTTGTGGTTGTTCCACTGAATGGTCGCACTTGCAGAGGATTATTTAGTGCGGGGTCTGGGTTTTCTATACTGACTTGTGGTTGTTCAAATGATTGGTCGCACTTGCAGAGGATTATTTAGTGCTGGGTCTGGGCTTTCTATAATGACTTATGGTTGTTCCAATGAGTGGTAACACTTGCAGAGGATTATTTTGTTCGGCGGCTGGGCTTTCTATACTGAATTGTGGTTGTTACACTGAGTGGTCGCACTTGCGGAGGATTATGTAGTGCGGGGGCTGGGCTTTCTATACTGACTAGTGTTTGATCCACCGAGTGGTCGCACTTGCAGAGGACTATTTAGTTCGGGTGCTGGGCTTCCTCTACTGACTAGTGGTTTTTCAAATGAGTGGTCGCACTTGCAGAGGATTATTTAGTGCGGGGGCTGGGCTTTCTATACCTACATGTGATTGTTCCACTGAATGGTAGCACTTGCAGAGGATTATTTAGTGCGGGGTATGGGATTTCTATACTTACTAGCGGTTGTTCCACTGAGTGGTCGCACTTGCAGAGGATTATTTTGTGCGGCGGCTGGGCTTTCTATACTGACTTGTAGTTGTTCCACTGAGTGGTCTCACTTGCAGAGGATTATTTAGTGTGGGGCTGGGCTTTCTATACTGACTAGTGGTTGTTCCACAGAGTGGTCGCACTTGCAGAGGATTATTTAGTGCGGGGGCTGGGCTTTCTGTACTGACTAGTGGTTTATCACATTAGTGGTCGCACTTGCAGTGGATTATTTAGTGCGGTGGTTGGAATTTCTATACTGAGTTGTGATTGTTCCAATCAGTGGTCGCACTTGCAGAGGATTATTTAGTGCTGGGTCTGGGCTTTCTATACCTACATGTGGTTGTTCCACTGAATGGTCGCACTTGCAAAGGATTATTTAGTGCGGGGGCTGGGCTTTCTATACTGACTAGTGGTTGTTCCACTGAGTGGTCGCACTTGCAGAGGATTATTTAGTGCTGGGTCTGGGCTTTCTATACCTACATGTGGTTGTTCCACTGAATGGTCGCACTTGCAAAGGATTATTTAGTGCGGGGGCTGGGCTTTCTATACTGACATGTGATTGTTCCACTGAGTGGTCGCACTTGCAGAGGATTATTTAGTGCGGGGGTTGCCTTTCTATACTTACTTGTGGTTGTTCCACTGAGTGGTCGCACTTGCAGAGGATTATTTAGTGCGGGGCTGGGCTTTCTATACTGACTTGTGGTTGTTCCACTGAGTGGTCGCACTTGCAGAGGATTATTTAGTGCGGGGGTTGGGCATTCTATACTGACTTGTGGTTGTTCCACTAAGATGTTCGCAATTGCAGAAGATTATTTAGTGCGGGGGCTGGTCTTTCTTTACTGACTTGTGGTTGTTCCAATGAGTGGTCGCACTTGCAGAGGATTATTTAGTGCGGGGGCTGGGCTTTCTATACTGACTTGTGGTTGTTCAAATGAGTGGTCGCACTTGCAGAGGATTATTTAGTGCGGGGGTTGGGCTTTCTATACTGACTTGTGGTTGTTCCAATGAGTGGTCGCACTTGCAGAGGATTATTTAGTACGGGTGCTGGGCTTTCTAAACTGACTAGTGGTTGTTCCACTGAGTGGTCGCACTTGCAGAGGATTATTTAGTGCGGGGGCTGGGCTTTCTATACTGACTTGTGGTTGTTCCACTGAGTGGTCGCACTTGCGGAGGATTATTTAGTGCGGGGGCTGGGCTTTCTATACTGACTAGTGGTTGATCCACCGAGTTGTCGCACTTGCAGAGGATTATTTAGTTCGGGGCTGGGCTTCCTATACAGACTAGTGGTTGTTCAAATGAGTGGTCGCACTTGCAGAGGATTATTTAGTGCGGGGGCTGAGCTTTCTATACCTACATGTGGTTGTTCCACTGAATGGTCGCACTTGCAGAGGATTATTTAGTGCGGGGGTTGCCTTTCTATACTTACTTGTGGTTGTTCCACTGAGTGGTCGCACTTGCAGAGGATTATTTAGTGCGGGGCTGGGCTTTCTATACTGACTTGTGGTTGTTCCACTGAGTGGTCGCACTTGCAGAGGATTATTTAGTGCGGGGGTTGGGCATTCTATACTGACTTGTGGTTGTTCCACTAAGATGTTCGCAATTGCAGAAGATTATTTAGTGCGGGGGCTGGTCTTTCTTTACTGACTTGTGGTTGTTCCAATGAGTGGTCGCACTTGCAGAGATTTATTTAGTGCGGTGTCTCGGCCTTCTATACTGACTTGTGGTTGTTCCACTGAGTGGTCGCACTTGCAGAGGATTATTTAGTGCGGGTGTTGGGCTTTCTATTACTGACTTGTGGTTTTTCCAATTAGTGGTCGCACTTGCAGAGGATTATTTAGTGCGGGAGCTGGGCTTTCTAAACTGACTAGTGGTTGTTCCACTGAGTGGTCGCACTTGCAGAGGATTATTTAGTGCGGGGTGAGCACTGAGTTTTCATTCTTCGAATTTATCTATCTGACTTGTGGTTGTTCCATGAGTTGTCGCACTTGCGAGATTATTTAGTCGGGCTGGGCTGCTTCTATACTGACTTGTGGTTGTTCCAATGAGTTGTCGCACTTCAGAGATTTATTTTGTGCTGGGTCTCGGCTTCTATACTGACTTGTGGTTGTTCCACTGAGTGGTCGCACTTCCAGAGGATTATTTAGTGCGGGGCTGGGCTTTCTGTACTGACTTGTGGTTGTTCAAATGAGTGGTCGCACTTGCAGAGGATTATTTAGTGCTGGGGCTGGGCTTTCTATACTGAATTGTGGTTGTTCCACTGAGTGGTCGCACTTGCAGAGGATTATTTAATGCGGGGTTGGGCTTTCTATACTGAATTGTGGTTGTTCCAATGAGTGGTCGCACTTGTAGAGGATTATTTAGTGCGGGTGCTGGCTTTCTAAACTGACTAGTGGTTGTTCCACTGAGTGGTCGCACTTGCAGAGGATTATTTAGTGCGGGGGCTGAGCTTTCTATACTGACTTGTGGTTGTTCCACTGAGTGGTCGCACTTGCGAGGATTATTTAGTGCGGGGCTGGGCTTTCTATACTGACTAGTGGTTGATTCCACGAGTGGTCGCACTTGCAGAGGATTATTTAGTTCTGGGGCTGGCTTTCTTATACTGACTCGTGGTTGTTCAATTGAGTGGTCGCACTTGCAGAGGATTATTTAGTGCGGGGGCTGACCTTTCTATACCTACATGTGGTTGTTCCACTGATGGTTGCACTTGCAGAGGATTATTTAGTGCGGGGGCTGCTCTTTCTATACTGACTTGTGGTTTTCCACTGAGTGGTCGCACTTGCAGGGATTATTTATACGGGGCTGGGTCTTTCTGTACTGACTATGTGGTTTTCACAATAGTGGTCGCACTTGCAGTGGATTATTTAGTGCGGTGGTTTGATTATTTCTATTACTGAGTATTTGTGGGTGTTTTATCCAACTATGGTTTCGCACTTGCAGAGGATATTATTTATTAAGCGGGCTTGGTACTTGCTTTACAGACTGACTATACTGATGTTTGTTCAAATGAGTGGTAGCACTTGCAAAGGATTATTTAGTGCGGGGGCTGGGCTTTCTATAATGACTTATGGTTGTTCCAATGATTTCGCACTTGCAGAGGATTATTTAGTGCGTGGCTGGGCTTTCTATACTGACAGTGTTTGTTCAATGAGTGGTTGCACTTGCGAGTGATTATTAGTGCCGGGGCTGGGCTTTCTATACTGACTGTGGTTGTTCAACATGAGTGGTCGCACTTGCAGAGGATTATTTAGTGCGGGTCTGGGCTTTCTATACTACTTGTGGTTGTTCCACTGAATGTTCGCACTTGCAAAGATTATTTAGTGCGGGGGCTGGCTTTCTATACTGACATGTGATTGTTCCACTGAGTGGTCGCACTTGCAGAGGATTATTTAGTGCGGGGCTGGGCTTTCTATACTGACTATGTGGTTGTTCACTGAGTGGTCGCACTTGCAGAGGATTATTTAGTGCTTGGTCTGGGCTTTCTATTCTGACTTGTGGTTGTTCCACTAAGATGTTCGCAAATGCAGAAGATTATTTAGTGCGGGGGCTGGTCTTTCTTTACTGACTAGTGGTTGTTCAATTGAGTGGTCGCACTTGCAGAGGATTATTTAGTGCGGGGGCTGGGCTTTCTATACCTACATGTGGTTGTTCCACTGAATGGTCGCACTTGCAGAGGATTATTTAGTGCGGGGGATGGGCTTTCTATACTGACATGTGGTTGTTCCACTGAGTGGTCGCACTTGGAGAGGATTATTTAGTGCGGGGGCTGGGCTTTCTATACTGACTAGTGGTTGTTACACTGAGTGGTCGCACTTGCAGAGGATTATTTAGTGCTTGGTCTGGGCTTTCTATACTGACTTGTGGTTGTTCCACTAAGATGTTCGCAATTGCAGAAGTTTATTTAGTGCGGGGCTAGTCTTTCTATACTGACTTGTGGTTGTTCCAATGAGTTGTCGCACTTGCAGAGATTTATTTAGTGCGGGGTCTGGGCCTTCTATACTGACTTGTGGTTGTTCCACTGAGTGGTCGCACTTGCAGAGGATTATTTAGTGCGAGGGTTGGGCTTTCTATACTGACTTGTGGATGTTCAAATGAGTGGTCGCACTTGCAGAGGATTATTTAGTGTGGGGCTGGGCTTTCTATGCTGAATTGTGGTTGTTCCACTGAGTGGTCGCACTTGCAGAGGATTATTTAGTGCGGGGGTTGGGCTTTCTATACTGACTTGTGTTTGTTCCAATGAGTGGTCGCACTTGCAGAGGATTATTTAGTGCGGGGGCTGGGCTTTCTATACTGACTTGTGGTTGTTCCACTGAGTGGTCGCACTTGCGGATGATTATTTAGTGCGGGGACTGGGCTCTCTAAACTGACTAGTGGTTGATCCACCGAGTGGTCGCACTTGCATAGGATTATTTAGTTCGGGGGCTGGGCTTCCTATACTGACTAGTGGTTGTTCAAATGAGTGGTCGCACTTGCAGAGGATTATTTAGTGCTGGGGCTGAGCTTTCTATACCTACATGTGGTTGTTCGACTGAATGGTCGCACTTGCCGAGGATTATTTAGTGCGGGGGCTGGGATTTCTATACTTACTAGCGGTTGTTCCACTGCGTGGTCGCACTTGCAGAGGATTATTTTGTGCGGCAGCTGGGCTTTCTATACTGACTTGTGGTTGTTCCACTGAGTGGTCGCACTTGCAGAGGAATATTTAGTGCGGGGCTGGGCTTTCTATACTGACTTGTGGTTGTTCCACTGAGTGGTCGCACTTGCAGAGGATTATTTAGTGCGGGGGCTGGGCTTTCTAAACTGACTAGTGGTTGTTCCACTGAGTGGTCGCACTTACAGAGGATTATTTAGTGGGGGGCTGGGCTTTCTATACTGACTAGTGGTTGTTCAAATGAGTGGTAGCACTTGCAGAGGATTATTTAGTGCGGGGGCTGGGCTTTCTTTACTGACTTGTGGTTGTTCCACTGAGTTGTCGCACCTGCAGAGGATTATTTAGTGCGGGGGCTGGGCTTTCTATACTAATTTGTGGTTGTTCCACTGAGTGGTCGCACTTGCTGAGGATTATTTAGTTCGGGGGGCTTGGCTTTCTATACTGTCTAGTGGTTTATCAAATTAGTGGTCGCACTTGCAGAGGATTATTTTGTGCGGGGGCTGGAATTTCTATACTGAGTTGTGGTTGTTCCAATCAGTGGTCGCACTTGCAGAGGATTATTTAGTGCGGGGGCTGGGCTTTCTATACTGACTAGTGGTTGTTCAAATGAGTGGTAGCACTTGCAGAGGATTATTTAGTGCCTGGGCTGGGCTTTCTATACTGACTAATGTTTGTTCCACTGAGTGGTCACACTTGCAGAGGATTATTTAGTGCGGGGGCTGGGCTTTGTATACTGACTGGTGGTTTATCAAATTAGTGGTCGCACTTGCAGAGGATTATTTTGTACGGGGGCTGGTCTTTCTAAAGTGACTTGTGGTTGTTCCAATGAGTGATCGCACTTGCAGAAGATTATTTAGTGCGGGGACTGGGCTTTCTATACCTTCTTGTGGTTGTTCCACTGAGTGGTTGCACTTGCAGAGGATTATTTTTCGTTTAAACGTTGGTGTCTGGGACTTCTTAGTGTTCGGATTGGAGCATTTAAGCTGTTGTTATTTTGACTGAGCTATTATTTTGGGCGGGCTCTGATCTCAGGCGCTAGGAATTCGGCTTACTCTGCATTTTTGCAGAATTATGAAGTAGGGGGTTAGGCTATTACAAATTCGATATCTGCACACATGTATTTGCATTAATATATGTTAAATCAATGCAAATGTATGACGTTTCATCAAATTTAACAGAGTAAAATTTTGTTTTGTCTCCGTAACTGTAAACACCAAGAATTCTCTCGGATATTTTGGTAATTCAGTCGTTACTGAAATCAGATCGGGCATCACTGATGCTAGTTAGAGCATACATTATGAATTGCTGTGGTTTGTTTCGTTACTATTATATAGGAAAATATGCATGGAACATCTTGAATCTAGAATTTTTGTAAAGGCTGGTCATTGTAAAGTCAGTAATTTTGAAATCAAGTTTTGAAAAAAGGTCACTGTCCATAATTATTTATATTTTAAAGATGAATTGATTGTGACTAGGCACCTTACTGTACAGTTGGCCTTGACCAAGTTCAAACAAACTGACGAGGCGCATGGTAACGCGAATCGTACATATGCTATAAGAATACACAATGTGCATACAAGTAGATATTAAGCAAGGATTTCGAAAGTGCTCATTTTACCATAAACAGCATATAGCAATATTTCCTTTGTGCAATATTTTCACATACTCCTCTGCTTTACTACATATCCTGTAGACATCTGGCAAATAAGTGTTAACGACTTTTATAATCTTTCCTTTGAGAGACGTGTCAGAATTGTGACAAAGATGGGATTGATAAAATTATTGGCATTTTATTTTGTCTTCCAATACTATTGTTTATTTTAATTACTGTAACATAGTCTTTTTTGCTGAAAGCTTGTACCCACCTATAAAAATCAGGTAACCCATGATTAGAAAAATATTAGACTGCCTTGTAGTTTTACTGCATAGTGCTACTCGTGTTCATTTTTCGTACATTGTATCCATACTCACTTTTGTCAGATGATGTACTATTGGACCAAATGCTTAAAATACATCCAACATGACCAGTCACTACATAACTATTCTTTCTGACCCACCATAACCAGGCTTTATCACTGTGGAAGGCACGAAAATAAACTGTGCTAACTTGAAATAAATTGTCAATAGCACATATTTTTATCTCCCTAAGTCTGATATCCAGAATTCTGGACACCATTCAGGTAGCCATTTCTTGAAGAGGTTCAAAGCTTCTTAAATATTAATTATATGCTTTTTGTTTGTATCGTAAATTACCAGTTACACTGTACCTGACTTTTTCTTGGCAGCAAGGAAATGTATTGATGTCTAGTATTAGGTGGTTTTTAAGTGAAATGAAGGAAGCATATTCTGTCATATTGCAGAAGCAGCTGCTGTTGCCATTTTGTCTAGTGGAAAAACAATAAGTTGGAAATACCTTCAGAAACATCGTGGAATGTGCGATAAGATCAAACATGATTACTGTTTTGAGATTCTGCCACTCGTTAACTGTATGCTGCAAAGCTTCATGGTCACGTTTATCTCTTTTACTTAAAAACACTGCTCTGTACACATGTGTATACGTGATATAGTCTTTTGAAAAGAATGCCTTGCTTAGTTTTCTTGATATTATTTTACCAGGAAAAAAAATTATCAAGCAGTATTATAACATCCTGTACATAAGTGTTCCCTTGGTCAAAAAGTTTGTTTATTTATTTCACAAGCATGCTCTGCATCGATTTCTTGGCACAATTTGTGAGCTTACCAATATGTGATCATGGCACTCTTCTAAGCTGACCTTGATGGAAAAAGTGTAGGTAGTTCTTAACTGATTATTTGCTGTCCAGTGCCTCTTTCGTCACGCACCCCAAGCCTCCCCCCCCCCAAAAAAAAAACAGGAGTGAGAATAATTATGTAAATATTTTTGATTCACAGTAATTCACCTTTACTTTGTCCCAAATATAGTGAGGCGCCAATCAGAAACTCAATTATAATATAAAGTTGTTTTCTTTCCCAAGGAACTAGATAAGGAATTTGGTATTAACTTTAGGCTTAGTAAAAATATCTGTTGATTTGTGGTAGAATGAAATGTCAAGTCTACTGGTACAAAAAAATATCATGCTGGTGATAATGCCTTATTTTCCAATACCTGTACTAAATTACAGTCTCTACATTTTAATTTTTTATGATTTTTACAACTATATCAAACACCTGTTAATGCAAACCTTATAATTATGAACTTCGAAAATTCAGGTCCCATGAAGATTATATTTAACAGGGTGTGGGATTTTGTTGGTGAGTATCAGCTTATCAAAAAATTATCTGTTTTAATATTGTGGCTATTTGCAAAGTTAAATATCAATATATAACACAATATCAGTACATTAATGAGACATTGCATTTTAGTTAACTGCAAATGTAAGATAGGTGGTAAGTTGTTACATATAAAGATATTCCATGTAGTTTTGTTTTATAGTAAGGGTGCCTGGCCAGTTAGTCAGTGGTCACAGGTTCAGTGCTGCGAAAAATAATGGTAAAACACCGTATCATTCTACAAGCTGGCCTGGGGCCAAGAACAACATGGAAGTGAGTAATTGAAACGACCTTAACACAGGAAGAAGGGAGAAGTAAATATTTGTTTTGTTGTTAAATTATTACAATCACCATGTAAAGGAAATAAATCCAAAAATATAAAAAAAAATTGTGTTTCTCTTTATTTTGTAACTGACCATAAATTTCCATTGATGAAGTCAATTATAAAGCTCACAAAAATATAAATATGTATATTGCTTGCAAAAAGAAAACAAAAAGTTGTTATTAAGAGACTATTCGCGGTTATTTCCAACTTAACTGAAGTCTTGCTAAAGTTACACTCCCAGGATATTCCTCCGCCTCACACAAACAAAGCGTTACCAAGTCAAGTACAGTAAATTACACCAGAGGGACCACACACGACATTTGTACGCCAGCAGTTTAATTACATTTTGCATGAAAATAATTTCTAACTAGGGATTACTAACTCATATATTCCTTCTGTACTAATTCATATTAACTATAAATAAAATATAATTAAAAAATAAAATGCCGTTAAACATTATGTTTATATTAAAACAAGATAGTTAATTATTAATGCAAACCTACATAGATTGTTATCTGACACATTTAGTAAACACACTTAGCCCTACATAGAACATATGATGATTTTTTAAAAATGTTTTATTCAAAAGGTGTGACGAAGTCATAAATAGAGTCTGGTAATATAAACAACTGCTTTAAGATAAAACAAGGGAAGGTTAATGAACTCCCCAATAGCGATAGCTGAGCAGGGGAGAAGACTAGTGTACTTCGTGATACCTGCCACTGATCAAACATGATGAGTTGTCTTGTGTACACCACGCCGATAAACGCGCGGCCACCCTTATGACTGGAGTTGGAGTTGACAGATTTGGGCGACTCCTAACGACGATGGGAGCCCATAAGGGTGATCGAGGTGAGAATGGAGCACAACCGGAATGTAAGGGCTGGGTATACGAGAGATCCCCGAGAAAACCAGCCGACCAACGGCCATAGTCTGGCACTATTACCACTTGTGAGAATCTGGAGTGACACGGCCGGGAATTGAACCCGGTTATAAATGGCGGAGACAAGCATTTCAACCTCTCAGCCACCGTGCCTCCCCTCTCCCAGCCTTTTTTAATGGTTCGTTATATTTTAGGGTTGATATTATCTGGTCGCTGAGTTGGGAGGAACGTATATTACACTTAAGGTTGGCGTTGGAGCGCAGAGCACCCACCAGCTGGTGATCTTGCCGGCAAAATGCCACATTGGCAATCTACTGGGTCACGTCATAACCGATGCGGGAAATTATGCCACTTCACTGACATGTACAAAAGTATTTTATTTATTACGTTACCGAATACTTTGTGTCATTTCTCATTTAACACAGTACCTACCTTAAGCACACAGTATTCTAAACGTAAGATAGGTTACATCAATAGTGAAGTGCAACGACTTCCGGCTTGGTCACCAGCCTCACCCGTGCCAACTTAGTTGTTACCCCAATTATGTCAAATTACTATTGGCATTTGTAAATAGCTAGTTTTAATGTGTTATTGATCCTGCATAATTGATCTTCTATTAGGAAACATTTTCCATTCAACTAAGCAAAGAGAGTTTTCCTCTTATTCGCCACTGAAATACAAGGCCCAGAACACTTTGTTCTGAAGATTGTCCATAAGTTTTTTATCCTTCTGACATCTTCCCAGTATGGTAGCCGGAAAGACTCCGTCAGTTATTTAGTCTGAAAGAGGCAACCATCAGAGTAGGCCCCACGATGTCAGCGACTCCCATGCAATTAATTAATTTTGCACTCACCACAATGAACAACAGATTGTTTCATGTTTTAGTGGAACATTTAATAAGTTAACGTATTTTAGCTGGGGTGAAGTGCTTCTCCACCTCCTGCAATCTTATTCAAGACCCCGGATCTCAACTGCCGTGTAAGTGTAAAAGCATCCGCCCATTTTCTAGCGCTAGCTGCTGACACACTTGTGTGCTCCGGATCCACTCGCACTAGTGTACAATATGGTTGTTGTACAAGACAGTGTCATGGCAGAACAAAACAGCATCACAGACCATTTCATTGTCTTCGCTTTCAGGTCTAGCCGCTTAATGGCATAGTGGTAGCTGGACCCACCAACCAGCACACACAGTGCGAATTACTGAAGTGTTTATCAGACCATTGTGTAAATAGCGTGTAGAGTAGGCTCACAAGTTTGCATTTATCTCAATGGCCATAGCAACATAATTTGCTCCTCCTAAAAGGCACCCGCCGTGATATTGGACCGACGGCCAACTGCCCACTGCTAGTGGCCAAACACTAAGCAAGATCTTCTTGATCTAACACGACCCACAACATCAGAGCAGCCAGTAAAGTATCTGTAAGACGCCTCTGCACCGGTGAGAGATCTCCTGCCAGAAACGTGCACTGTATAGTGCACACATGACGTCATGACCATCCTCCTCTCCCTCGCTGACGTCATCCATTGAGTATCAGGCCCATCTCATCCACCTATATCCCTGCCAGAGATAAGATAGATAGGCAGATTGTCATTTTCAGTTTGGTTATTTTAGACCAATGTGAAAGTTTTTTTTCGCTGCTTTTTATACTTGTATTGTTACTCAAGGGTATGCATTCTAAGATTATATATAGTCTACTTACTGTAAAGTGAGCACATTTAACCGCTCCCCCACCATTTGGAATATTAAACAATAAATATATTCACTTGTAGCCTTACATGTTAACTTTAGAGTCCATTGGAATATACGCACGGTGTATTACTTACAGTGCAATACTTATCTAAAAACGTTGTTAAATAAAAGTAACATGGCTGAAGGGAAAGAATAATTAGGGCCTCAAAAGCGCTCACTTTACTATGAACAGTCTTTAGGTATCGGAGTTCTAACAGAGTCGGTCGTCTGAAAGAGGGCCATAGAGGTGGTCGAATTAATTACATTCCACCATGGTCAAAGCGCTCAAATCAAACAGGTTGGCTCTCTAATTTTAAAATTGTGGGGAAAAATGTCTAAGTGGTCTTTTCACTCGAATTATTCTCATTTCCCCAACCCAAGCATTTCATGAGTGCTCCAGTAATAAGGCTTATGTCACGTCATCCCAGTAGAAAGTCCGTAGCTGGAAGGGTGATATCACGTACTAACTTACACTCTGCATACGCCATCGTTAAAATTGTTATCAGAAAATTTAAAAAATATGCTTCTTTTCATAGCCATGCATAATACTATAACTTACAGTTATAAATAATGTCCTGTTGTTGAAGAGAAGTCCACGGCAGCGTGTTGAAGATCAAGAAGCGAGAGAGCGATACGGGCGACACTAAAACGCTTGCCTAGTGACTCATCGCCCCTACGCGCAATGTATGCAATGTTTCCGTCGTGGTCCTGTACTGTGCAAAATTCATTTGTAACAGTGGGACGTTATTACACATGATGTAAGCACACAGATTATAATATGCCTGTATGTTTGTGCTTTTCTCTTGCCACTTATGGAAACTGCATATGAATGCATTAAAAATGAGATAGTGAAATATTTTCACGAATTTATTTCTCCACGAATATACTTAATACAATGAAGATAAAAACAAAGATGCATAGATAATTGTTTTTTAATATTTTCTGCCAAAAAGTCGTATCTACAAACATTTCTTTTTTTACCGAGATATGCGATTATGCGCAAACAACGCTTCTATTGAAAATGTGTTGTCGTGGACTCCTCTTAAGAAATCGGAAAAAATTTGTATGCATTTATTCGGCATCAAAATAGTTGGAAATTGTCCTATCCCCATTATTTAATTATATATATATATATATATATATATATATATATATATATATATATATAGGAGCCCAGTGTTACAGATTGTCTCACAGATTAGTTTCAGAATTTCGAATTAAATAATGGGGATAGGACTATTTACAACTATTTTGATGCATAATAAATGCATACAAATTTACCAATTTCTTAAGAGGAGTCCACGACAACACATGTGTGTGTGTATATATATATGTGTGGGTGTGCGTGTGTGTATATCCGTGCGTGTATATATATAGTATTATATACTTACATAACCATATATATAGCTGCAAAGCCATGTATAAAATATATAGGATTATTCTGTATCCAAATAGCTCGGAGTAGAATTATGTTATTTATTTATTTGCAAGTTCTTTCTTACCGCGCATTTTCTTTAAGTAAAAAAATACGAAGCTTTACGAATGCTTAATCGGCTATCTTCGGAAAGGAAACTATTAAAAAAAAATACGAAGATAGAAGAATTAGCAATCAGTCATCTTCGGTAGTAGGACTATAAAGCGGTGAATGTTTGGCTTCCCGGCAGAAAAGCGCTACTCTCTGATATACCGGGTAATTTTTTGAAGTCGGTCCTTGTAGAGTTGAGACGAGCCTGGATCGCAACACCACTGTGCAGTTCATGTGAGAGTTGTCACATAGCTACATTCCCCAAAGTCGGTCCTTGTAGAGTTGAGACGAGGCTGGAGCGCAACACCACAGTGCAGTTCATGTGAGAGTTGTCACATAGCGACATTCCCCAAAGTAGGTCCTTGTAGAGTTGAGACGAGCCTGGATCGCAACACCACTGTGCAGTTCATGTGAGAGTTGTCACATAGCGACATTCCCCAAAGTAGGTCATTGTAGAGTTCAGACGAGCCTGGATCGCAACACCACTGTGCAGTTCATGTGAGAGTTGTCACATAGCGACATTCCCCAAAGTAGGTCCTTGTAGAGTTGAGACGAGCCTGGATTGCAACACCACTGTGCAGTTCATGTGAGAGTTGTCACATAGCGACATTCCCCAAAGTAGGTCATTGTAGAGTTCAGACGAGCCTGGATCGCAACACCACTGTGCAGTTCATGTGAGAGTTGTCACATAGCGACATTCCCCAAAGTCCGTCCTTGTGGAGTTGAGACGAGCCTGGATCGCAACACCACTGTGCAGTTCATGTGAGAGTTGTCACATAGCGACATTCCCCAAAGTAGGTCCTTGTAGAGTTGAGACGAGCCTGGATCGCAACACCACTGTGCAGTTCATGTGAGAGTTGTCACATAGCGACATTCCCCAAAGTAGGTCATTGTAGAGTTCAGACGAGCCTGGATCGCAACACCACTGTGCAGTTCATGTGAGAGTTGTCACATAGCGACATTCCCCAAAGTAGGTCATTGTAGAGTTCAGACGAGCCTGGATCGCAACACCACTGTGCAGTTCATGTGAGAGTTGTCACATAGCGACATTCCCCAAAGTAGGTCCTTGTAGAGTTGAGACGAGCCTGGATAGCAACACCACTGTGCAGTTCATGTGAGAGTTGTCACATAGCGACATTCCCCAAAGTAGGTCATTGTAGAGTTCAGACGAGCCTGGATCGCAACACCACTGTGCAGTTCATGTGAGAGTTGTCACATAGCGACATTCCCCAAAGTCCGTCCTTGTGGAGTTGAGACGAGCCTGGATCGCAACACCACTGTGCAGTTCATGTGAGAGTTGTCACATAGCGACATTCCCCAAAGTAGGTCCTTGTAGAGTTGAGACGAGCCTGGATCGCAACACCACTGTGCAGTTCATGTGAGAGTTGTCACATAGCGACATTCCCCAAAGTAGGTCATTGTAGAGTTCAGACGAGCCTGGATCGCAACACCACTGTGCAGTTCATGTGAGAGTTGTCACATAGCGACATTCCCCAAAGTAGGTCATTGTAGAGTTCAGACGAGCCTGGATCGCAACACCACTGTGCAGTTCATGTGAGAGTTGTCACATAGCGACATTCCCCAAAGTAGGTCCTTGTAGAGTTGAGACGAGCCTGGATAGCAACACCACTGTGCAGTTCATGTGAGAGTTGTCACATAGCGACATTCCCCAAAGTAGGTCATTGTAGAGTTCAGACGAGCCTGGATCGCAACACCACTGTGCAGTTCATGTGAGAGTTGTCACATAGCGACATTCCCCAAAGTCCGTCCTTGTGGAGTTGAGACGAGCCTGGATCGCAACACCACTGTGCAGTTCATGTGAGAGTTGTCACATAGCTACATTCCCCAAAGTCGGTCCTTGTAGAGTTGAGACGATCCTGGATCGCAACACCACTGTGCAGTTCATGTGAGAGTTGTCACATTACGACATTCCCCAAAGTAGGTCCTTGTAGAGTTGAGACGAGCCTGGATAGCAACACCACTGTGCAGTTCATGTGAGAGTTGTCACATAGCGACATTCCCCAAAGTAGGTCCTTGTAGAGTTGAGACGAGCCTGGATCGCAACACCACTGTGCAGTTCATGTGAGAGTTGTCACATAGCGACATTCCCCAAAGTAGGTCCTTGTAGAGTTGAGACGAGCCTGGATCGCAACACCACTGTGCAGTTCATGTGAGAGTTGTCACATAGCGACATTCCCCAAAGTAGGTCATTGTAGAGTTCAGACGAGCCTGGATCGCAACACCACTGTGCAGTTCATGTGAGAGTTGTCACATAGCGACATTCCCCAAAGTAGGTCCTTGTAGAGTTGAGACGAGCCTGGATAGCAACACCACTGTGCAGTTCATGTGAGAGTTGTCACATAGCGACATTCCCCAAAGTAGGTCCTTGTAGAGTTGAGACGAGCCTGGATCGCAACACCACTGTGCAGTTCATGTGTGAGTTGTCACATAGCGACATTCCCCAAAGTAGGTCCTTGTAGAGTTGAGACGAGCCTGGATCGCAACACCACTGTGCAGTTCATGTGAGAGTTGTCACATAGCGACATTCCCCAAAGTAGGTCCTTGTAGAGTTGAGACGAGCCTTGATCGCAACACCACTGTGCAGTTCATGTGAGAGTTGTCACATAGCGACATTCCCCAAAATTGGGACTCGTGTCTGGTGAAGTGAGTTGCGGTGTTGTAAGCGGTTACGAGTTCTTTCATGCCATATGTGAGGGTTGGTCGATCTCGACCTCTAGCTCCCTGCCAGATGTAGTGTATTCACAGTAAAGTGAGCACTTTTTAAAACCCTGATAAATTCTTGCTTGCTCTGAGTAAATTTCTATATGTTTACCATTTTGTAGTATAAACACTTCAATGTATCTTATATAAGTAAATTTCACCATTCCCAGAAGTCGACGTCTAAAGCAGCCAAAATATATATTTATTATTCGTTAAAGAAATTTGGAAAACCACAAAAAATGTTCTCACTTTACAGTGAATAGCCTATACTCTACTCTCGCACCTGTACATAAATCATGGTAATTATTAGCTGTTCCTATTTCTCTCTTGAACTACTTTTGCACTTCCTTATTTTGGAGGTACCTGTGTTCCAATGTTACTTTTTTTGACTTCCTATCTTCGTGCTTTGTAATCTTTTCGGTTACGGGAGTTTCTTTTTATCTTTTTGTATAATTACTCTTGTGGGCTGTTCTGTGGCCTTGTATGTTATTGTATAATTACTTTTGTGGGCTGTTCTGTGGCATTGTATGTTATTGTATAATTACTCTTGTGGGCTGTTCTGTGGCTTTGTATGTTGTTGTATAATTACCCTTGTGGGCTGTTCTGTGGCCTTGTATGTTATTGTATAATTACCCTTGTGGGCTGTTCTGTGGCCTTGTATGTTATTGTATAATTACTCTTGTGGGCTGTTCTGTGGCCTTGTATGTTATTGTTTGTTCCGTTCTTCCTTGTGTTACTTAGTCTTTAAAATTGTTGTTGTTATCGTAAATTTTTTCTTCCGTTTTCAGATTGTCCTTTTCCCGATATATGAAACACTGTTACTGATTCACGGTTCCTGCTCTTTTATCCTGGTGGGGGCTTATCTGCTTTCGTGAATATATCGTTTGTTTGTTATTTCGGTTTTACTATTGATAATTATTATATTATTAACTTTCATTGGTACTGTATTTCTCTGTTTACCTTTTCCTAAGATTTGTTCTAATTCTTTGCATTTAGATCGTCTTTCCTGTTACTTGTAGCTGGTATGCGCTCCAGTTCGTTATTGGCACCTTGGGCGGCCAATCACGGCGCTTCCTCGTCCCGGACCGCGTTCTGAGTATTGAAAAATTCCTTGTACGACTCTTCTTTACATTTTCATTTTTCTTCCTGTTTTTATTGTACTGATTCTATTATTATATTGTTGTTGTATTTTCCTTTAACTACAACACTACACCTATGGATGTGTGTGGCCGCATACCTGTGGGTTACAGATAAACATTTTTTGCTCCTTTTCGTTTCTCTACTATAGCTTGTTTTCGCATATAGCTTCCCTACTTACTCTATACCTTTATTATTTTCTTTGTATCCATTTTAGATCCTATTTCTTGTAGTTTTTCTTTTTATTTATTTAAATATTAACATTTGGGTTTTAGTTATTTTCCCAGCTGTAAATTTATTCATTGTTCTTTGTTTGTTTCGGTTTCATTATCTGTTGTTCCTTGACTTTCATTCGTGAAGAAGAGGTTTTGTTTTATGCTGGCATGCTGACTTGTTATACTGTTCATGATTATATATTTGTTTTTCTGTTATTGTACCCTAATCATTGTATATAAGTACACATTTTCAATCAATCAAATGTGAATACATCACCTTGTTTATAATACATAAGCAGTTCCGTTACTAACATCATTTTCGATACATTAATAGTGTAGTACCCATACACAGAAACATAAATAAATGCAGGCTAATGCATGTTCTGCAAGGTTCCTTATTAGCTGCGCTTCAAGCTGGAAAGTTTTGACACAGTTTCTCTCTCGAAATTCAGTAGGCTAAATCAAGTACGTTAAGGAATGGAGTTCTTAATTAAGTAAAACAGTTTATTTATTTGTCTTAATCTTATTTACCATAACTACAAACGAAATTCTCTCGGCTCAACTTCTTACAAAAAATTATATCACTTACTGTTTACAATTAATGGCTTCCAATTAAAACAATAATAATAAATTTTTAATAATCAGTCCCTATAGACAATGCACCTCACCCTATTTAATAATTTTCTAATTTATGTGTCCATATTTAAAAGTTACAATATTTACAATAAACTCTGAAGTACATGTCCTCTCAGTCCCACCTCAGTGTAGTCCATATCCCGCTGGTCCGCATAATTATAGAGTTTACCGAGCGCCCTCAAGTACAGTAGGCTTCACTCGTCGGGTTTTCATGCCCTCTCGTCCATTCACACCACGCACGAACACCTCATCCACAGTCGTACAACCTAAACTTAGCGCCTGCACTAAGCTAGATGCTCCTTGCCAAAGAATGCTGGCTGCTGGAACGTTGCAGTATTTAAAGGGTCGAAGGCCATCACCCACAAATGTTTCTAAATCGCTTGTTGCACATAGTGTCTTATTCCGAGAATATTCTTGTGCCGTCTATATACTTGTCGGCTTCTTCAGCGGGTGAAGGAGAGGCTGTGAGGTCAGCCAGATATCGCTACTGTCAATCATTCCCGGACTTTCTCCGGAGGGGGAAGCAGCGAGGCGGCAAGCGCGTCTGTTGGGTGAGGGGAGGATCGAGGTTGGTCACCCCAGGTCACGCATAACGGGAGCTGGTGGCTGATTCCAGCTGCAGATTGTAAGGTATTCCGACATTACAATAGAGTTCGCGGGATTAGTGGCTGTTTGACAAATCTGTCAATGACGAGTGTGTTGTTACAAATTTGATACGATCCTACTTCCCTTGTTTAGATATTCAAGTAACAATCTCATCCATTCTAAACTTAGTTAAGGCAACTTTTTTGTGTCAGAACCGAAGGCAGGAGTGAACAGATTTGGGCAGCTCTTAGTATCGAGTTCTTGGGAGCCGATGAGGGTGAAGTGAGGTGAGTATATAGCAGCGCCGTAATACAAGGGTGGAGGGGGAAATGGGAGACGTGCAAGAAAACCCGCCGATCAGTGGCATAGTCCGTCATGATTCCTATATGCAAAAATCTGGAATCGACCCCATTGGGAATGAAACCCAGTTTGCCTAAGTGTGACGCGAGTAGTCTGACCACTACACCACCACGGCCACACACAACCACTGGCTTTTCCGATTTAGTGTTTGGTGGTATTGATATCCTAAATATAGATCAACTTTAACGAATCGTTCACTCATACGAAACACACTGGTTGATTTGTTGTACTCTACAATATTGCGATGCCTAAAACTGGGTTGCAGAAGCAAACAAATTAATAAACAAACAATTCCAAGAGAAGCGTAAATGATATTTGACAAATTATGTAACTGCTGTTATGCTAAATGTTTACATTTCGGTAAGTATTAATATTCGCTTTTACCAGAAACAACACATTCTATGGTTGAAAATCTGGCGTGTATCTGAGGAAGATGGAAGACATTGGTTGACAAGAGTATTTTCAGAGGGTTGGAGAACGACAGCGAAGTGATTTTGCCGTCTTGCATCCAGAAGAACCTAGGGAAATGGTATAAATAAATACATCTGTAATTCATAGACAATTAGGGGTATTGTAAGCCGCCAACTGCCGTGTGGGCCGTGGACACTGTGCACAGACTCTTTTCTGTGAGGGTTTCCTACCTCTACACCCCTCCCGCCAGCTAAGAAGAACCACTCGGGGTCCCCTTGCCTGGTAGTCGGTAATTAGTGTCATCTGACCAGGCTCGCTTCACAGTTCCTTTCCCTCTCCTGCTGAAGAAGCTGTACACATAAGAGGATGCACGAGAATATTCTGGGAACTAGGATCCTCGGTGCAATGTGGCGTTTAGAGAAATCTCTCGGCGATAGACTACAGCCCTATGAATATTGAAGCATTCGAAGGGTCGGCAGTCTGTTGGTAAAAGTTGAGTGCGGCGAGGCACATAAGCGATGAGGACAGACGACGATGGTCGATTGCGAGTTGACGGTGGGCGAGGTGTTTGTGGTGTGAATTGACGCGAAGCAGGTATTAGTGCTCCGATGTCCAGTGTGGGCAGTAATGCCGAACGAAAAGGAGGATGACAGCATCAAGAAGCCGCTGAAGTAATTGCAGACCACCATGAGCTCCATCACATCCAAGGTCCGTGCTAGGAAATTCACTATTTTCCACCAAAAGGACCCAAAAAATTTGAATGTTGGCCGTGTTGACAACTGGGGCATCTGAGAGCCAACTGCAGCAACTAGGGAGCAAACAGCAAGGAGCAGGTTATAATGCAATCTCTTTTGGTAACACGTAAAACAAGCATCGATCTTGAGGGGCCAAATTCGGTGATTGCTGGAGGTAAGGTCCTAATGTATTTGTAAGTTCTTTCAATGAAACAGGACTTGGATGTCACATTGATGGAGAGGAATCTTGATTATGTTTCCTGTCAGATGGTCGTTGACACAGTGGCGATTATAACAGAGGTAATACCGGACATTCTCGAGCCTTCTCCCTAGCGAGCATCTGATAAGAGCATGAATCACTGCTATTTAACTACAGTAACGGGCGAGACCACACCAGTAAGAGGCAGGAGAAGGATAATTCTACAGATTGGTAACCTTAACAGAGAACATGATATATAAATAGCAGAAATAGAGGACGAAACGATTTTTGGTCTTGATGTGTTACATATGCAGGGATGCTGTATAAATTCTTTACTGGGGGTGTAACAGGCAGGTAATACCGAGTTGGCAGTGTCAACACGATGAGATTTATATTCATCGATGATCTGCCCAGTCGTATGTAATTAGTAGACTGTGCTCCCTGCTTATAGCAATGTTATTCCAGGCAGGTACCAGGAAAAATAGTCGAACCAGCCCATAAAGGTGACATTTAATCAGATGGTGTCATTGTAGCAAGGACTCTGGTTTATTAAAAATCAAAGTTTGCCAGTTAGTATGATTATCTGACCATGCTGTCCATCTTTATGAAGGGGGCACGATATGGTTTTGCAAGGAGGTCTCACATGTACTTAAAAATTTCCAGAAGTTTCAATTGCACAAAAAAAAACGAATGTCCTCTACAAAATGCTCTGGGAGAACTGCTGAGAAAACAAAAGAAAACCTCAACAGACAACAAGAGAAGGCAGTCTCAGAGTTACTACAGAGAAAAGAGAGGTACTTTCTCATGTGAACCCCATGACCTTGGAAAATATAATGTTTCATGTCATCACATCGATACAGGCGATGCCAGGACCATAAAGCAGCCACCAAGGCGACTACCAGTAGTTCCACATGAGGAGGTTGAATTTTTTCTGAAAAAAAAAAAAAAAAAAAAAATGAAAGTATTTATGTGATAGAGTTATCAGTTAGTCCATAGCATTCTTCCATTTTGATTGTTAAAAAGAAAGTTGGCTCTATAAGATTTTGTGTTGATTAACTCCAATTTAATGTGACCAAGACTGATTCTTACCCATTCCCGAGGATAGACGACACAATAAAAAACTAGCAGGTTCACAGTGGTCTGCTTTAGACATGAAGAGCAAGTATGGGCAGTGCGAAGTGGCCCCAGAAGGCCAATAAAAGACTGCCTTTTGTGTCCAAGGGAAAGAAACTTGGCAATTCAAGGTTATGCCATTTGGTCTATTCAATGCTCCTTCCACATTTAAGTGACTGATAGAAATAGTTATCCCTATTGACTTTTGTCAGGTGTACCTGGACGACATTGTTTTCATATGACGAACATTTGAAGAACACCTAAAACACATTTGAATCTATTTTTCAGAATGTAGCAGCAGCAAGTATGAAATTAATTTCCTACAAAAATGCCACCATTTCCTACATAAAATTAATTTCTTGAGACATATTATGTCGGCCCATGGGATCGAAACAGCCCCAGACAAGACCAGAACAATGAGATATTGGCCTCTACCAACTGATAAAACTTAATTGCAAAGTTTCCTGGGCTTATGTGCTTACTACTGTTCATTTGCGTCTTGGTTCGCCATGGTCGCCAAGCCTCTGCATGAATTGAATGAGGCAAACAGAAATTTTTTTTTTGACACTGGAGAGCAAAATTGGTTTTAATTGACTAAAGGAAATTCTTATATATCCGACAGTGTTGGGCTTCCCGAGTAGAGAGTTAAAATACATTCTCTATACTGATGCTAGTGATGTAGGTATAGGGGTTGTGTTATCTCCGACTCAGGATGGAAAGGAGATGCTCCTGGAAGATTTCAGTAAGGTGTTACACAAGCCTGAGAGAAATTACTATGTGACACACAGGGAGCTTCTGGCTGTGATGAAGGCAATTGCACATTTTCACCCATATTTTTTATGAGCGACACTTCATCCTAAGAACAGATCACGCTTCATTATGCTGGCCACTGAATTTCAATAACACCGAAGGTAAAATAGCTCGGTGGATACTGCCCCTTGCATTCAATATTGTAGTGGAAACAAGCTGGGTGTCGACCAAGATGGGATGAGATATTCAGCCTAGGCATGACAACCAAGTCATACTGGGCAAAGTGGAATTCCCTTGTTTTGAAGAATGGCGTACCTTGCAGGAAATGGGAAAATAATGATGGGAGATAAATTAATTTAAAATTGATCCTACCAGAGTGCCGAATCCCAGAAGTGCTGTGTTGTGCAAACACAGCAGCAGGTGGTCACTTCGGTGTGAATAAAACCCTCGACAGAAGCCAATTAGATTATATTGGCTGCATGGGCGGGACGATGTTGAGAAGTGGAGTCATGTGTGTGATGCCTGTGCCGCGAGGAAGGGTCCGAGGGTTAAGTGATGATGTCCCCTTAAGAAATAAAATGTTGGGGCCCAATTGAAGAGGATGGTAGTGAATAGTCTCGGGCCACTACGAGTCGCCGAGAGCGGAAATCGATACTTTTTGGCAGCACAAGAATATTTTACAAAGTGGCCTGAGATCATACCAGAGACCAACTAAGTGGCTTGCCTGGTAAGTGAAGTACTTGTAGAAGATGTTTTCTCCAGGTTTGGAGTGCCACTCGAGCTTCATTATGATCATGGATGAAATTTCGAAGCAACTCTTTTCCAAGAGGCGACAAGGATTTTTGTAATGAAGAAAACTCATGCCACAGAATTACACCCTCAGTGAGATGGGGTGGTTGGAAGGCTAAATCGCACCTTTGGAACAGTATCAGATGATCTTCGTGGAAGACAACCAGAAGGACTGGGACTCCGTCGTACCCTTATTTCTCCTAGCATATCGTTCGGTAGTCCACGAGTTTACAAGGGAACCACCTTCAAAAATGCTTTTTTTGGGGGAGAGCTCTGCCGCCCTGGTGACATGCTGTTCAGATGTCCAGGGAAAGGAGAAGCAGTAATCCTAGAATATGCAACTAAACTATGTCAAAAGTTAGTCGACTTTCATGAGTTTGACTGGAGGTAACGTAAAATACGTGACATAATGAAAACACGATATGACCAGAGAATACCTGAATATACTTTTCAAGGACACCTGGTGTAGTTCTACAATATCTAAAAGTGGAAGGGATATGACCCGAAGATACAGAAATGATAAGGCCCGTGCCGGATCCTGAAACAAATCTCCGGTGAGGCCTAAGGTTGTCCAGATCGACCGACTGGCACTGTTCTAAGATCCAGTTGTTGGAGAGCCTGTCGGGACGAACAGGCTTAAGGAGGGGCCGGTGTTACACGCTTTCTGCCACACGGGGCGCAGGCACTATGCGCGGACTTGGCTCTGTGAGGTTTCCCACTTCGAACCTCCCCTCCCCCACCCCCAAAAACAGAATCGCTTGCGGTCCCGTTGCCAGGTGTCCGGGAATTATTGACAACTGCTCTGTCTGGTGTCACAGCCCCCCCCCCCCTCCTGCTGGTAAAGCCGACGACTTTAAAGGATGCGTAATAATATTCTAGGAATAAGACCCTCGGTGTAACGCAACATTTAGAGAAATTTCTGGGCGATGGACTACAACCCTATAAGTATCGCAGCGGTCCGAGGGCCGGCAGTCTGTTGGTAGACGTATTTGGCTGAGTGCGGTGAGGGTCATCGGTGAAGAGGACGGGCGTTGATGAGAGATTGCGATAAGACGAAGGACGATGGGTTTGTGGTGTGAAAGGATGAGATGATATGAAACCCAGCGAGTTAAGGCTACTGTAAATAATGACGCTCGGAGAAATCTAGAATATTGCGGAATGATGGAATCTTGACTAAACTGAGGTGGGGACTGTATGAACATGTGATATACTCTTTAATGTAAATATTGGAACTGAAAAATATGGACATATAATTTACAAAGTAATTCTTTAGGATTTTATACACTCTATTTTGACTTATTTTGGTTAGTAATAACATTGTTTTTCTTTGATGTAAATGTAATCTATACTGATTTAATTTATTAATAGTAGATAACAAGATATATCAATTTTTTGTGATAAACTTAGACGAAAGTATTTTTTTCTATATATGTTTAATAAATTAAGAAATTATAATCAAAATAATTATTTTAGTGAAACATCCACCCCTTAATGAACCTGGCTTAGCCCACTAACTTTTGAGAAATTATTGGAGTATAAGTATCTCGCTTCCAGACGAGCCTTAAAGATGGTTCAATAGGAATACTTCTGAATATGTGATACTGCGTGATACTTGATATATTTATATTCTGCATTCCGTCATTGAGATAACTGAGTGTGTTTGCAGTGGAAAAGGGGCTAGTGCGTGTTAGTAGATAATTAGAACACCACACTACCTGACAGTTAGGACGCTGGGTGAATGAGAGCGAGATTCCTGACACTGAATTCACAGCAAAGCTTCATAATGTGGGAGAGATTCAGCAATTCTCGTCTTATATGGACACCAGTTTGAAAGTAACCTCGTTTTGTACGACAGTTATTGTATTCTCTAAGGAGAAAAATTACATTCAGCATTTGTAGAGTTTCGTTGGCAGTGAATAACCAAAGCTCTACAGAAAAAGGTCTGATTTGCTCCTACAACTGACTAATTAGCACACAGTGTTGTCATCTGCAAAGTGGAATTCGACAAGTTCGTAGCGAAAGCAATATTTCGGCACTTGAAAATGTCCAGTACGAGATAAGAGCAGAACACCAACATACACATTATTCTAAACTGATGAATGATCACTGTCATATATTCCTGTGGTGTATAATGACATTACGGAATGGCTATTAAAATATCTAACAGTGAGATACTTCGTTGATATAAGATACTGCTAAATCCGATATTTTATTTTGTGTCTTCTGATTTCACAATCAATTAAATACATAATGGTTTTTAGGGTGGTAGCTATCGCCTGGTGGAAAGTTTGTGAAATGAGAGTTTCAGCTGCTCGCCACTTCTTAAATGTGGCGTGATATTAAATCCTAGATAAAAGTACTAATGGGAAAAATTGGAACATTATATATATTATACTAAGATAAATAAAACGGCCATTTGCAAGGTCCACGGCGTGTGCAAAGAGGTTGGGACCTATTGCTGAAGGGGCAGCGCCGATTACACTTAGAAATATACGGAGATTCAACAAGAGTTACATGGAACAGGATCTCAGCAGGAATTAGAAAGACGTGGCACACGATCTCAGCAAAAACTAGAGTGACGTAGAATAGGATTTCAGCAGAAACTAGCGTGACGTGGAACAAGATCTCAGCAGAAACTAGAGTGACGTGGAACAGGATCTCAGCATAAACTAGATTGATGTGGAACAGGATCTTAGCAGAAACTAGAGTGACGTGGAACAGGATCTCAGCAGAAACTAGAGTGACGTGGAACAGGATCTCAGCAGAAACTAGAGTGAAGTGGAACATGATCTTAGAAGAAACTCATGTGTATTTTCAGTGGTATTAAACCAAATAACGTCATTTACTTACAGAACAGGGCTATTTGAAGATCTGAAAAAGTGAAAATGGCTTTACAGTATAATGAATACATTTGTAATAATATATTTGGTTCACAGACAATTAAGTCCTTTATATATCAATAGTCTTTTCGTCTTGTTGTGTATGCTACCATGTATAACAATTATTATTGATTTTGGGCTAAGATTGATACGCACAAGCATTGCAAAACAGCCACGATTAAACATTATGAGATATAAGGAGGTGATTTATTAACAGCAATAATCAAACAACCAATATACGAAATAAATGGACTCATGCATTAATGTTTATAAAACTATATATTATTGTTTTAATAAGACGATCGGACATGGAACTGTATTCACTACCAGCGTTACACTAGGCAGAGAAATCATGGTTTATGTTATTTATAAAGCTGGACATTTTGTACACATTGATGAGAGATGTGACCAACATAGAGGCTGCAGGATAGAGTTGTACCTGTGATGGTCTGCAGGGGCTGAAGGCACACAGCTGCACCTCTATCCTCTTGCCACACGACAGTCCTGAGCCACTCGGCTGGCTAAGAATACTCCTAGTGCGTTGCCTGTAGGCGTTGGTGCCACATGTCATAGAGCAAGTAGACCACGCTGTCCACTGAGACAGCTCGCAGTCTATCTCCCCTGCAACACGTGTCACATATCACAATTTTGCAACATTTAAAAAGATTTTTATAATAAGTGACATTATTGAAATTGTACATTGTTGGGCCAGCAGAAGTTTACACACCAATTGTTGACCATACGTTTTTCGGACAAGTAACCAACCCATGGCTATTAGAGTAAATTTTAAAATAGTCGTGGAAGTGTGTTAATAAGCCATGGATTTTAACAAAAACTTCATAAGTATTGGATTTTTTTTTAAACATATTAATTCCCATTAGGGGCTTAATTTTGGTTGCACGATATTGACACAACTTAACAATAGTAACCAATTACCAACAATATTGTTCCAAACATTCACATAACGTTTAACAAACTAAATATATTTCATAGATACATGTTCTCATCTTTGAAAACAATCAGTTTATAAAATTCAAGAAAGCGGCAAAACTGAAAATACTTCTTCTTATACTGTGAAATTTAATTATTTTTACATACAAAACGATTTGTTGTAGTGGTGACAGACAATATAATGGTTCTCAATGTTGGCCCAACGAAATTATGCATACCAAATGCCGACATTATGCTTGCAACAAATAACCAAAAAATGCCCAACATAGTAAATTTTTAATAATATATCTTATATATGTTGAAAACCTTATCTAAAAAAAATTCATTATTTTGTTTCAATAGAAATGTAGTAATATCCATTGTTGTCATAAGGTCGGTGACACGATATTGGCGTAACTTAACATTAATACAATTGTGTAGGCAACATTGACACAACATACACTCAATTAAACTTATTCAAAAGAGAAGGGATCTAAAGTACTGAATATCCATCATAGTTTATAAAATACAAAGATGAGCATTGATGACAATCAGAACGTTTGTTCCTTGATTCGACGTAATATTTTAGTACCTCAACGTTTTCCCAACAGAAAAATACACATCAATTACGAACACTATGTTAACAACTTGTTACCGACCATTTACAAACCAGTTTAATTATTCAATATTTTATTTACGATATGTTCCGGCATTTCATGATTAAATGGCATCATTGTCTTACAGGTGCTAAGTAATGTGATAACATTTTCGTGGTAGCAAATTCTCTTTGGCATATTACAATAGGCCAGCTTTGAATTAATGTGTGTTTTCGAGCTCAACGTATACGCAAAATTTGCAACAAAATGTAAGCCGCAGGACCAACTTAGGCTGCCACTCATGCGATCAGAAGAGTGCAGGAAAAATGCCGACCTGTGTGAACGTGCAGTGGAGACGATCTCCTGACTCCCTGCGGGCTCCTAACAGAGATCCTCCTGCCCTCATCAGAAGCCCAGACGTCCTCCACATCAGAGAAGCTCTGTTCTTCACTGCTGGAGTCCAGACCGGCTCCAGGCTGTCCAGCACGGCGACCCAACATGTTCTTGTGAGGCTTCACTGCACACCAAAACACGCTCTAGTACATACACCGCAACAAAAGTTCTGCACCACTGGGATTCCTCAGATACTTGGTTGCTTACGGCCCTACAGAAAGTACGCGATGAAAATACGCACTGTCTATACAGACTGCCGTGCCTCACTTCAAGATATACACAAACAAGTACGAAAAAATGTCCTAACAAACATCCTTCATAAGCACCACATTACAAGTTGCGCAAAACTTTTTTATGTGTGTAGTATAACCTTCTTCGTTTTGGGACACCGATACGTGCTAAATGTTATGACTTCACCTTGGACAGACATCTATACTACAGGATGAAGATTAAATTCTACCCACAGGTGATTCCTAACCAAGAAACAAACACACACACACGTATGTGTGTGTGTGTGTATATATATATATATATATATATATATATATATATATATATATAAACTTTCGATGAGGGTTACACCCTTCCAGAACAGACTTAGGCTACACACACAATATATATATATCATAGTTTAGCTACAGCAGACATTTTAGAACAAGTAACCCACCTGCTATGAAGAATAAATATCTGAGTGTCTGGATAATGTAAGTCACATAAAACAAGGTGCCTCCTTAATCAATTTACAAGGAGGAGTTGCAATATCATTTGTGTATTTAAAAACGTAACCCTCCAGTATTTTTGTGTTGTCACTTGTGGGCTTAAGATCTACCCTACAAGGTTAACAAAAAGTTACGCTCGTATTTTTACCTAACACCACGATATTTTCGAGAAATGAATGCATAATGCTCAAACACCGCACGCATTGTGATCCAGTTATCGAACATTATGCATTAACATCTCGAAAACTGTGTCGTGTATGGTAAATACACAATGCGAACATTTCATCTGACCTTGTACGATACCCTCCGTACTTAAGGAAGACACTTGATATCAAAACCCAATTGTTTTGTGGTTTCACTTTTTCGTTAATAATGCATTCAATTGGAACTAAAATGTTTTTCTTTTATTCTGGCTAGCTTATTTTTCAGCTACTCTTTCAAGTGCACCTATGCTCTTCCAAATTTAACTTGGATTATAATTATTACTGAACCACGACAAGTGTGCAGACGGAAAATATGTGAACTACAAGGCACCGCCCCATCCCTCCGGTGTTGTCATACACAACCAGTGGAGGAGGGGAATAAAGCTCTCAGCTGCGGGTGGATTATGTACTATTGGCCATAACTGGTGCCACAGTATTTCCCATGTTTGTATGCTCGCGATTGATGGAGGTGTTTATGAGCACACAAATGATAGGTACAAGGTGTGAAATAAAGGTGGCAGTGGTGTAAGGTATTTAATAATGGCGCCATCTAGTAAGTCAAGTAATAAAACTTCAGTCACTCAGTGCAGAGGAGTGATAAGGGATGTGATTAATTATCTGGTAAGGGAAAAGCATTCGGACAACATTTGTTGATCCGATATGTCATTCTAATAAATGTGCCGCAGCAACAGTTAAATCGGAACGAAGTATATAAAAATTAGAAAAGAAGGAAAACAAGCTGATGCGAGTGATGAAAAATACATACACTTGAGAATAAAAGCGAGAAAACTTAAAAAAAAAAATATTTTTAAATTGTTATGATTTTGGTGTAATTTGGCGTACCATATGTAAGTGTTATACGGTTGAAGGAGATGCCCCGATAAACAAATAGTCAATGGTTTTAAAATAGGGGATATATTTTGCTTATAAATGGGAAGCTTTGAGACAAAACCATAAATAATTGGCTATCACTTCAAAAAGTATAAATACAAACAAAAGCCTTTAATGTCAATAAATGACATTGCCGCCTAAAGAAGGGAGTATTCATGGTGAATGTATACACATGTGTATATATATATATATATATATATATATATATATATATATATATATATATATATATAATAAGCTTTCGTATTCTTGTATAGACAATGAAGTTTCTGCAATACTGTTGCATACATTCATGCAGGCGAGTGAACACACGACAGTTTCAACAGTTGTGGGGTTTTCCCCTACTCGCAAGGTCACCCTGCTTGCTACCTGCTGCTAGTACTGCTGCCATACCCCTCATCGGCAGCACACTTGTCGCGGTCGAGTTATATTATTTAATTTTACTCTTTTTTGATGACGAATCACCAGCAAAGTTAGTCAGTGAAGTTTAGTTCCATCTGGAATATCTGCTCAGTCTGATGATGGCCTTCTTAGCTTTAGGTGACATAAATTCTTTTAGTTTTGGTAACTTCGAATTTGGGAAATCATTGTTTAACATATGTGTAATAAAATGATTTTAATTATAATACCAGGAGTTGTAAACACATAAGTTTATTCCACTACTATTACTGTTTGTTAATATTATATTATCTCTAAACTACAGAATTATTGAAGGTCGGAGTAAAAAAATAGAGATGGCACACATTGAGGTGAGAAGTTTCCATTCATGGCATTAGTTCATATAATTCATCAAACACAGCAAGCTGCATTCCAATTTATAGAGAAAGTAGCATCAAAGAAAATGGTGCAGCCACCATGTAGATATATGTAAATCCCTAGGAGAACAAAACACGTATTATAGAAGGCAATGAATAAAAAAATCAATGTGACTACATTGCATGTATGCAGGACCACTAGTAGAGCCTAAAAAAAATAGATTGTAAATAATTTGTGATCAAATAAAAATATTAATAATATGTATTCATTTACCAAAACAACAAATAATCTAACAGCAATAAATGAAAACGAATTAAGTTAAAAATAAAACCATCATATATTTATCTCCATCAGCCCCAGCAGCAGCATTGTCACTAATAACATCCTTAACATCAATAACATCACTACCAGTTGGATACATCCCTCAGATCTTCACCTTCATCAGCATCGCCATCGGCATTGTCACTAGTAACATCCTTAACTTCACTATCATCACTACCAGTTGGGTACATCCCTCAGATCTTCACTTTCAACAGCATCGCCAACGGCATTGTCACTAGTAACATCCTTAACTCACTATCATCACGACCAGTTGGATACATCCTCAGATCTTCACCTTCATCAGCATCACCATCGGTATTGTCACTAGTAACATCCTTAACTTCGCTATCATCACTACCAGTTGGATACATAAATCAGATCTTCACCTTCATCAGCATCGCCATCGGCATTGTCACTAGTAACATCCTTAACTTCGCTATCATCACTACCAGTTGGATACATCCCTCAGATTTTCACCTTCATCACCATCGCCAACAGCATTGTCACTAGTAACATCCTTAAGTTCACTATCATCACTACCAGTTGGATATATCCCTCAGATCTTCACCTTCATCAGCACCACCATTTGCATTGTCACTAGTAACATCCTCAACTCACTATCATCACTACCAGTTGGATACATCCCTCAGATCTTCACCTTCATCTGCATCGCCATCGCCATTTTCGCTAGCAACATCCTCATCTTCACTTTCTTCACTACTAGTTGGATACATCCCTCAGATCTTCACCTTCATCAGCATAGGCATCGGCATCGTCGCTGGCACCGTCTTTATCGCCATCGTCATCACAGTCACATGGATAAGTCAACTCTTGTGACTGTCGGAAGGTTTTCCGTTGTTTAGATTTTTGATTGTCCGCTTAGGACAAAACGGGATATGAACTTAGGAGAAAGTTGGATTAATATATCATGTTTATGTTCTTCTCTGCTACTTTTTCTGGTGTACCTAGTGCTCCCTGAAAATATTCAAATATGTATTGCATGCTTCCTGGCTTCTCCTGTTAATTGTCCAATTGGAAGCAATGCTGAAATGATTAATTCCATTAGGCATATGAAATACTTACGCCCTGTCGGTGGCATATAGTACCATGTATACCATTCAATGAATTACCTTGCAGTGTTATATGTGTAAGTCGAACATGTGTCAATGTAAATATCATAACTACATGATACGTTCATCATTATTATAAGTATCTTCTCAAGTACATTTCTATTTATGATTGTGAATTCAGCAGAGAAATCTGGATTTGAAAAAAACGGTCTCGCTGTATTTCCGGTATTCATATTGCCGAAGACTAGTAATGTTTGTCTGCAATGAAATCACAGCATTCTCGAAACTCTCTCTGAATCAAGCTATATTTGCAGTGTCAATATCTTTGTCACTTCCTCGAGCTTGTTACATCGTGAATGGCAATGTATTAGCCAAATGTACATGCCATTGGAACATGCAAATCCACTCATGTATGACAGACATACCGAATTGAATGATATCTGTATTTATTTCCCTACAAATTATTGCTCTACATTATTAACTAACTTCGAAGTAGCACCACACTAGTAGTGTCTTGCGTTGATGTGGCTTGTGTCAGAGCATTACATACTTTGCCGTCTATCATTGCTCCTTCAAGTCTTTGGTTTCTGTCATTTTGTAAGAGCGGATTTCGAATCAAATGAATGTTCCGGTCGACCTCGTTTGTACCATGTACACTCACAAGATTAAATTGAAAACTCAACTATTCTTATAACATTTCTCAAAAGTTTCTTTTATTCTGCACGTTTTCATCCAACGGGACTTACATGGAGTTTTAAGTGAAACAACTTTGGTGCCAAGTGATCAAGATTTGATGACCTTCACTTTTTTTCTTTTATGTGAGCTTTTCTCTTACGGAGTTCAATTTTGAATTTTTGTTGCCGCTTGTAGAAGGTTTTACTATATCTAGGAGTTCTCTCCTCATGATAGAAACAGTTTTACAGTCCAAACAGTGTGACATGCTACCACACAGTGGTTCACATTTTCCCTCACTCTGCTTAATCGTCAAATATTCCGACCATGGCCTATTTTAGTTTTTATATTTTCTGCCAGGTTTTGTTGCCTTTTTCCCCAGTGTTCGACGTGCTGCTAGAAAGACGAAACATGAACATCGGCTAAAGGTAAAGCGTTAATTCTCCTCCGAGTACCCATGTTCAAAAATAATCAAAACCATATTGTTTGCAAATTTCAATACAAAGTGTTGTGTGATTTGAAACATAATGTTTCAGTGTTGATAACATTGCAGAAATTTAGTACAAACAGTTAATGGGTTCTCTTGAAACTTCGAAAACAATTTTCTGTTCCGTGTTTTGACATTTTAATCCTTCTATATTTACTTTTAAAATTTAAATTTTTGTTGTTCTATTTACTAAAAGCCATGCGGCCATCATGTAAACATGTGGTACAGAAACATAAAATGTTGCAAATATGTCAGTTTTTGAGCTCATTTGTGTAGAATGAAATTAATAATAGAAATCAGTGGCAGTTAGCTTAAACAATATACATTTTATTTGTTATATTCTATCATTGCCGCATGAGAAAAAATAAACAAATTTCACATCCAAAATTCTGAAATATATTTTAGTCTTTGAAAACCTACCATATCCATGGTCATGTCAAATTTAGTACCAGTATGTACCAGTTTTGCTACTCATGTGTGCTGTAGAGTAGAAATATTCAGAAGACTTTAGTACCAGTATGTACCAGTTTTGCTACTCATGTGTGCTGTAGAGTAGAAATATTCAGAAGACTTTAGTACCAGTATGTACCAGTTTTGCTACTCATGTGTGCTGTAGAGTAGAAATATTCAGAAGACTTTAGTACCAGTATGTACCAGTTTTGCTACTCATGTGTGCTGTAGAGTAGAAATATTCAGAAGACTTTAGTACCAGTATGTACCAGTTTTGCTACTCATGTGTGCAGTAGAGTAGAAATATTCAGAAGACTTTAGACACGAGCCGATATTTAGGTGTACCTACCACATGCAGCAATCTTGCATTTCCTTCTCTTCTGAAGTTTTTTGGGGCAAGCTTTTCCTCCATTTTTTGTTGGGACCTGAAACAACATAACTTCCTTTAAGCTTATCTTAACTACTAAGAGAGCTTTCTATCCTCGTAAGTAATAAATAAAGTACAATTGTGTCATAAGAACGAAAATATTTATATTCTGTTGAGGATTAAAAATGCTATTAGAAACTAGTACAAGATTTCAAATTGTAAAGTGTTGTTTTACCAAGATTTTTAAATGCCATTTATGAACATTGCATGAAACAAAATAAAATAATAATTTTAAGTTCACTCAGTTGATCACATTATATGAAACAAAAAAAAAATCATTTTAAGCCCACTCTGTTGATCGCATATAATATAAGTAATCATGTTATAATTCAAAAACGGATTTATTAACTACACACTTGAGATTCGTCAATTTATAGTAAATTCATAAATTTTCCCATGTATGTCCATCTTTAGAGGGCGTACAGCAATTTTCACAGCAAAACGTAAATAATATATTTCCATTATTTTAAGATATTTTATTTTATAGCTTTTATTATATTTCATTGTGAAAACCAGCTGAAATATACAGTAACCAAACACTTCTATGTATGCGACTACAAAGTTGAGCAGAAGTGTGGTCAACATTGACTCTGGGTTGTCGCTATGTTCCCAAGTTCCTCTATTTCGTAATACCATTTAAACAATTGACCATTATTGTTTAGAAGGCAGGCAGGCAGGCGGGCGCCTGGCGAACAGTGAGTGGCGATCACAGTACAGGCAGCCTGGACAAGATGTAGGAGGTGACAAACTGTGCGTGTGGATGCCCATTGATGTGCCACATGCGTGAGCTCATAAGTGAAGTCATGTGCAACACATGTCTGTCCTCACGCTCGTTGTGCTGGTACATGACGCTCAGCCAGCCACTCCGCGAACCACTCATCAAATACTGTATATACTTCACTCACGCTGCACTTGTTCCAACGTGAGGACCAATTTCTCGGCAGAGTAATCCGCAATACCAACAAGCCACTATTGTGCTGTGGTCAAATGTGGAAACCTTTACATATGGTTGTCGAGTTATTCGATGCTGCACACTCACAGTGGTACTACATGTCGTACCTGATCTCCACTTATATATCAGTGTCGCCTATTGGTGTATGTACTGCCCCAATCGGCTCAACAACTAATCACGTCATTGCCCTAGTCTGCTTTACGCATTCCGCTAATGTGGCGCTTTTCAGGTGCGTCCTTCCTGCTGTTGCAATTTTAATGGTGAGTTATATATATATATATATATATATATATATATATATATATATATATATATATATATATATATATCATTAGAATCACCAACAACATATATATATATATATGTTGTTGGTGATTCTAATGATAATTCAAATACAATCAAACACGTTAATTACTTATGACCATGTCATGCGACTCTAATATTTGTATTGTTTTGAGTGGTGGAGACAAGGCTAGGTGAAAGCGGTAATTTCCCCTCTCACGTGTTTAATTTATCATATAGATTGTCTTATAATTCAACAAACTCAGAAAGAAAATGCAGTAAATTTATACAAGTTCTTGTTAACTCATACGCACAAATAACCTTTATTTTCAATGCGGCTCCATACTAGCGCATAGCTTAGTAGTCATTATTTTTGTAGGTTTTTGACTAATGGAAGAGGAGTGAGCTGTGAATGGACTGGCTGATAATTGACATGAAAACGAGTGCATAGCACATTTCTCCATGCAAGACGATGCTCTAAATGTCAGAACGTATAGAGTAGGAGCTCCAGGCTCGCATAGAGTATAGCGGCTCCAGGTTCACATAGACCATAGGGGCTCCAGGCTCACATAGTGTATAGGAGATCCAGGCTCGCATAGCGTATATGAAGTCCAGGCTTATTTAGAGTACAGGATCTCCAGGCTCACATAAAGTAAAGGAGCTCCAGGCTCACATAGAGCATAGGAGATTCAGGCTCATATAGATTATAGGAGCTTCAGGCCCCCATAGAGCATAGGAGCTCCTGGCTGAAATAGAGTGTAGGAACTCGTGGCTCACATAGAGTGTAGGGGCTCCAGGCTCACTTAAAGTATAGGAATCTCAGGGCCACATAGTTTGTAGAAGCTCCAGACTTGCATAGATTATAGCAACTCCAGACTCACATAGAATATGGGACCTCCACTTTCATATTGCGTAAAGGAGCTCCAGACTCATAGATTATAGGAGCTCCAGGCTCACATAGAGTATAGGAGATCGAGGCTCACATAGAGTATAGGAGCTCCAGGCTCACACTCCCAACACTGGAATGCTCACTGCCACTACAGCTGTCATAAGCGACGAGGATAGGATATGAGGTTAGATGTCTCTATATGTGAACAAGTCCTTTGATGTGTTTATGTACTTTCTTTCACCGGTTCTTAATGCATTTAGATATAATTAAAATTGTTAAAAGTATTTTATTCATATAAAAACACTTGTCTATCAAAAATTTTTGACAGCGGCCTAAGAAGGAGGTCTTTACACTAGCTGTACTCGCCAGCAATGAAATATGGCTCCTTAATATCGCCGATAGTTTTGCTAAATGCAGAGCACCACTTGTACATTTGTGGAATATAAGCATTGTGCAAGTGCAGCATTGCTAGCATATTTGTTATTATTTTAATAAAACCCATGCAATTTTTGTGAACAAATTATGAGTACATATCTTTACTATGAACTGTGCATAACATTTTATATATACATTGCTAACACATATTAATGATTAAATTGTGGGTTTTGGCATGCTTGTATGTACCACAAATGCTGCGGATACTTGGAAATTTTTATTAAATTCTTGGGCACAAAGCAGTGGCGGCTGGTGACTTTTGAAACTGGGAGGGCTGTAGCGATCCTAACTCATATCATTAAAAATATCATTTTTTAAATAGACACAGTGATAAATATATTACGTACGACAGGCTTAAGTAAGTGTAGCTTATGTAGCTAAATACAAAAAATAAGTGTGGTTGTTTGAAGAAATGGTCAGCATATTGTGCCGATGGTTCAGATCTAATCACTACCACAGGTATGAATTTGTTTAAGTTTGTTTAGGTTATATGTCTTCCAACCAGTACCTACATGATGTGGTGCATTACACGAGACGACGAGAGATAACATAATAATACCAATTCTGCCATACTAATAATGATAATAACTTGAATATACTAAAACAAATATTTTTAAAACCAAATACTAATTTACATAACCTATAGTACATACAACATTCTTGTAAAATTTTAATTAGAGGATGAAAGTGGAATATCTTATTAATATATTTGTAAAAATTATCAATTCGTCAACCTGTACGCGCTATATAAATAGCAATGTATATTCACCTTAGCAAGCAATGAAAATTTTATGGCATTTTTTAAATGTTGCGAACATGATTTATGTATTTTAACTTTTTCTCCCAAATGTTTTAAATCTTTTACTCCATTGATAGTCCACGCAAGAACATTAGGTTTCATTAGTAAAACAAATTAAACAAAACAACACATTTCCAACTTCCCACCCGCATAGACAGTCCGCGAAATTGTATGTACTTACGTCGAATTTTCTCGTATACGAACAATTTACTACATTGGCTTTGTTTTTGAATTATATTTAACTGTGGCCTTGCTGGTCCCAGATTCTGTAGCTCTAGGTTATTCTCGTAATCGAAAATCTTTGTCGTAATAAGGTTTACAATGTTACTCGCCGAATTAACAATTATTTACCAAGTTTACACAACACGACATTAAAAACTATTCAACCCTGCATCTGACCGATGCTCATGGCTCATCATTAATTAACAACAAACTTATTCGGAGTATTACATACTATATTTGAAGCTCACGCGAGTTTGAACGATATCTATGGGGGAAAAAAAACTAATCTAAATAAATACAAGCATTGTTATGAAATGTGTATAACAACTGCAAAAGAAAGGAGCGTGAAAGTGTGTTTACAAAAATGTAGTTTTGGTAGCTTTGTCAAGTTCCAGGAAACGGTTTTTTTTTTGTGTGAGAGCAGGGGCTCTCTCCGATTCACAGCATGCGATTGGCTGACAAAGGCTGAGCCGCTGAAGTCTTCCCTCCATCACGTAACACCCCTAGTCCATGTTATGGTCATCTCTTTCTACTAGCTCTACCCACTTCGGGGCGAAGAATCTGCCGCCCCATCACTCGACATTTCCAAAAACATTTCTCTCGTGGCAAGAGTCTCGTCCATCTCAAGAACATTGGCTGCGAAATAACCTCCGTATTCGTACACAGTATTATTTACTGAGTAGCAGATAAGTAGAGGTATGCGTTCTGAGATTATATTAGGAGGGCTGCGCCCCGCAGCCCTACCTTAGCAGCCGCCACTGGCACAAAGTAATATAAATGTTACAAAAGGAATGATGTAGTTGGTTTGCAACAAAAATTACCTATGTGTATTGCTGAGAATATGGATTACTGGTGCTATCAATCCTAAAATGTAATATAAATCACTGTTACAAAAAAATTATATGTTTAATGTCTGAAATATTGTGATGGTTATATATATATATATATATATATATATATATATATATATATATATATATATATATATATATATATATAATATAGTAGTAATTGTAACTATTAGGGCAAAGGGAAAGCATACGCAGGATTCCAGAAGTCGGAGCCGAAGCTACCAGCAAGTCAGCCATTTTTTCCCTCAAAATCAAATATTTTACCAAAAATCTCTTCAGAAATAAATTATTTTACCAACAATAAATAATTCCCAAAAACTGTCCCATTATTCGAAAAATGTGAAAAAAGAGCCACCTGCATGAATTCCAAATAAAATAATAAAAATAATAACTCCCCCAAAAATGTAATTTTCAGCCAGAGCAGGTGACCGGCATATGTGACTCAGGTAGCCTTGGAGCCAGGAGAGCGTGAATTCAGAAGTTTTTCCTTAAACGTTTCCCTTTCTTCCCAAAAAATTTCCCTTTTTTCTCGAAAAAGTTCGCTTTTTCCTTAACGATTTCCCAATCGTTTAATTTTTTTCTTCAAAAATCCTACACAATTATTATTATTAACCCATTATTTTTAATTTAAGAATATTTATATAATTAAAAAATGTTAAAAGTAGAAATATTGAGTGTTATACATCATTGGACTCATCTTTTCAAGGTGCATACGGTCGTGATGTCATATCGATTATGTTACCAAATGCCATTGTAACCATTTTGGATTATTTGAGGTACATTCATACCTGCTGCTCGGCATCTCTTCCCACACCGCTCGCAGGTCGTTGAGCGTGATCGACATGCTCACGAAGCACTCGGCTGTCTGGCATCTCTTCCCACACCGCTCGCAGGTCGTTGAGCGTGATCGACATGCTGCACTCGGCTGTCTGGCATCTCTTCCCACACCGCTCGCATGTCGTTGAGCGTGATCGACATGCTCACGAAGCACTCGGCTGTCTGGCATCTCTTCCCACACCGCTCGCCTGTCTGGCATCTCTTCCCACACCGCTCGCAGGTCGTTGAGCGTGATCGACATGCTCACGAAGCACTCGGCTGTCTGGCATCTCTTCCCACACCGCTCGCAGGTCGTTGAGCGTGATCGACATGCTGCACTCGGCTGTCTGGCATCTCTTCCCACACCGCTCGCATGTCGTTGAGCGTGATCGACATGCTCACGAAGCACTCGGCTGTCTGGCATCTCTTCCCACACCGCTCGCCTGTCTGGCATCTCTTCCCACACCGCTCGCAGGTCGTTGAGCGTGATCGACATGCTCACGAAGCACTCGGCTGTCTGGCATCTCTTCCCACACCGCTCGCAGGTCGTTGAGCGTGATCGACATGCTGCACTCGGCTGTCTGTCATCTCTTCCCACACCGCTCGCATTTCGTTGAGCGTGATCGACATGCTCACGAAGCACTCGGCTGTCTGGCATCTCTTCCCACACCGCTCGCCTGTCTGGCATCTCTTCCCACACCGCTCGCAGGTCGTTGAGCGTGATCGACATGCTCACGAAGCACTCGGCTGTCCGGCATCTCTTCCCACACCGCTCGCATGTCGTTGAGCGTGATCGACATGCTCACGAAGCACTCGGCTGTCCGGCATCTCTTCCCACACCGCTCGCATGTCGTTGAGCGTGATCGACATGCTCACGAAGCACTCGGCTGTCTGGCATCTCTTCCCACACCGCTCGCATGTCGTTGAGCGTGATCGACATGCTCACGAAGCACTCGGCTGTCTGGCATCTCTTCCCACACCGCTCGCATGTCGTTGAGCGTGATCGACATGCTCACGAAGCACTCGGCTGTCTGGCCTTGTCAAAACGATCATATCTCTAGGAACCGACGCTCTTGTAAAATGTTATCATGTAAATTTCACTTTGCCATGACAGATGGTAGCATTAAACAAAAGAAAACTTCCCCTCTTAGTAATAGGATTCAAACTCACGTGACCTCGGATAGGAGTCCAGTATAGTAATGATTAACCTAAATGTTTTTTTTACACTTCTTTTGCTGTTGTTTGTTGACGAGTTGAATTAGACGAAGTTCAAGTAATACCGACTCGCTAACAATTTCTCAGTGCGACAAGTAAACCGGAAATCTACTGCGGAGGGGCTGGGTCGTGGACCCGCGACCCCTGTAATATAAGTCGGCCACACTTCACCTGAGCCATGGAGGCTGGGCGACCTACAGACCGACCATGGAAAACAATGCTTCAATGTTGTGTTAAAATCCTTTCGTTACTTTCTGAATTATAAATGCTTATGCTCGTATTGATTGTTCTATATATATATATATATATATATCATTTTTTAATAATTATATAGCAGGTCGGGTTGTAAGCAAACAAATATTTATAGTTACAGGTGAATATAATCTGCGAACTCTTAGGAGACATGCCGTCTAGTGAAATTCAGATTGAAAGTATAATTCCTAGCTCCAACTTTTTAAGTCCTTTATAACCATAGCGATTAGCCTATATATTATTATTCATAGTGATGTTTTTAACGATATTTGTTTATATTAGTGTAGTTACGATAGAGGATTAAAAATTAGAAACAATGTAATACATATAAATATTTTAAAACTTATTAAAATATATTACTACAAAAACCCTTTTAAAATGGCTCAAGCTGCTTATATAACAACACTCACAGGTCCCATTCGACCCCTAGAATGTGCCGCTTTAAATGCGTCATTACAGTTTTATATGCGCCACCAAGAATCTTATATGTAGTATGCCACTGAGAGTTATCAAATATGTTACAATTAAATTTTCTTATAATGCCACTGTTAATTAAAAATGAGTCTTTTTCTGAAGTTTTTAAGTCATCAGTACGATTGCAAGTAATTTTATTATTAATTTTCTCATGGTTTTCATTATTTTATTTATTGCTGTAATTGCTTAGTTTATGTTCTTTTTTAAATATGTGAGATTAATTTCGTTAATGATTAAAGTCAATTTATCTGGTAAATAATACATTTTTTTTCAGTTCGAAGGATTTAAACTCTTTGTAATTCATAACCGAAGACTAGAGATCAGATAATTTCTTATGTTAGTTTTCGTGTGGGTAAATATTTTATTAATTTTGATATTTCGTTAATTTGGCTATTTAAGTAATTTTTATTTCTATATTTCGGGCCAGTTATACATTGTTTACTAATTTTATATCAATTAAATTTTCTGTTCAATGGTTTTTTATCAACACAGTTCAGGGTTATTACTTTCTGTTTTTACCTCTTAAGCTTAAAGGAAGCCTTTCCAAGTCAGCATTTCGCGCTTTCATTTCTCGTCTAACCGGACGTAAGCTGCGCCGTCGGCAGATTCCTTTGTCGCGTCACCCGTTGTTCAAGTTCCGTGACGGCTGTGTTCACTAAGTACTCGTATGATCATGCACTTGTCGTATGACTTCAGATAAATAAACCTCTTTCTATCAACTGAAATTTGGTCATGTTCGCTACCGTGTGCTTTGCTCTCGTCCCTTGTGGACCGCCAACCTCTGCACCTGCCTTTTCACTCTTCGTTGCAACGTTGTTTGTCGCTACGACGTACATTTTGCACCTCTGCACCTGCCTTTTCACTTTTCGTCGCAACGTTGTTTGTCGCTACGACGTACATTTTGCACGTCTGCACCTGCCTTTTCACTTTTCGTTGCAACGTTGTTTGCCGCTACGACGTACAGTTTGCACGTCTGCACCTGCCTTTTCACTTTTCGTCGCAACGTTGTTTGCCGCTACGACGTACATTTTGCACGTCTGCACCTGCCTTTTCACCTTTCGTCGCAACGTTGTTTGTCGCTACGACGTACATTTTGCACGTCTGCCGACACACTTCGGCTTGGCTCGTCGCTACCATAACGTTGTTTCGTCGGGTTGAAGCCATCGTAGTCCCTTCCTGGACAATTTTCTAGTGTGATTTCATAAAACACACTACTTTTGCACCACGAAGAGTACAGCCAAGTACTGTGTCGTAGCTCGTCATTTTTGGAGTATTTTGGTGTTTTCGGCCTTCTCGTAATGGGATAGAATTACTCCTGTTTACCTTCTTGGGGAGTAGAGTACTTAATTTTCCCTATACTCTCGCTCATGCACTCATTTCCGATTCGAATGTTTTGTTTTGGAGAGAGGTTCCTGAATACCTCGAGTTTCCCACAATGTCCGTTGCTCCCGGAATTGTTCTCCGTGTGATTGCTGTAACTACAGTATGCCTTGAGTTGTGCAGTAAGCCAACAGTAAGCCATCGTCTGATGGCTGCGTCCATGCACACAGTTCTAAAACTACCCTACTTTTCTTCTCTGCTTCCTACACACTCCACGTCAGATTAGTCAATACGAACTTTTCGGTTTTGTGGTTTTCTTTCAACTCTGCCAAAGTCAGTGAACTCTCTTTCGAATTAAAATGAAGAATATTATAAATTTAAAAAAATATGTTGTTGTTACAACAAGAATTCTATGTAAATCTCCTGGAACTGTTATGAGTTTAAAATATTTTATGGTCAAAGTAAACTCTTTTATGATAGGTAATGTAAACAAATAGTATAGTGTGCTGTAAGGGGTGCATCTCCGCGTTATTTAAAATCTCTGGATTACATTTTACCATCCCGTACCTAGTATTGTGTGAGATGTCTTTTGTTGTGATTTCTTGGAAATAATGAAAATAATGAAAATATATTAATAAATATATATTAAACAAAAACAGACATGGAAAAGATAAAATTAAATGAATGATTAATAACTTGTGCCACACAACCGCAAGTTTCCTTATTTCGAAATTCCTCTGGGCTCCCTTGAATATTGTGGCAAGTGTGCACTGCTTTGATTAACTGTAATTAAGACAAATATCTTAAATATATTGGTTTTGGAAAATTCGTTTTATTTTGTGTCCCATGTCCCTCAATTGGCCTGCCAGATTATTTCGCTTCCAGTTCTTTTTTCGAGTACCGCGGCATTCGTTAATGCGTTCTTTCGGGCCGCCACGTTTGTGTGTGTTATATTTGATGTTCTGTTCATGCCAAGGACTCGTTAGCATAATGATGTTTGTTTCTTGGTTACAGTCATGTGGACGGATGTGGCGGCACAAAAGTGGTAGCAAAGCATGGTCCTTTTCGCAAAGTCACTGCGGTGACTTTTTTGTGGTTTTGTGGTTGTGTGCGTGTGATTCAATTTATATTCTTTTTAATATCGAATGTAATAACTAAGTATTCTACTGTGCAGCATTGTATTATTTATATTTTAATGTTCGTTGAAACTGTTATAGGATTTGTTGTTCCATTTCAGTAATATTTTAATGTTCCCGAGTCACATGTGTTCAATGTTCACGTGACACGTTTTGTTTTAGACAAGTTTATCTTGTTATGTGATATTCTTTGATATCGGCTCTATGAACTTGGCAGTTAGTGTTTGTTTTTAGAGTGCACGAAGTATTTCCCCGAAATGTTATTATGGTGTGTTATGTGTTTTACCCTGCGCTTACAGGTCCGCTGTTGTTTTGTTTTGGCATGCAGGTATATACTGCATTTCTGTGTTCCTTCGACACCAGGTATGTAGGCCTAACTTGATCCATTGTACGACTAAATGGTAATGTTATTCAAGTTTGTACTTAAAATCTCGTTTAGTTTGCGTAAAGTGTGGTTTTTATACGTGCAAGCAAGTACATTCTTATTTTGGTTTTATGTGCCCAACATTTGGATACAGTGGATTTAGTTTCAGACATTTTGAAGTTTTTGATCAATGTTTATTACGCGACTATAATAGTGTGTTGTTTATTTCAGTGCACATCATGTTTTAATTATTGAAATTATCTGTATTTTATTTTTCTATTTGCATGTGGAAAGTCACATAAGATTTAGCAATGTGTTTTCATTCGATGCATCATAACATGGCGAGCTCTAGAGTTTTCTATTGTCACGGTGGTGCTAACCTGACGCGATATAAAAGCACTAGTTCATGTCGTATTTGGGTTTACATTACGTCGGTATATATTTTGTTGAATAAGTTAACTATCGTTATTTTAGTAAGTTCAGCGCATATTTCAAAGTCGCGCCACATTACCTGCCCTAATTTGGTAAACTTTAATGATTAATGTTTCATGCAAATTTATCTTTAGTTTCGTGACTTTTGTGTGTTTTGAGACAGTGTTTTGATTACTAGCTTCGTTGTTGTCATTTCGGTTGTGTTTGCTTATCTGTGAGATTGTTAAGAATTACTTAGTTTCTATGACCATATTATTTTTTCATTCGGCGTACTTCGTTTTGTTTACAAAATAAGGTTGACATTAAAGAGCCTAATTTTTTTAGACTTCATCGTTTAATAGCCTTGTTTGCTTTGCAGTTGTGACACTCCGGTGCACTCTACTCCTTTCTAAAAATACATAGCTTTAAGTAACTTTGCATCTGGTTTATATTATTATTATTATTTTAAAGAGTTATTGGACTTACAGGTGAACTCTAGTTTGCCATTATGTGTTTTTCTGGTGCCACAAGGACCAGATATGTACTTCAAGTTTGTCACACTCTGCATCTGTTGTAGTGGCTTAAGTTTTGGACAGAGCACTAAATTGAAGGGTTTTGGGTCGTGGGTATACCACTCGTGTTTTTTTTTGTTAGTGGCATACGGCCATTTCTTCGTTCGGGTGATTCGGACGTTCACTTTTGGATGACGCCTCACTACAAACCAGAAGTCATCTTGGAAGATCGTAGAGCTACATGTGTCAAGTTTAGCGTATTACTTTTTTTGACCATTTTCACTCAAAAATCAATTCTCTATTGCTTAATTTGTTAAAGTAATTTTCAAATTATTTTTAATTCAAAGAATTTATTTACTTTTCATTCGAAATCCAAGTGTTACCAGTGTGCCATTTTGTTTCACTGTGTGCTGTCTGCAATTTTTTTTTTTTTTGTTATAACTTCTGCTCTACTTTGAAATTTAGATAATTTACTAATGTTTTTGCAGGTTTGTTTTTCTAGTCCTTTGGTACTTGTTTATTCGGGTATTGTTTTAGTTTCCGTGCACCATGGCATTTCTTCAGCGTGGAGTTGGCCAGGGCAGCTGCCTTCCCCTGTGTTGACTGCAGAGAGCACACTATTTCCCAGATGTTTCTTGTGGGGTCCATGCTGTGATGATCTTCTGCTCGGCGAGACGGCTGTGTGGTTCCATCGTCCCTGCACAATTAAGGTAGTCTCCATCATTTTTGTTTGTTCTCAGGTTTAGAACCAGGTTTCGTTCCGTATTTTATTTTCATGTCTGGGCATGTGTTGCAAGCACATTTGTTTTGTCTTTTCTGAACCTGAGGACAATTTCCTAAATTTTTACTCTTTTGATTCGGTGAACTTTTTGTTGTAGGGCTGGTATGGGGCGGTATTATAGCATTGCAGCTCGTAAAATATCATCTACCTACCTAACCTCAACTTAGGTTACGGGATGCTTTTGGATTTTAGGTCGATATTGTTGGTGATCTAGAAATTTTGGTAGCCTTGATTATTTTTTAAGATGTTTTCCAATTAAATATATATTTTTATTGCATTTTGCTCTTGATTGCATCAGTTTCCCTTGTGTTTCAGTGAACTAGTTGTGTATTGCACGCACTCTCAGTCGGGTAGTTGACATGTTGTTGGAGTTGGTGCCAGACACTACAGTTTTATCTGATCTGTTAATTGTTTTGGGATCCTCAAAATAGTTCTACAAGTATAGGACCTACATACCCTGGCTGTAGTTTGATTCTTGTATAAAGTTGTTTTATTTTGGCTGGCTGCTCCTTTTCTTTCTGGCTTTGCTTGGTTTTGACAATGGACTGATCACCAACTGGTTCAGGTCGTTTTGGGTTTATTTCTGTTTGTGTGCTAATGCAAAAAATTCTTGGTACTAAGATAAGTTAGTGCTCAGTGAAATTTTATTTGTGCATTAAAGGTAATTTAAGGTTGTTTTTGTAAATTAACTTTTTCAGCATTGTAATTGTATTGAATTTTGAACCTATTTTTATATAAAAAAATATATTGGTTTTACTTGTGTCTTGAGTCGAGTGAGTAGCTTCGAAACTATTTCATGGGTAATATTTTCTTGAGGAATTACTTTTATTAAACATTTTTTTTTTTGTGTGATAAATCAATTTTGGCTATATTCGCTATGAGTATACCATGTGGTTTGTTTCAGTTTTGTGTTTCTGTTATTTGTATAAGATAATTCGAATTGTGCAGTTGTCGGATACAAGACTCTAGCAGCAGAATCTTATACTAACTTTTGTGTGACAAATTAGAGCAAGTGCTTTGTGACGTCCATGGATCTTGTACTGTGTGGATTTATGTTTTTCTATGAGAATGATGCATCTTATATAGTGTCGTGTTGTTGTGAAAATAAGTAAAAGGTTTGTACTAAAATAAAAGTTGGTATTCATTGAGCAAACTGTTTTCATTCAGTGTGTATTAACATTTTGGTTACCATGAAAGGACTCTTGATAAGTTTAGTTTATTTTTGGTGGTAATTATTTGTCCATATTTCGATGTTATCCTGAACAAAATTACATCTTTGGATCAATATGAGTACCACTTTGGTTAGGAAACGAGCGGCAATGAGGGCGGGGTTTTCAAAATCATACAAAAAGTTACTTGATCTCTTGAATAAAGAAAATCCGGACGTAATTTCGATAGAAACTCATTTCAGAGTGCTTGAAGCCAGGCGAAGTGAATTAACAATTGTGGATCAAGAAACATACGATAATCTACTTCTCGGCGTGGGAGCAGGGAAGTGAACACGCCTTGATTGAGGAGATTGAGTCAGTAGATAAGTACAACTTGAAGTGCTATGAGTTGAGAGCTTGTATAGACAGCATTAATCTTAAGACATCGGTTAGTGGATACACAGTTACGGATGGTGAGCGAAGTAAACTTGTTTTACATCTGCCTATATTAGAGTTAATTAAATATGACGGTGAGGTATCAGGGTGGATTTCTTTTTGGTCTAAGTTCCAGAGAATTGATGCAGATAATATGCTAATTCATGAGGAGAAATTTCAGTATCTAATACAGGCATCCTCTGTTGGTTCTCGTGCTCGTAGCATCGTTGAGAGTTTCCCCCATCAGGCGAAAATAACAAAAGTGCTCCCCAAGTATTCGAAGATAGGTTTGGACATAAAGGCCTTCTCGTAGATTGCTTTACCAGAGAGTTGTTGAAGCTTGTAGTTGACAACCAGGGTATGCAGTTGTCTACATTATATGATGGACTCGAGACATAGCTGAGAGCATTAGAATCATTGTGGGTTGTTGCAGATAATTATGCTGCCAAACTTTTTCCACTGATTCAATCTTGTTTGCCAGTACAGATTCGTAAGACTTGCAGAGACCTACTAGTATTCTGGACAAAACCTTGAAGGATAAAATGGACAGCTTTATGACTTTCCTGAAAGGTGAAGAAGAGGGCGAAAGAGTGTTAGTCTAACACACTCGATGAGCATGTTAGTCTAACAAACTCGAAACCAGTGAGAGATAATCTTAAAGTTGCCAAGAGAACTGTCGAATTTTAAATAGAGGAGCCGCCTAAACCTACTGCAAGTGCTTCAGCTAATATTGAAACAATTTAGAGATTGAATGAATATGTATTTTGTAGAGGGAATAATCATTGCTCTAGTGAATGTTTAAAGGCTCAAAATATGAGCATGGATGAGAGGAAACACATCCTATCTAATGCTGAAAGATGTTTTGCATGTTCTAAGTCTGGGCATTCTGCTCAACAATGTAGAGCATATACCATTGCTACGTACCAAATTAGGCAGAGAGTTGTAATCTGAGGGGAAGAGGTAACCTATGCTGAAGGTGGAGACTGAAGACAAGCCTCCTCCTCCTTCCACTGCCAACAACTTAACTGAACATTGTAATAGTCAGGTATATTTACAGACTTTTACAGTGTATACGCATAATGATGATATTGTGATAAAAGCAAGAGCCTTGACTGATAGTGGGTCTCAACACTCTTACATCAGTGATAATCTAGTGAAAGAAATTGAGTACATACCATAATGAGAAGAGACTATTGTACAATCATTGTTTGGGCGTAGCTTGATTAGTTTGACTAAACATAAATGTTTCCAGGTTCAGCTTGTGACCTTAATTTATTATTATACATGTTATTTTGAATCTCTGAATTAAAATATAATTGCTGCCACTATCCCTTATGTGACAGTCGATTGTACCATGGCTGATGAGCTTCGCAATCATAAGATTCAACTAGCAAAGGATTCTGACTCACCATTTGAACTTCTAATGGGGGCAGACATTGCTGGTAAATTGTGGACTGGGAGAAGGAATGTATTGTCTTCGGACCTTATAGTGACGGAAACTGTTTCGGATGGACAGCAATGGGCAGGAGGAATGTGCCGGAGACTACGGAAGGTGATTTTTTCCTGAGCTTTAACCTTGCCACCTTGCCACGTCTTTAACACTTTTAAACGTCACACGAGTAGAGATTGTGTACCTATGGAAGCTAGAGCCTATCGGAATCAGTGACCCAGCAGAAAAACAAACTAAAGAAGAAACAAATCAAGCGGTATTGGAACATTTCAAGAACATTTTAACTTCGATGATACAAGATATGAAGTCCAACTACCTTAGAAAGAAAACAAGAGAAGTTTACCCACCAACCATGAATTAGCCCTGGGTCGTGTGAACCATACAACCAAGAAGCTCAATATGAATAAGGGTCTTTTTAGGTATTATAGTCTCATTCTGGATAATTGGTTGAGTGAAGGAATTATAGAAGAAGCAAATGATGTAAATGTTGGACAATATCTACCACATAGGCCAGTTGTCAAGGAATTGAGCTTGACGACTAGAGTACTGCCAGTATTTGATGGCTCCACCAAAATGGATGGATACCATTCTTTGAATGAATGCTTAGAAGAAGGATCTAATTTAATTGAACTCATTCCTACCATCCTATGCAATTTTAGAGAAAAGAGTATTGGGTTATCTGCAGATATAAATAAGGCCTTTTTACAAATTATGCTTCATCCTGATGATCGTGACTATCTGACTTTCTTTGGTGAAATGACAATCAGCTAAACGTTTTGCAGCATACAAGAGGAGTTTTTGGAATCATCAGTAGTCTTTTACTACTTGGGATTGTGCTAGACTTCCATTTGACACTTTCTGAGACGATCTCAGATGACATTTCGTAAAAAATTATTCGACAATTGAGGAGAAGTTTCTATGTGTACAATTTGGTGACAAGCTTGGATACTGTGGAGGAAATACAGAATTTCGTCGATTGCTCGACTATAACACTGACAAAGGCTGGACTCGACATACGTGCGTGGGAGTATACCGGAGAGAAAACCATCCCATGGGAGTCTACACTTCTAGGACTGAATTGGAACAGAAAATAAGATACACTTAGTTTAAACATGGAATGGTGAGAGAAGTATGACTTACCAGAGAAATTAACCAAGAGAACAGCATTATCAATGGCTCCACACATATTTGATAAAATAGGGTTTGCCATACCAGCCACACTCTACTTAAACTTTTGGTTCAGTGTTTCTGGGAACAAAAGGTGGACTTGGATGAAACTTTAAAGGATGATGTGCGGAGACCTTTCTAAAATTGGCTGTGGCGTATTCCTCACTTGAAAGAAATATGCATAAATCGGTCCCTTGGCAGACAGAGTAAAACCTCAGTACACGTCTTTTGTGATGCAAGCTGCAAAGCTTATGCTACTGTGATTTTTATTCACTGTAAGCATAATGGGAAGGTCAATTTATAGTTGTTACAAGCTAAAGCAAGAGTTGATTCACTCAATGGCCTCACTGAATCTCGGCTGGATTTACTTGCATAAACAGGTTGTACACGTTTAGCAGAGGCTTTTTTGGATAACCTGGGATGGACAGATGTTCCATATATTTCTGGACAGACTCCACAACTGTCATCGCATGGACACAGCGACAAGAAGAATTGTCAGTACTCGTCAGAAATCGAACAAAAAAAGTGCGAGAACTAACAAGGCCTAGTGACAGGAGACATATTCCAGGTCAATTTAAGCCTGCTGACCTGCCTTCTAGAGGTTGTTCTGTGAAACAGCTAGTTGAATCTTATTGGTGGGAGGGTTCCAAATGGTTAGAGAAACAAGAACAAGAAATCCCATGTTCTCTGTATTCATATGTCGAAGAAGAAATACAACAAGAGACAATAGTGAGATCCATTATATTGATAAACACAAAGGTAGATAACAACTTGATGTATAAGTACTTTTCAAAGTATGAACATATTGTCAGAATGGTTGGTTGGATTTTACGTTTTGTTAACAACTGCCGCCCTGAGAAACTGAAGAAAACCAGTCAAATTTCTTTAGAGGAGGTAGAAAGAGCAGACCAAACTGCTGTGAGACTGGTACAAGAAGAGTCGTTCTTTTTTGTCTCCTTTTGATGATCAACTATCTGCACTTCGACCCTTTAAAGATTCACGTGAACTCATACAGCTAAATACCATGTTATTTGAACGAAAAGGAGATATATCTGCATTCCGGACACCAGTGGTTCTGCCTTCGAAACATCCTGTTGTGGAGCAACTCGTTTATGATTTACATTGCAAATACAATCATGTGGGAGCATATAGATTCCTGAGTCTCATCTGTGAAATGTTTTGGATTATAAAAGGACGGCAAGCAGTTCGAAGGATTATACAGAAACGTGCAATTTGTAATAAATTCAATGTGAGAATTTTTGACACTTACTCTCCTCCACTGCACGATCTGAGAGTTAATAAGGCTTCGATTTTTGAAGTGGTTGGCATAGATCTTACTGGACCCCTGATTCTACAAGATGACAGAAGATGTGGATCTGCTTATTCACCTGTGCTGTCTACATAGCCATTTAACTTGAGCTAGTGCCATATCTATCATCTGAATCCTTCTTATTAGCCTTTCATCGTTTCGTGGCACGACGTGGTAGACCGAAAGTAATATACTGTGACAATGGCAACAATTACAGAGGTATGGAGAACATGTTCGATACATTGGATTGGGAACAAATCGCCAAATATAGCACCACAGGAAGGATCGACTGGAAGTTCAAACTACCTTCTGCAGCATGGTGGGGTGGATTTTGGAAATGTCTAGTGGGTCTCGTTAAGCAATTACTCCAGCAGAATTTGTGACGAGCTGCAGTGGCGTAAGATGAATTTCATACAAAATTGTGATTGTGAAGCACAAATTAATTCTCGTCCCATAACATACCTGTCTGACGATAATGCTTATCCAGTACCCCTAACACCCTCCATGTTCCTGAAATATATACAAGATATTGGCGTCCCAGATTGCGATGCTAATGAAGCTTGTAGCATGATTCGTAGGGTACATTATAGGTGGAGATTGTGTGAAAAGTTAAGAAAGAGGTTTCGTTCTGTATATTTTGGGAATCTCTCATGGACAAAGAGGCGAATCATTAGAAAACCTGCTGTGCGAGAGGATGTCATCATTAGATCAGACAATCTCAAAATATTAAACTGACCTTTGACCGCTATTGAGCAGCTGATTAAAGGTCGTGATAGACAGGTGAGGGTACTGTGACTGAGATCTTGTAACGGAGTGTTCTGCCGCCCCATTCAACGAGTGTCTCTATTAGAGATACAATAATGTGATCGACAGACAGTGTGTTCTAATAGTAAGCAAGAACTATGGGATACAAAACAAAATGTTTCCTGTCATCAGGTGTTCAGGACCAGGATACTTGGGACAATGAAAGCAGAGAGTTCGAGCAGAAAAGGACAAAAGGTGGACGTGTAGCGAATTTACCGAAAAGGATGGACTTGTAGCCTTTTAGGCCTACTGTTTCTATGTCTACTGTTGTGGAACTCAATCAACTGGAGTATACATTATTGTTTTGTATTCTGTATTCTCAGTCTTTTGCTTTTTTGGTAATTTTCAATTATGTGTAGAATAGTAAATTAGGTGGGAGGATGTCGGATACAAGACTCTATCGGCAGACTTTTATACTAACTATTGTGTGACAAATTACAGCAACTGCTTTGTGCCATCGATGAATCTTATACTCTATGGACTTATGTTTTTCTATGAGAGTGACTCAGCTTATATAGTGTCGCGTTGGTGTGAAAATATTAAGTAACATTTTTTGTAGTAAAATAAAAGGTGGCACTCATGGTGCAAGCTGTTTTATTTCAGTTTCTATTCAACAGTAGTTGAGGAAATTAAGTTGTTCAAGTTTCAGTGTGTAACTAGTTGCTAGCTTTGCAAGTGGCTGTCAGGACTTTGTTTTATCTCGTGCGATTTTCGGTTTCGAATTTTGTCCTTTCGTGGGTGCCTTTCGTTTTGGAGTTGTAGTTGTGGTAGCTAACCCAACATGTTTGTTTGCTCCTTTGGCACTTGGGGATGCCCATTTTTGTGGGGTTGTGGGAAGATTCTTGACACCCGTTTAGTTAATTCTTTAGAGACATGTTCTAGGTTTTGTTTTGACTCGTTTGTTTTTTCGAGTACTTATATAGCCATTTCTGATCTGATTTGACTTACAATTTTTTTAATCTACCTTTTGTTTTGACAAAGTCGCAATATATCAACTTAGTTTCGAGCTAAAGTATTTGTGTTTTAACTCATTACATATATATACTTCTGAATATTTTTTTCGTACCCCAAAGTCTCCTTTGAGGACAGCAGTGTGTGCCACTTAAAATGTGCCACTACAGTTTTATATACACTACCAAGAATATTGTAGTATGCAACTGAGTGTTTTGAAATATGCTACCGCTAAATATTTTTTTTACGCCACTATTCATTAACTTTGTAGATATAGGTTTCCAGTTTTTAACTTCAGTTTTCAAGACATTATAACCCTTGTAAGCAATTATATTAATTGCTTAATGGTTTTTATTGATATAATTTCTGTAGTATTCACTTACTTCATGCTCATTTTGAATTATCTCAGATTAATTAAGTTAATGTTTGAGTCAATTTGTCTGGTAAATAAATACCTTTATTTTCAATTTGAAGTATTTGAGATTTACGTAATTCATAATCGAAGTCTAGTGGTTAGAAAATAATTTATGTCGGTTATCGTTTAGGTGTATATATATATATATATATAGTTTACTAGGCCTGTAAGTGATTTTTGTTTCTATATTCCAGGCTAATAAATTACTGTTAACTAATTTTCTACCACTTGAAATTTATGTTCAAAAGTTTTATTTCAATGCTGTACAGGATCCTTACTTTCTGTTTTTCACTCTTAAGGTTGCAGGAAGCCTTTCCAGGCCAGCGTTTCACGCTTACATTTCTCTTCTAACTGGATGTAAGCTGCGCCGTTTGCAGGTTATTTTGTCGCGACAGCCGTTGCTGCACCCCCTCCACTCTTCATGTTCCGCCGGGGTTGTGTTCGCAAAGTCATCGTGTTATCACATGTTTGTCGTGTGACTTCACATAAAACTATTTATTTTGATCACGTAAAAATTTGCCAGTTTCTCTATCGTGTGCTTTTCTCTCGTCCCTTGTCTGTGACTCCTAGTGGCGACTTTAGAAATTTCTCTAACTTCCTTTTCACTTTTCGTTGCACCATTGTTTGCCGCTATGCCATAACTTTAGGCCTGCTTACCTGACACTCTTCTGATTAGCTCGTCATGACCATGGCGGTATGTCGGGTTCACTTCCATGATGGGCAGTGTGTTTCCTTAAAACATGCTTCTGTTGCATCATGTATAATAGGTCCCAGTACTGTGTGGTAGCTAATCATTTTTGGTTGCACCGTTGTTTGCTGCTATGCCGTAACTTTAGGCCTGCTTACCTGTGACTCTTCTGGTTAGCTCGTCATGACCATGGCGGTATTTCGTCGGGTTCACTTCCATGATGGGCAGTGTGTTTTCTTAAAACATGCTTCTGTTGCATCATGTATAATAGGTCCCAGTACTGTGTGGTAGCTAATAATTTTTCGTTGCACCATTGTTTGCCGCTATGCCGTAACTTTAGGCCTGCTTACCTGTGACTCTTCTGGTTAGCTCGTCATGACCATGGCGGTATTTCGTCGGGTTCACTTCCATGATGGGCAGTGTGTTTTCTTAAAACATGCTTCTGTTGCATCATGTATAATAGGTCCCAGTACTGTGTGGTAGCTAATCATTTTTGGTATATTATTTTTTATGTTTTCAGCCTTTTCGGTATGTGATAGGATTACTCCCGTGACCCTCCTCGTGAGTATAGTTTTTAATTTTTCCTAAACTCTCGCTTGTGCACTCATTCGCGTTTCTAATTTTTTGAGTGCGCTTTTCTTTGTGTGGGGGTCCCTGAATTCCGCGAGTTTCCCAGAATTTCTCATGTGGTCCAGGAGTTGTTCTACATGTGAGTGCTGTACTTCAGTATGTCTTCATTTTCCCGGTTTCATCCATTTGCTGCGTTCATGCGGGCAGTTCTGTGTACGAAAAATATCTTACCCTTCTTCTCGGCCTCCTACACACTCGATGTCAGCTAAGTCACTGTGGACTTTTCAGTTTTGTGGTTTTCTTTAAACTCTGTCAAAGTCATGCAACTCTCTTTCGAAATTAAATGAAGAATATTATGATTTAAAATAATTCGTGGTTTTTATGCCAAAATCCTATATAAATCTGCTGGAACTGTTATGAGTTTAATTTGTTCTTTTTTTTATGGTCATAGTAAATTCTTTCTATGAGAGATAAGGTAAACAAGTATTATGGTGTGCTGTAAGGGATGCACCTCCACAATTGTTTAAAACCTCTGAATTATTTAGTACCTTCGCGTACCGAGTACTGTTTGAGATTACTTTTGTTTTAATTTCTTGGAATGACAATACTATTAAATATTGTGATTTTTTAATTTTTTGAGGGGGAAAGGGACATGTAAGACTTGACAATTAAAATTTACACACACAATAATTTGGTAAAGGCAATCTAATTTCTTATAATATCTGTTGTGAAATCAAACAATTTGTTACGACAATATAAAATAAAATTTAAAAATATGAAAATATATTTTAAACAAAAAGGATATGCAAAAATAAAATAAATATAAAGATTAATACCTTGGTACCACACAAACACATTAGTTTTCTTATTTCGAAATTCCTCTAGTCTCCCGTTTTGTGGCAAGTGTGACCTGGTTTGATTAGCTCACATTAAGGAAAATATCTTACATATTTATTTCAGGTAATTTGTTTTTATTTGTGAACCATGTCCCTCCATTAGCCTGGCATATTAATTCGCTTCCAGATCTGTTTCTGGAGGACCTTAGCTTTTGTTAATTCGTTCTTTCGTGCCGCCACGTTTGTTTGTGTTACTTTGTGGCCATTTAAATGTCTTGTTTTCTCTTTGTGCCAATGACTCGTTAACATAATTATGTTTATTTTTGGTTACGATCATGTGGGCAAATTTGGAGGCACAGTAACTCATGCATACCATCGGCTCCACTAACCAACACCTGACGAATTTTACTCTTCGTTCATGCCTCTTACAATTACACAAGCATACATAAATAATTTAGTCCACACTAACCTAACTGAAAATTGACTTACTTCTCATACTTTTTGCTCTACTTGTTGACACAAGCTAAATATATACTTCCTGATTATACCTACCATACCATCCATGTTAACCCAAGTGTACTAAGAAAATTTCTAGTCCAGTCCAACCTGTAACACAAACATTATTACCATCTGTCAAACCAGCATAACTTAACCCACTCAATCCCAAAATACTAACTTCCTAAACCTACCGAAGGCCAGAACAAAATTAGAAATAACTTTACATAACCTAACGTACCACAGACAAAATAAAAATTATATTTATCCCAAGCACACACATACCCTACATGTCTAGCATTACTTCAGCTACTTAAGAAATGTTGACATATCCAAACATTACAAACGCACATCAGAAAGACTGTAGCCAATCAGCACTTCAAATAACATTCACCTTACACTTACAAATTACCAATCTGATCAAGAATAATAATATTTAAATTCCGAATGTAGCAAAATAGAAATTCAGACACCATCATTTCTACTCAACCAATCAAACATTAAAGACCATGCCATATCACAATAAGCCTTACAATTTGTTAACGTAACATAATCGACTGATATCAATCACCATGTTATGATGTCAACCAACCATCACGTAGGACCCAGGTGACCTTGACGTTTGGCCTCCAGCCATTGACCCATGACACGCTCCATCGCTGCAATCTTCCATCGCTCCATCATTCATTCGCAATCTTTCGAAACATTTTTCGCAATATTTTGCAATCTTCCGCATTATTTCCATCAATCTTTCATAATCTTTCGGTTCGTGTCCCCCGCCCCGGTAATATGTAGAGAAACTTCATTCCTTCACCCAACTGCATGAGGCATGATTATATTAGTTTATATACGCAGATAATTTATAAAGTTTATTGCATCCAGTGTTGAGTATCAGCCATTTGTCGTATGGCGCATGACCAATGCTGGTTGAGCAACAGTTGACGGACTAATACTCGAGCTAAAATGAACAGACGCTGAGTAACTCACCATTAACATGGCTCACTCGCCAGCATGCCTATAGTGATAGTAAAAGTATCGTCATCTGATGGGGACTGTGAATAATTTTCCCCACTAATGTAGGACTTGTAAATGTTTCTGCTAGCGCAGCATTTATAGCATTTTGAACAATGTGTGAAGACTTAAAAAATGCCCAGTGTGTATACGACTTCAAAAAATGCCCAATGTGTATATGAGTTCAAAAAATTGTAATGTTGTTTCGGTCTTAGGAAAATTTTTAACATTGTGTAAAAATTTTTAATATTTTTTTTCCCTTCCCGAATGATATTTTGAATATTTTCTATTTAGTCACTCATTTCTCATCTATACTCGATATCCACTTTACTGAACCTGATTTCACTTCAGTACTAACCTATTGTCTCCAAAGCTGGAATAACCTAACCGGATAAAACCTCACCATAATATAAGAACTCACTTAAGACACCTTGTGAAGGACCTGAACACATGCATTTCGTCACCTTTTTTCACCCTTGTGTAAGGCTTTGAGAAATTTCCTCATTTTGTCACATTCGTTCCACCTTGCATAGGACTTAGCATTAATTTTGATATTGTGTAGGACACGTAATATTTTTAACTTAGTCACTTCCATTCTACCCCATGTCAGGACATGTAAATGTTGCCTCTGGTGTAGGACTGAACCATTCATGTAGGACTTTCGTTAGCAATGATGCAAGTCACGGCACCAACATCGTAGAGGTTAAAGACATCCCTTCGTATTCGCAATTCATCTTTGTGTTATGGAAGCACTCTGAGAAAACTCAAATACTCACAGATACTGGCATAACCATTTGTTATTTAAATATGCTTCAGATAAATGTTATATATATCGAATTTTAAATTAATGTTATATTACCTTTCTTGTATATAGATATTTGTTAAAGTGAATTGAAATAATTTTATACTTATACACCTATACATAATTATGTATAAATAACATTGAAAATTATTTTATATTCCCATATTGGTATGTGCATATTTACGTATAAATAAAATTGAAAGTAACTTCATTTTTACAAATTTCTATGTACATAATTACGTATAAATTAAATTGAGAGTGTTTTAAATATATATATTTATATGTTTGTATTGATATAAAATCAAATTGAAAATAATCTTATATTCACGTATTTATATATACATATTTAAATATTAATCGAATTGAAATTAATTTTACATTAACATATTTAAATATACATTATTATATAAAATAAAATTGGAAATTATTTTATACTTAAATATTTATATGTTAATAGCTATGCATAATAAAACTACAAAATATGTTATATTTATATACCTATACATTGTTATATATTCATATTATATATTATTCTATACATTATTATTTATATTTCTATTTTTATATATAACAAGGTATCAGCATGTATTTGAGTTTTCTCATAGTGCTCCCATACCGCGAAAATGAATTGCGAATACGAAGAACTGCCTTTTGATCGGCATCATCGCTAACTAATGTCCTACATGAATGGTTCAGTTCTACACCAGAGGTGAAATTTACAAGTCCTGACATGGGGTAGTGTGGATATGACTTAGTTTAAAAGTATTTCGAGTCCTACACAATAAGAACATATGTATTAAGTCCTACTCAAGGTAAATTCTCTTGCTTACAGTCCGTACTTGATACCTGATTTTTTAAGACGAATATGAAAACTTTTTATGTTAGCTTAGATAAATGAGATTTAGAAATTTACAATATGATTTTAACACAGCATTTAAGCACTTTTTATGCTGTGAGCTTATAGTGGTCCATTGGCTAGCATGCGCAACTCAAAACAAATGGTTCCAGGTTCAATTACCTGCATCTATAGAATTTTTTTTTTATGTCACCAGCTGTCATGAGAAAGGGTGAAATTTGCATAATTTAAATTCCTGAAACTGATTTTGAATTATAAATGCATTAAAATACTTTTTACTGTAACATCCCAAAAATTTTTTCGCATTTTTAAAATGTTTATAAAATAAATTTGAATGATTTCACTTATTAATAAATGTCTATTATTCGTATATGCTTTATTAGAAAGGTCAGTCAGCCGAGTGATTCGCGGTTAATGACAGTCGCCCCCTCCCCCTTCTCATTGACCCGATAGCATGGTGCTTGCCTTTGTCACTGCCATCTTGGCCTGTCACAGCTGGTATGTCTGACTCGTTGACCTGTTGGCGTGTGCATGCATGCGTGGCTTCAAGGATAGACGACATAATTATCGTACCAAAGTAATAACTAGGTATTGGATTAAATAAAATATTACGAAAAATATTTATTAAAAAATTATATAATGTAATGTTAAAATATAAAGATATACTTAAAAATTTTAAACGTTAAATCTAAATAATATATAAATATACACACGGACGATTCTCGCAATGTAGCAGGCGATAAAGGAACTATGTAGACGGTGGTATCTACAAGTGTGAGTCATCATTGAAGCAAATACGACTAATGAGACGCAAGAAATAAAGGAAATAGAGATACAAGAGAGAAAGGAAAGAGAATGAAACCCACAAAAATGGGAGGACTCCGAGAAAACCTATGCAATTGTAAAGAGACAAGAGAGAAAGGATTGAATGAGAGGCACAAGAAAGAATGGCAGCGAGATAAGACAGAGTGATATAGCATGAAAAATCAAGACAGAATGGTGGTATGATATCAAGATCGCATCCGTCTTAAAAACACGAGTCCGGTGATATATAACACTTAATAACTTTGTCTTTAAATTGTTTGATGATAAAAATATATTTAATTTTGTATAATGATAGTTAAATTTATTTTATTTGATCGATTTCTCAGATACCGCAACGTTTTGGTCTAGAAGCTACGGCAACGCCCCACAAATTACTTAAGTTGACTCGTGTTTGCAGAAATGGGGCTTCAATGCAGCATCTACCTTTCTTAGAGAAAAAGGAACAAATTTAAGCAAAAGGGAAATTTTAAGGCGTTTTTGGGCTAAAATGTACGATTTTGTGAAAATGAGCGATTTTGGGAGGCAAAACGGGACATTTTTAGTTCAAAGTCATCCACCGATCCACTGCCCCAAGCCCATGCATCCATTTCCCCATACCTCTACTACTTACAGTATTTACTAATAAAAATGAAGAGCTGCGTTGAAGCGAAATCAAACAAAGAACTTTTTAGTTCAATTTGTAGTAATGACTATCAAACTGCTTTACCGAATAAATCAAATCATTCATTATTCATCGGAAGCAGAGTAAAAATATTTGTTCTTGTTAAAAAAAAAGTAAAATGGTAACATACGACACTTTTTATTATAGAATAATATCGTCTAGGCAACCTAGTTTGACTGGAATAATCCTCTAATAATATAAGCAATTTATTATCTACAAATAGTCATGTGTAGCTATATCATTTATATATTTGTATTTAGATTGCAAGTTTTAAAAGTGACAAATTTCTTAAATACACAGATATATCTGATGTATTGTAGAAACAGCAAGCCAGCAGGCTTGCCTGTATGATCCTGGTGCGTCGCTTGTAACCGTTGCCACAAGACGCGCTGCAGGCGGACCAGTGGCTCCAGTTAGAGGCAAGGCAGTTCACTGGCTGAGGTGTTTGTGTGCTGCTCTCTGTCGTCAAACTCTGCTCACCAACTGCAACACAAACACTATGTGTTCACAGCACGGAGCGAGCTCAGCGTGTTTCACTCACACATATTCTCAATCACCACAATTTCTGCCTTGTCTGCGTACCCATTACTACGATATTTCTGCCTTGTCTGCGTACCCATTACTACGATATTTCTTTTATTTACTCATAATTTAACAGGGATGTAGTTTTTCGTTCCGTTATTATCCTATACGTATATACATGAGGTCCCCATATATATGGAAAGTAATCGGGAAGTCAATATTATACCTCAAAACCACACAAAATAACCCTAATTTACACATTTTATAAAGTCGATATTTTTCGAGTTACATACCTTCCAACGTTTTCCCACATATATTGGTAACACTAGATCCTTTGTAAGACGAACTGTTAATGTGATCATCTGGAATGATGTGAGTATTATTACCTCTCCCATTGCACTGTTGAAAGCCGACTCACGTCGAATGCCATGAGCTTATATCTCGCTGATTCAGTGTTGCCCTGCACAAAGCACAGTACGCATGGAGGCTTAGCAATAGGGAACTTGCATACATGCTGCTTATGTGCTAACTTTCCAATTGTAAGAGCAAGATTACTGTACGCGAAACGATTTACGAATAGTCATGAACCAAACAGGAAAATGTTTCAAATAATAGACGACCGTTTGGCGAATACTGTGATAGTATAGGAAGATTATGATATATGCTAACTATGCCAAACAGAGCGGGTAGAACCTACGGTTGTACGCATCTGATCATATTTTTCTGCTTTACAATTTTATGATTGGTTGCAGGCTGTTTATGACCCCGCTGCTTCTTTAGATGTTTTATTACCAAGATTACAAAATAACAATAAAACGGAAGTTGTTATGTTTCTTCTCTGTTTTATTATTTACATTGTGGTAAGAGTTACAATGAATGTTTTTCAAAGGAGTGTAATTTTGTCTTACACTAAAAAAAAAATTTAGTTTTGTAATATCCATCGGTTCATTTCCAAACTACATTTAATTAAAACAAAATGTGAAAAAAAAATATTTTTTTTTCATTTTACACTCATTTGCAAAATAAATTATCTTTCTGAACGAATATATTGAGTACCACGAAAATTACCACACAGTTTTATCATAGTCCGATCTGTGACCCATTAGCAGGGAGAGAATAGTGATACTGGATGCAAAGCGCAAGAGTGGCACAATTGCCATTCCATATAAATGATAAGTGTGTGTTCCTCCACCCTCTCCAGTAGGAAGAGGTACCCCATTCAGCCCCACCCCCCAAACCTCTCCGCTGTGATTGGCTGTTGACTGATGGTTGGGTTACCCCTCCACCTCCTATCCTTTGTACTACAGGATAGTTATGCTGTGATTTGCTGTTGGCTGAGGTAACAAAAAACAGGCGCAAGTGACAGTTATAAGAGCACTGGTGATCTGAGGAGATTGTCTGGTATGGTATCATGGATTGAAGTGCCGATAGATTGGGAACTCTAGCCATACTCTAGCCTGCACTCCGCTCTGCTGGTCCGCACAGCTCCGGCTGCCAAGCGCACACACAGTGTGTGTAACTCTCGCCTCTAGCCGGCACTCTGCTCTGATGGTCCGCACAGAGTGTGAAACTCTCGCCTCTAGCCTGCAGTCCACTCTGCTGGTACGCACAGCTCCGGCTGCCAAGCGCAAGCACAGAGTGTGTAACTCTCTCCTCTAGCCGGCACTCTGCTCTGCTGGTCCGCACAGTGTGTGTAACTTTCGCCTCTAGCCTGCACTCTACTCTGCTGGTCCGCACAGAGTGTGTAACTCTCGCCTCTAGCCTGCAGTCCGCTCTGCTGGCCCGCACATAGTGTTTAACTCTCGCCTCTAGCCGGCACGCTGCTCTGCTGGTCCGCACAGAGTGTAAAACTTTCGCCTCTAGCCGGCACTCCGCTCTGCTGGTCAGCACAGCTCCGGCTGCCAAGTGCACGCATAGTGTGTGTAATTCTCGCCTCTAGCCGGCACTCTGCTCTGCTGGTCCGCACAGTGTGTGTAACTCTCGCCTCTAGCCTGCACTCTACTCTACTGGTACGCACAGCTCCGGCTGCCAAGCGCACGCCCAGTGTGTGTAACTCTCGCCTCTAGCCGGCACTCCGCTCTGCTGGTACGCACAGCTCCGGCTGCCAAGCGCACGCACAGAGTGTGTAACACTCGCCTCTAGCCTGCACTCCGCTCTGCTGGTACGCACAGCTCCGGCTGCCAAGCGCACGCACAGAGTGTGTAACACTCGCCTCTAGCCTGCAATCCGCTCTGCTGGTCCGCACAGCTCCGGCTGCCAAGCTTACGCATATAGTGTGTAACTCTCGCCTCTAGCCTGCACTCCGCTCTGCTGGTACGCCCAGCTCCGGCTGCCAAGCGCACGCACAGTGTGTGTACTCTCGCCTCTAGCCGGCACTCCGCTCTGCTGTCCCGCACAGAGTGTGTAACTCTCGCCTCTAGCCTGCACTCCGCTCTGCTGGTCCGCACAGTTCCGGCTACCAAGTGCACGCATAGAGTGTGTAATTCTCGCCTCTAGCCGTCACTCCGCTCTGCTGGCCCGCACAGAGTGTGTAACTCTCGCATCTAGCCTGCACTCCACTCTGCTGGTACGCACAGCTCCGGCTGCCAAGCGCTTGCACAGAGTGTGTAACTCTCGCCTCTAGCCGGCACTCCGCTCTGCTGGTCCGCACATCTCCGGCTACCCTAGTGCATGCACAGAGTGTGTAAATCTCGCCTCTTGTCGGCACTCCGCATTGCTGGTCCTCACAGCTCCGGCTGCCAAGCGCTTGCACAGAGTGTGTAACTATGGCACGACATTTTCGTAATCAGAGCTACCCATGTCGTTACAGCGAGGGACTGTGTAGGTGGAAATGTCACCGCGAGGGCGACAACATTCAGGCATCCCTCTTTCTCTCCCCCAACCCTCTCTACCACTCTGTCTGAACACCGCAATAAATCTTTGCTGAGTCGGAAATGTACTGCCGGTAATGTATCTAACCACGTATCTGTGAATGTCTGGAACTGAAGTGATTTATCATATGTTTTTTTTTCTCATACTTACGAAGGTGTCACTTACCTTTCACATTTTGTGGCTCGTGTTTTCTAAATATATATTTTTATAATATCCTTGTTTATTTGTTTTAAACACAATACGCATGCATATATGTATATTCTACTTACATTAAACGTATGATTTCTGTATTCAACATGTAATCTATCATATAATTTATATTGTCTCGCAAATTCTGTTTGTCCTAGACAAAAAGAAACTGATTAAAAAATTACATACAAATTTCTACATAGCTGTAAATGTAATTTACATTTTACAAGTAACAAATCATATTTTCTAAATAATTTCTCTATTTTCCCACAAATTCTGTAATTCTAAATGGAAAAACTAAAGGTGTGCACGAGACAGAACACTGTAGGAAAACCTGAAGGCTAACAATCATATTGCTTTGCATATATATAAATGTATAAATATAAATATATATATATACATGGTATTTGCTTTAAAAATTCGTACTATAAATTTGGAATCACTGAGCTTCAACACGCATAACATAACTTTCATTAGTCTATGATAGTACATTAAAGTGTAACACCGAAGCAGACACTACGATAGTCCGTGTTCATACTCTCTTGGTTCCCATCAGTACTGAGTTTTTTATTTGTTTACAAGTTGAACAGTGAGCGACATCACTCAAGCGTAAATGCAAATTTTTTTAATTAACGAAATCACTATTTAATATTCGAAAATTTTACAGAAGTAGTGAAAGTTAGTACACATGTTTACACAACAACTGTCGAATCACAATTGACGAGGTTAGAAGGCAAGAGTAGAGTTATTTCTTGGTTTGTGATACATCAAGGTACTTAGATTATATTCGCATAGTAAGATATGAATAATAACCAAGACAATTTACAGATTGAATAAATACCGAGATTAGTTTCACCCTAAGAACACATTTTAATAGGCAAACACACACTTCTAGTTCACCAAAATTTCTAGATTACCTGACATTTGCTAATATGTTGTATTATAAATCAGCTATGCTGTATCTATCATGCGTACCACAGCTCAGGCTGGACAGATGTTACATTTTTCCTAAAACCCTAGCTCATTCTGTATTCATCTCATGTGGTATAAGGAAGTGCCCCAAGCTCCACTCTCTACCTACTTCCCTGCAATCACATCCCATGGTCCCTCACATGCTGCCCATCACTCCCTTCATCCGTCAGTTCGACACCAGTAGACACCACGTTAACAATGGTCTCCACATCCTCCAAACTTCACAGAGAACCATGAGACAGTTTTGAGTGGGAGTATACACAACACTCTAACACTAGTCTTCGGTTATACGTTTTCACGAAAAAAAAGGCTTAACAATTTTTAATTACAGTATATTATAATAAAAAATTCTCTTCAATATTAATTGTTTCTTTCTCCCTACATAATACAATTTAAAATAACTGTAAACCAAAGTGAAACTCGTGCTTCACTCAAAGCATGCCTTCCCAATTTGTTAGAATTATAAACACCAATCGTCTTTATCATTTTATGTTGAAAGTAAATATTTTTGATAATACCATAAACTTTTCTTCATACACCAAACAAGCTTGCATTTAAGAAAAATTCCCATCAAGGGTAAATATATTTTTACTATCCTAAAACATACTTTATATAAGACTATGTTTTGTTTAAATATAACAATATTGGATTCTTCGCATTTTGTTTCCGTTAAAGTTAAAACATATACATCGATATATTCCTTAATCCATTTTAAGTCACTTCATTTAATTCAAATCCCGGCTACGTAAATAAGTGTATAGCAATTAGCATTTAAATATCGGTAAAATTACGGAGACATATAGGGATGGACACCTCAGAACATGTGCGCAAACACATTCTAAAAATCAATATTGTTTACGCCCAAAAAACTTAAACATGTCAACAATGTGTAGGATTAGATATAAACAAGAGAAACACGCTCGTGTTCATAACAAATATTCATTCCTGACAGATGAGAGAAGCTTAGTATTTCTTACCACTAGGCGGCTGTAGTGAGATGTCGAGACACACATACTTGATGCAACCAGGGCGCATGCGTTCTCTGCTAAAATGACTAAGAGTTTGGTGAGAGGGCAGAGTGGTGAGACTAGTTCTGGCATCGCCGACGTAGGGCGCGCCACTAGGATTATCATTCTTACTTGAACACGAGCCCATGCCACACAGCAGTCTCGCAGGTGTGGCGCAAGAAACAGTTTCCGTTAGAGGTGAGAAATATAGTTCACTAGAATGAACTAGGTCGTTCGGAACTAGTGATGGATAGTTCACTAACTACCAGTTCATTTTGAACTGGTTTTGAAAAAGAACTAGGTGCATAGTTCACCGCGACATACAGGAACTAGTCTCTTGTGATATCAGTCAGTCATTCCCTCAGTACCTGTAACTACGTGAGGACACTGCGCATGCTCAGATAATCCGTAGTTCGTCGCTCCCTGCATCTTTCCCCCCTCCGACTATCACACCCTCCATGACAGGCAACATCACCACTTGCATACTTATTATCTATCTGCCTCTGTCTATCGGTATCTTTGTTTTAGTTTGTTCAGCACTGCCTTGAACTGTAGGGATCGCAGTTCAATAGTGACATGTAAGTCGTAAATCGGTCGGGAACTGCAGGACACACAGCGCCAGACAGTTGACAGACCTATGGCCATGCAGCATCTTTCGTTCTTTCTTGTGCCGACCCCAATTGCGTAGTCGGATGCAAGCCGGTCTGCGGGGCGAGGTGTTCCGGGTTGGGAACCCAGACAGGGTATGGATGCTTGTGTCGTCCATTCATCTCGCTTCATCCTCATCGGCACTAAAGACCTTGCTGTTACGGTGTTGTAAAACCCTCTCACACACTCGTACTATTAATACGATGTTGCCAGACATACGGAAATTCCCGTATCCGTAAGAAAGTACATCTGATAGCCGCACTACTACGAGTATAGCCACGACAGTAAAATACAGAAAAACGCTCATTAATGTAATGTCAAGTTTTACACACTCGCAATAAAGGGGTGAAAAACTGGGTTTGTTCTAGTATATTCACTCAATACTTCGGATATAGCTTTTTGACATTATTAACATCATATCAAAATAAGTCATTTTTGTAATTAAAGTTCTGTTAAAATGTTTCTAATACTGGTATGAATAAATCCAGTTTATCGGAACCATTTTTGTTGAGTTTGTACACGCCTGGCTTAGAAAAACTAACTGTACACCTGATTGTCTCTCGCAACACAGCGTGTTATAATATTGTTGTGGTCATTACTATCAGTGTCAAAGGTAATTTGGTCATATATTACACAAAATCGACATAGATAAACGCAGTATAAAGATATTTTCAATATTCATTTATCTCACTTCTATATAAAAAAAGAAGTAATTTCGTCTACATACAATTATGCATTAATTCTTTAACAATTAATTTACTAACATCACTTATGTTTGTTATGAAGAAAGTTACAAAGACTATTTCTTTAGTAAAATACTGTAAAATTGAGAATAGTAGTTATTAATATCCGGACAACATTCATAGCTGCAAGACATATAGATAGGCATTAGTAGCAGTGTGAGCCACAGAGTCAAGTTCAGTTATCAAGCAGCCTGTCCTCACAGCGCATCTGACAAGCCTTTGCCCAGCTGGATGACTTTGAGAGAGGTTACATCATCGCCTCCGAGAGGCAGGTTAGACGTGTCGGCGCATTGCTCGCCACTCGAGCTGTCCTCTCTGTACACCATAACAGTGTAGGACGCAGTGGGAAGAGGATACACACGCCTGTATCTGTCGTCCCGGCGTTCCTTACGACGTCTAGCATTATCGCCTCAGCATCGCCGAGTATGTGTGACTCTGCCGAGAACAAGCAGAATGGCATCTTTCAGATTGCCGTCGAGTTGTTTTCAGCGACAAATCACGGTTCAGTCTGGATACAGACGTCTTTGCCAGCGCTGTGGTCCGCGGTTCATTGTAGATTGGCACACCGCCCCAACGAGAAGTCTCATGGTGTGGGGTGGTGATTCCCAAGATTCCCACACCGCACTAGTGACGCGGCGATACGTCGAGAAAGTTCTGCGACGACGTGTGCTCTGCAACACGACAACCTGATATTTCCCAGCATGATAAGGCTTGGCCTTATTGAGTGCGGTTATCTCTGGTCTGCCTTCGTGACGTCACCATGATTCCTTGGCCAGCCATCACGCCCATCTAGAATGTTTGGTACCAGATTGGACGGCAACTTCGGCCAGCGACAACTGCAGCGTATGTGGAGGGTCAGTTTCACCAGCCGTGGCAGGATCCTCCTCGGGAGAACATCCGACGTCAGTGTGCTTGCAGCTTGTATCCGTACTACGGTTTGTCCAACACCGTACTTCATGCATCCTTCAAGCGTTGGTCCCCTGCAATACAAGCTACGATGTTCTGTAACTGCAAAAATGCATGTCCCCTAGCAATGGTATCTTCAGAGAGATATTTTTTTTCAATAAGTATAGATAAATATTTGCATTGAACTATTTCATACCAATACATGGAAATTATTAATATAAATTATGGGAACTAACAGACTTGTAGGAAATATCGGTGAATCCTGATATTCCCACAAGCATGGTTACATGCGTAAGCTCAATTGTTCGAGGAGCCGCGGTGGTGTAATAGTGGTTAGTACCTCCCACCTAGGCGAGCTGGGTTCGATTCCCGGCTGGATGGGAATCGTGTTGGACGATGCCATTGGTCAATGGGTTATCTCGGGATCTGCACTTTCCCCGCCCTTACATTCCGACGCTGCTCTCTACTCACCTCACTTCACCGTCATTGGCTCTTATGACCGCGGTATTACGATGTGCCCGAATGTCTCCACTCACTCACTCAACTTTTCGGCGTGAGTTGCGCGGAGAGGAAGGTAGGTTTCTGATTGGCTGCTCTGGTTACCCGCTATGTCTGTTCGGAGTGATCTGCAGACATACTGGCAAGCGTGTGGAGTAGAGGCAGTGAGGTGTGACATACCACAGGCAGGGTCCATGGTGGGTCCAGGGTGGTAGATCTTGTAGTTGAGGACTCCAGACAGCGATACTCCGTACTTGAGTAGCTTCGCTGTGCGGTTGGCCTTCAGCTCAGCTACAACACCACACACACACACATACACACTCACTCACTCCTAGCCCCTGCTCCATTCTCTACTAACTGTCTTATTAATACAGGCTCTTGGCTGAGCGGTTAGCCTGCTCGCCTCCGAAAGAGGCGAACAGGGTTCAATCCTCAGCTGTGTCACTCCCGGATTTTCGTATGTGGGGATCGTGCCGTACAATGCCGCTGGTCGATGGGTTTCCTCGAGGATCTCCAATTACCCCCGCCGTTTCATTCCTGTGCTGCTGCAAACTTTGCTCAAACACTCTCATCTGCTTACTCACAACCAGTGTTGCAATATTGCAAGCTAATATGTTTGCGTACTCAGTGCTGTACACACTCACCAGCAGTGTTGCAATGTTGCAAGCTAAGCTGTTACTTACTCAGTGCTGTACACACTCGACACACGCAGCAGGAACCATTAACCAGAGTGGAGCTGGGGGATAAACTGCTGCCACTCACGAGAGACTGACAGGTTGCGAAGAAAACAAGATTCTTTATGGAAGAGTTTGGCATGGGCTCCACTACAAATTGCGCAGGTGACCCAAAGAGAGCGCTTCTAAGCAGACGGCGGATGCATACATTCTGTTTATTTGTGTGCTAACGTTTGTTTTTGGCCCTAATTGTGATATTTGTTGGCCCTGCCAAAATATTAGGTATAAACTATGATTTTTTATCTAATATTTACGGCATCCAAAGTTATTTATAAGTTTAAATAGTGAAAAGGACAAATGTGTTTGGCAAATTAATCGTTTCAACGATTTAAGCGCAAGAAAAATCACTAACGTCAAAAGGGACGGATGCATGTTGGAGAAAAATTTCCGTTGGCATACTATTAGCATTCCCAATCTGAGTAGAATAACCGCTACTAATAGTAACGGCATCTCGCGATAAGGACTGGTGAGAATAGAAGCAGGACAAATTAACATACTGGGACCTGTTGCAGTTATATCATAATAGAAATCAAGAAATTTAATATAATTTAGCTATAACGAAAAACCGAAGAAGTAAAGAGAATTAAGTTTTTTTTACTAACCAACAAAAATTGTATGCTTGAAAAAGTTGGAAAAAAAAGTCCTTAGATATACAGGATGAGTCTTTAAAGTATGCTATCCCGGCGTTAGCGGAATCGCAAGGAAAATTAAATAGGGGAACATATACACGACATACGGCCTAAGGGGATTTCTTAGGGTGGTAGAGGCCCTTGAACTTTGTAATTGGAAATGTGCTATGCATCCATAAAAGAGAAACCACTTGCTATTAATAAACAAAAATTGGCATGCAGGTAAACTTTTAAAAGGCAGGTTATCACACAAACCGGCGTTACAGACAGTACACTCCTTCAAACATAAAATTGAGGTCGGCACGCTCCAAGTGCTTAGAACGTTGTAACCTTGCTCTTGCAGTAATTTTAGATGATATGATAGGAATCAGCATCCATAAAGCAATTAAAGAGTTCGCTATGTTAGTATCAGCTAATCGCTATTATTTCCTGAGAAATCTCATGTTTAGTTGGAAAGCAGATAAATGTATGCCTAGGACGTAGGCAGCCTGTAAAGGTGTCGTGCATGACTTGTGAACTGATACACTGACTAATGTCCCTGTACAAAGGCAATAGGTTAATTAGATTGTGGACGGCTGAGAATTTACTGCGGAGAAGTGCATTGGTTCCTGTTGTCGTACCATGTGACAACGAGGTTGCATGCCTACTAGCATAGCGTTGGTAGTGTACACTAGCATAGCGTTGGTAGTGTACACTAGCATAGCGTTGGTAGTGTACACAGCAGACAGTTGTTCACAACGTGTGTGATAGCACGGAGTAATGAAGAACTGACACTCGTGTTTCTCGCGCATTATGAAATGACTAGCGACAGGCCCCGGCTTCGCACGGGTGCAATTAAGATAAAAAAAACTGCTTAACCCGGTGTTAATTAGGTTGGGTAAACTCTCCTAAAGCATTAAAAAAGCACATTATAATTTAATAATTAATTAAATAATTTATAATTTAAAGTTTTTTTGCAATTTTTATTTTATATTTTTTTACTTTTTTATAATTTTTCATATTAATATACATTATATTACAATGCAATTTATCTGAGATAGAAGTATTTAATATGTTATTGGCTAAGACATTCTCTGTAGACAATGTTTGACGTCCTGTTATTGTTTGGTAGCAAAATGTACTGTTTCTCGGGACTTCCAACTCGTGATAAACCAACATATAGTTGGCCATGGGAAAAACACTCTTTTCGTAGGTCGATTCCAACCAAAGAGAAAGTTTGACCCTGGGACTTATTAATAGTAATCGCGAACGACGTTTTTACGGGAAATTGCAACCGTTTGAAAGATATTGGCAAATCCGTGGGAATCATGGGAATCCTCGGGATGTTTGCCAGCTGGCCGGCTGCTGGACCAGTGAGGAGCAAAGTGTTTGAGCACTGCCACCTCGCCTCCCGAGTGCTTTGGTTTAGCTCTCTCTCCTCTTCCTACCCAACTCTTTGGAATTTCCCCACCCTCTTGCACATGCATGGCCTTCTGAATCCTTATTGGTCAATGTGTAAATTGTACTGAACAGTCTTAGCGTCAGCACGAGGCTCTGTCACTTCTACTGTGGTCGCCTGGTTGAGAATAACCTTATAGTATTCTGCTGCCCTGAGGTACCCTCAGGACTCTGTCTTTTTAATGAAGCCAGTTGAGCTGAATGTAATGAGTGATGCAGAGATATTGTGTTGTATGATAGGTTTGCCTTTCATGTAACTTAAAGTGTTGAGTGCTGGTAGATTTCGTGTAGAGCGTTCATGGTTAAGTATTCCAAATTTTGATTTGGCTCTAAATGTGGTTCTTGTATTGGTAAAATTCCTTTCGGTGTATCTTACTAGCTGTGGAGTCTTATAATACAATTCTAGCTGGTGGTTTGTGGAAGTTTGCATTGCTGATCAAAGGTAGTTTTTATTTGAATGCGAGTTGCCTGGAAAAGTGATGGCCAGGCAGAAGGGCCCACATCGATTCGTGTTCTTGGTCTGGAACATGGTAACACATCTTATTTAATTCTTGTCAATTTTATACACATCGCAAGTCTCTTGCAATTTAAAATCACTCGTTTGGAGCTATAGTTTGAATTTTAAATGTATTTTCGTCAGAAACCTATTTTAAGCAGGTCGGACAGTGATAGGCCTTATGGTGCTTCAACCACTGCTTTGAGTTTTAATAATGCAATATTTTAAACTTCTTTAATCCCATCTACATGTTTTATGTGGTTTTTAAGAAAGCCTTTTCGATGTTTGCGAAATACGGTATAGTGTTAGATTTATTAATGCTCGTAATTATTTCACAGGCTTCAGGTATTGTAAATAATATATGTTTTATTGAGTAAAGAAATGTTTTCATTTAAATTTTTACTATACCCCCAGCTTTGATTGGATCGATATTGAGCACTTGGGTTGGCATTTTAACATTTTATATTAACATGATTTAATATGTTCAAGATCTTGAAAATGTCTACTGTTGTATACGAGTCCTGTCATACTGAATAAACACAAATGTGGAAATAAATGGTTCAGCAAATCTTGTGATTACAAATCTTGTGATTACGTCACACCTTTAAAATATTCCTCCCCCCCCTCCAAAAATTTCCTTTTTCCTTAAAAAATTCCCGTTTTCCCCTGAAGAAACCACCAATCCACCAGCGCAAATACGATCCCCCGAAAGACAATTTTCCTTCCATAAGACCAATTTTGGGAGATTGTTTTCGAGGGCAGAGTAGTTGTTGCCATTTTGGTTTTAGAGTCATAGGTTATGCCAAATCGATACAAGGCATCCAGCATCTAAAGTCATACCTAACCATCAGCCATCTTGTCCGCCATATTGGAGGTAGGATATTTCAGCTTTGGAATAACGACTATATATAATTTTTAAATAGGGGAAAATTTTTTTATCTCTTGATTCACATGCACGACAATCAGCACCTCATACACCATTTCCTCCACAATTGCTCCAAATAGATGCTCCAAAATCACTCCATATTCTCCAAATGCTCCAAAATGGCACCATATGCTCTGCATGTTCCACAATCACTCTACATGTTCCACAATCTCTTCACATGGTCCAAATACACCACATACACAAAAATCGCTCTACTTGCCCCACATCCACCACTATCACACCCCATTCACCGCATGCTCCACAATCCCTTCAAATACTCCTTAATCAGGGGTCATTAGGGGTCATTTATGGGTCATATGAGGTCACTATGGATTCATATATGGGTCATCTGGGTTCATTATGGGTTTTAGGGGTATTTAAATATCATTTAGGGGTAATTTTTGGGTCATTTATGGGTCATTATGAGTCATTTATGGGCCAGTCGGGTGAGGGGTCAGTCTGCCAGTAGTCAATTGTGTTTTTAAGTGCATCCATGAGTTCAAGCTGAGCAAAGATAACACAATGACGAAATATATTTTTACATAAAAAAAATGCCTTCACTGGCAGGGCAACGATGATAAAATAGTGGCTAGCGAGTCACTCACAAATTTTTGCAACTCGTCTGCGAGGGTCCTTTCCAAGATAACCATAATATACACTGTTTACGAATTAGAGCCATTTTTTCCTTGCCACTTGGGTATGAGGTGTTTTCGCATAGATTATTCAAAATTGCCTTTGGCGTAAGGGGTTGAACATTGAAACTATATTTACTGTGTATTTTCTCATTTGATGTGCCTGTACATACTCGTGATTATCATTATAAATATTTAAGCTGGAATTTATGTTTCAAGTGTGAAATATTCCAAGTATTGTTAGCTAGCGTGAAGACGCCACTGTAGTCTAGAGCTCTTTCCCAGGCTCCAGGTCGCCATGTGCCTCCACAGCTAGTTTTACAGGAATAGGAAAGTACGACTCCTAGGTGCCAACTCGTGAACTGTGAGTTACGTACCAAACCCTACCTGCTGCCATCATAGCTGTTTGAGCTAAAATTATGTATCTTACTAATACAAGGCCTTGTCTAGTAAGATTTTTTTTCTGTTAGAGGTGGTTACAGATTATGTTCTTTGTGTATGTCCTGCGACCTGATGTAAAGGAATATTTGAACTTACCAGTGCCTACTAGTGGGCAATACTAAAAAAAGGAAGGGACAATAAATATAGTATGGGAATAAAGGGGGCTGGAAGAGGTTGGAGGCCTTCCAACTAATTAACAATGAGATACATTGGTAGGGTAGCTAAAGCTTATAAAAATGTAATTGACTGGTGTATGGTCAGTCGTCTTCTGGATATGGTGCTTGGGGAACCTCTGGAAATGTATTTTTCAAAATAAAATTTTAATAATAATTTAAAATATTATTTGTAAATTTTAAGTCATTATTTATACAATTTAGATACTTTTTAGAGTTAAATTAGTTTTTTAGATGTTTTGGTATTTTTGGATTTTTTTGCTCCGTCATACGGTCACCAGGTCACTGTCAAAGGTAATGGTCACCTGGATGAAATATGGTGGTAGTGGTCAGTAATGTAATATACTTACTGACTTAAATTTAACCAATTTAAAAATTTTTTCGCATTTTATTTCTAGGCCATAAAAGATCATTGTTGAAGGGTCAAGGTCATTAATCAAGTTTAAATGTCACCTGGGTCCAACATTGTTGGGGGGGGGGATATCATAATATGGTGCGTGGTTTGTTCCAGTCCCTCATCCTCTCTAAAACCAAACATTAAAAATTGTAATTATAATATTTGTTTAAATTATTGTTTTTTATATTTGTATCAATATTTCTGGATTTTTTGAATTTTTTGTGACATTTGCGAATGTTTAGACTTGTTTCAAATTTTTGGGTTCACTGGTGTCAAGATCAAATGTCACCAACATTAAATATAGCAGACAAGATGGCTGATGATTAGGTCTGACTCTGAACCCTAAAGCCCTTGTATTGATTTGGCATACCCTATGCCTATTAAAACAATATGGCCACTACTGCTCTCCTCTCGAACACGTTGCCCCCCAAATTCTTCTGATGGATTGAAGTTGCCATTCACAGGGTCTGCGGAGGGAGGGGGATCGAAAAAGGGGTTCAGAGGACCCACTCCCAGCAGCACCTGACCAAAGGACTGAAAGAACTCGAAAAGGGGGGAGTTCCATCAGTGACGACCATTACTTGAGCGATTCGAACACTGAATTACACACGGAAAGGCAGTCGACTGCAACAAAATCGGGACGTGACTGCTTCCCCAAAACAAAAGTCAATTTCCTGTTTTATAACATTTATTTGTCTGACACGGAAAATTTGCTGGATTCGGATAGTTTTCGTCCGAGCCACGAGGAAGTTCTGTGTCAGATAGAGAGAGAGAGCTCGTCTAGGGGAACGGGAAAATTATTGGTTTTCCGATTCCACAGCCTCAGCGGAGCCTTTGCCAAACCTCAGATACAAGCTGCTGGCTACCGCGTTTGCTGCTAGGCTAAGTGATGCGTGGATAGTTAAAAACAAAGTAGATTCTGATGTGGACTTTGACAGATTTTTACAAGGTGCAGTGTCCCTCTGTTAGATTAGCATTGGCATCACCTGGACCTATCATGATTAGCGTAACCATAGAATGTAAGTATCTGAAATCCTTCGCGGCGGTGGAAGGTGCTATGGAGACATTTTACTTTCAAAGTAAACCTCTTCCCATCCTGCATTCTTTCGATGTTTGGATAATTTATGATGATATAATTTAGCCGTACCTTACCAACAGACTTGAGGGATTTAGTGTGCATGGGAGTGGCTGGGTTTTTCAACTAATATCGCATATGTATATATGTCCATATTTTGCACAATATATAGCATTTACTGTTGGTGACATGTACACTAAGTTACCAAGGTTTATTGATAATAGGAAGGCTTGTATCTATGTAGACTGCCCAGAAGGAGTGTGATTCCACTACGCTATCATATCAGCTTTGTTTCCTGCCACACAACATGTTTAGAAAATTAATTCATATCCAAAACTTCACGAGGTTTTAAATACTGAAGGTCTGTCGGCACCTGTAGTGATACAGGATATTTGCCGGTTCTAGGAAAACAATTCTATTTCTATCAATGTCTATAGTATTATGGACAAAGATAGCATTTAATTGACGAAACTTATGATAAGGATGGGGTTGTGATACCAGTGTGTATTCCTCCTGTACATTACGCACACCATGTAAATGTTTTGGCCATTCACATTAGTGGTAATGCCGCACATTTGCATTTCATTCCCATTAGAATTTTTCAAAGCTAGTTGGTAGTCAACTGAGAAAATATGGGCGTATATATTTATTTGCGATTGTTGCCTCCAGTTATTTATTAGTGAGGAGAAACTCACGAGTCATACAATTCTTTGCCAGTAACAAAAGGCTGTTCGTAGTACTTTCCACACTGGGAATGACAAGTACTTAGAATTTAAAGATCACAGGAAAGAACAGAGATTGGGTTTCAACACCAATATGCGACATTGAAAGTTACTTGAAACCCTTGTCTACATGCTTGCCCCATAATAAGACGAGTAATTAAACAACCATTAACCAACTTTTGCCATACACTTGTAGTATTTTCTTGGTCTTTTCATTCAATGCAGCATTATCTAACTACTTTGAGATTGTGAGTGAAGACTGTTCGCACTAATTAGTAGATAAATTTGTTGAACTAACAAAGTGTGTTGCAAGAACATACAGCATGATTGGTTCGATGAAGCCAAAAACTCCAGCTGATGGAGCAAGGTTGGTGACCCAAAAATGTTGTCACATTTGTAAGAAAAGGGTTGGTACATATTTTGTGATCGTTTATGACCATCTGACAAGCGAAATCAGAGGTCGTGCACATAAAAGAGCTACTTTAACTCCAGACTGCCCAAGAGACAACTTGTCACTGTCTTTCAGAACCTGCAAAATTATGATGCTCTCTTTCTTATAAAGCCTTTGGCTGAACATCACATAACACAACATGACGACACCATGGTAATCTAAAACCCAGGTAAAATATAGGTGATTGGAATGGCCCTGGAGAAATGTAAATCCAACACCAAACAAATTTCCAATCGGTTTGATTCGAAAGGAAAGGCACAGTATTTAAAATTTCATATATTTTATTAATTCCAGTTAATGAGTGCCTCCCTGGAAACTTCATCAGGTAATTTAAAACCTGCAAATTGAGTATTACCTACTCGAGGATTCCAGAAAACATGCAATTTGAATTGGGATAACGGAAGTATATTTTTCCTTATGACTTTCAGTCGACAGCCAGCCTGATGTGCATGTCACTCCCATCAAAGGACACATTTAATAATGTGATGAAAGGCACATGCATTACATATAAGGATTACTCTCATGCTCAAGCCACATGGGATGCGTTCAACTGAGTAAACTTGTTGCAGTACGCCATTCATTATTTACGCGCGGACACTTGTTTGCTAGCTTGTATTTTTGAGAATTTCAGGACCCTATGTTTGACTCATTACTGTCTTGAACCTGCCAAGTACGTCACAGCTTTATTGTCAATTAAACGTGCTCTGCTAGATTTGTTGAATGACTCATAGGTGTATCTTTTTGTAGAATGTGGTAGGTAGGGGCAGCATTACCCAGGTTTCCAGATGGCATAGGTGAAGTTTATGACCCCAGTGTGGCATCTAATTATATTTGTTATTTCGATGCAAACGGGCTGTATGGTCACACAATACGATGCAAGCTTCCAATTGGTTATTTGAATGGGTTGATTCTAACATGTTTTCATCATGGAATTTCGCGAACATGGTGAATGATGGCGACACTTGGTTTTTTGTGGAAGTTGATTTGTATTTTTCAGACGAATGCCACGTTACTCTATCAGATCTGCCTTTGGCCCCTATAGCTGGCATACCTCCTAACAGCTCGCACGAAATCTTCTTTTGACACTTGTGCTGCGGAAGAAATATGTTATACACACAGAAACACTGAAGCACTGTATGATGCATTGTCTAAACTTGACTCTGTTCTTCGTGTTCTGTGCTTTGAGCAGAAGGCATGGATGGTGCAGTACATCGAATTTAACATTGACAAGTGTGCTCAGGCTGCGAACGAATGAGAGAAATCATTTTTTGAACTCATGACTAATTTAGTATATGGAAAAACTTCGCTGTATGTCAACCATGATAGGGACATAGGAGTTGTTACCAGCTATGACAAGATCTATAGGGCTGCGGAGCTGATTGCTCATTCTTATTCATAGCATGGCAAATCGTCGATGAATATCTTGTCCTAATCGAAATGTCAAATAGTTCTGTTACCGTTAACAAGCCTTTGTGCACATGTGTTGCTTTTACTGAGTTTTCCAAATTAACCCTATATGAATTTCATTATCAGTATATGCATACAAAATTTCCTCCACCAGCATTGCACCTATTATATTGCGACACAGATTCCTTGATATATGAAATAGCTTGTGATGGCATCTACAAAATAATTGCCACAGATTTAAAAGCATGCTTTCATACTTCTAGCTATGTGCTCGATAATCCGACCAAATTTTCACATAAGAATAGAGGATGTACCGTAATTATAAAGAATGAAAGTGCCGGCCGCATAGTCACACACTTTGTATGTTAATGTCTCAAGCTTTACGCATACATTGTTGCAAATGAGCAGGATATACATAAGGAGAAGTGTGTAAACTCCAACATGTTGCGAAATCTTTACTACGAAGATTATCGAGATTGCCTCGAAAATTGCACCAGAGTATTGGGGACACAATATCAGTTCCATTCGCAATGTCACAAAGTCTACACCGAATGTATGACCAAATAAATATTATCGGGGTTGGGCGATAAGCACCTCATAGAACCTGATGGAGTGTCAACTTTACCCTGGGGCACTACAGAATCCCTACCTATTTTTTCAGCAACACTATAATCGGTACCACATTAAATACAACCCTCCCACCTGCAACACCTGCAACAATGCCAATGATGGCCATCTGCTCCATAAGAATCATCTTACCCCCTCTCTGCACGAAATGACATTCCTACCTGTTCAGCAAGCTTTAAAAATGGAACAACCTACTGTTTGCTTAACTGCAGGGATTGCCGACAACTGTCTGTCAACAACTGTCTTTCTTCAGAAATGCATAGAACATGTCTATGCTCCACCACACCAGGTGGTCTTTTTTGTCACCATCACCATTCAACTCAAGAAATCCGAAACCCTCTTCTCTACATTACCCCCTGTGGTTCTCTTCACAGCGTGGTACTGCATAACTTAGTGTGATAATTATTAATCAATGAAAATACAGTGCTACATGTGTTAAATTCGTCATTGGCTAGTGCTTGGCAGGTCTTACACAAAAGTATTTCTTCCTGGATGTGACCTATGAACGCCACATAAAAGCGACATACAGTGTGTTGTAATTTGTAAATTTTTGCTTTTTAAGGATGTTGTAAAAGTGGTAGTATGAAGTACTTGTTTTGTAAATATTTGTTTTTTTTTAATGATGTATGGGAATGTTTTATGAACTGTTTGTTTTGTAATTTTGAAACTGATTTTTAGGAAATGTTTTACATAATGTGTGAGATTGTTTTAAAAGTGTTTCTAAATATGACAAGCTATATCGGAATAGTCTTTATAAATGTGTAAGAATGTTATAAAAGTTTTTAAAAAATGTGACTTTGTTTTGTGAGCAATTGTTTTAAATGTTTATAAATATGTTAATAAGAATGTATTGAAAAAAATTAAGAACAATAAATTCATTGTTAACAGGAATAATATGTCTTATTTAATTTTCGTATGTCGTTTTATTATCATGTGTTTACTCTATTTAACCTTGTGTGAATGTGGAAATTAGGTATTTGTGATCCATGAATTACGTGCATATTTATTTTTTACACAACACTAATATGATTTAGACGATTAGAAAACCTAAGTGGGGTGATTGACTATGGAAGAACACTGAAATGAAAAGTCTGGGGAAAGTGGAGAAATCCTGAGAAAACTTATGATCCTCAGCAGGCTGGTGATTGAACCTGGAAAGCTTTTGTGAGAGAGGAACTGCACTTATATAAAAATCTATATAATGAACATATCAATGCAGTATGTTATATATTTTACAGTAATGAATACAAGAATAGAAAGGATGTAGTGTTTTTTTATTGGTAAATAAAATGTGTGAGCTGCAGTGAGTGAATGTGCTTTGGAAGAGAAATAGAGTTACAGCTAGTGATCCAGGTATAAATAAGTGAACTCTTTCCTGGACAACGGGGCTAAAGACTACTGCTGTTATAGGACGTCATTCGCCCTGCATCACAAAGTGATAGCGTGTAACAACTTTGTCTTTTAACAAACAAAAATATTACTAAACACTTTTCAAGAAACAGAAACATATTACTTAAGTTAACACATTATTATAAATCACATTATAAAGTCGAGTTTTTTTGCAATTAAAACCTTATACCACACAAATTTACTACACCTGTGAGTCAACACGAGGATGTCTGCTGCTACATTTGGTCTACTACACATACTTTGTACAAAAACGAAAACCTACAAATATTTAACATATATATTGTAGAGCTGAGAGCCGATGAGGGCAGTATGCTTAAATTTTTATTGTTTGTGGATAATAATTTCAACAAGTGTGCTTTTAATAACTCACTAATTTATGAAACCTAGATTGGTTGGGAAATAGGATACCTTTTTACCTTTGTTAATTGCTTCGTTGTAGGTGTAATTGTGAATGCGCCATTCTTGCATGCAATTTGTTTCCTTCAGTAGTAAGTTTGATTGTTCTTTGGCTTAAATTAGTAGTGAAATTGTTTTTGGATTATAAACTGGTGTTTTAAATTAGTGCTCCATTCGTTACACTTTGTCACGTGCGTGTTGTAGAGGGTTATATAATATAGTTGTATGTGGAATCATGTCGTAAATGTTAGAAAGTAGTTCGTGTGTGTTTAATTTGGAATATATTCTGTTTGTCGAGGAGTGATTAGTAAAATATGTACTATTCGAACAGTGACCCATATTTTTTAAATGTTCGTGCATTTTAATTCTCAAACATGGTAAACAATTTAAATTGATTTGTGATCAATTATTTCATATTTGTGACTTATTTTTCAGTACTTTCTCTCATGTACTATAAAATGCTCTTTTTTAATGTTGCGTGTTTGATACTCATCTCATTTCACCGAAATACTATTCTTCGTTAATTTAAATATGCCTCTCCGACATCTTCCATTTCATGTAACCTCAGTCTATCATCAGACGCCGCCAAAGCGGACATATCTTGCTGCTACGCCTCCAACACATCAGTCGCCTGCCGGACGGCAAATGGGAAGGAACACATACGCCCCTCCACAATTCCCCCCTCCACAATTCCATAATTAAAAATTTGCATTATATATATCCCTTCCCCCACACATCACAACTGAGTACACTGTCATACGTCCAAGGGTGAACATCGATGCTGCCGCTCTGCAAAAATAAAATAAATTAATAAAGGACCCTTATAACACACACCAAATATACAGTCACACAATTTTAAAAATTACAAATTATTTTTAATATACCAATAAATAAATCTAATTTCAATAAATCTAATTTCATAACATATATTTTATCGAATTAAGATTTGCTTGATTCAACTTTTAATCGGATTAATATACCGAATTGATTAGGTCGATTAATTTGATATAAATCGATAATGCGATTAATCAAATGTTTCCAGGATCAGCACGCACCTACTACTTATGAACTATTAATAGGTATTGGCCACCTGGAGGGGAGGTTGGAGAGGTAAGCGCTGGTTCCTCCGGAAACTTTGTCTCTCGCGGGATCGTTTTGGCAACTGGGAGTATCGGTGCTTTTTTGTAGGAAAAACGGGAATTTTTTGAAGGGAAAAAGGGAAATATTGAAGGAAAAGGGGACATTACAACGGGGGTGGGGGAGGGTCGTAATGACAATACATGAACAGTTCCGATGCTCCGAGAAAAGTTGGCTATGTCATTCTACTAATACTTATAAATACTTCGTGGTAAAACGTTGAAAGTAATAAGATAGTTGCAGTAACTGTTTTGTTGAACATATTCTCAGAGGAGGTCAGTTTTGTTTTGTGATTTACTGTACATATTCATTTCATTTGGTCTATAATACCTTAAACATTTTTTATATTACGTTAGTGAATAATATGATTGTAGTCCAATCAAATTCTTAATATATTTCAGTAACTCCATAGTCCTACAACTTGTAATAGAAAGCCGTGAGTGAGTGTTTAGTAGTACCTGTGACTCCGGCACACATCTGCTCGCAGGCTTCCTGAGTGTTGAACTTGTTCCTGTTGCCTCTGCAGCCACCGTACTCAAACTGCTGGCAGGACTCCGTGTCCTTGCTAAAGAACCAGCGTATCTCCACGTTGTTGCACGGACCCTTTTCCTTGCGCAGCAGGCAGATCTCTGTCCACACACAACACACACTCCGTACACAAGAAGCTTCTCAACTGAGATCCTCTCACCTGCATCCCAACATCTGTACTGTTAGTACCCGGACATTAAGTATCTTAAGAGATGCTATCCGGACATGCAATATATTATGTACATTTGTTATTTGCGTATATCTCAGGAAGTAAATGTCCTGGGCATACGCCTTTTTGCCCGAAAATATAACAATAGTGTAGTCTGTGTTAACGCTATGGCCTTTCATAATGTGTAATAAAATGCCTTTGTGAAAATGCGGACCATTTGCAGAGGAAAGCCTAATAGCGGAAGCCCGGCATGTAGGCTGAGTGCCATGCACATTGGAGCGACGGGACGCTAGTCGCATGTCTTACTGTCGTCCGTATCGCTGTGCCTCGAACGCGGGGTAAATAAATCTCGGTACCATGTACTTTTAAGGCTCCTTCTTACCCGAAGCGATATTTTTCGCTCAAGGCCCAGAGACTAGCACGCACGCCTAGCGCCTCATCGCTCCTACTACAAAGACGCTGATGTGCAGATATCTGTCCACACACACAGTACACAATAAGTTTGCGGGCAAAAACCGAGTCTCGACTCCCTCCGTCGCCTCCCAGAACAAGTCCCTAGTGGGACATTCTGCAAGTTATACTTTACTTCTTTAACAATACGTACTGGATCCTATCGATTTATTACGCCTCGTGGCTTACCCAGGGATAATCGTCAAAATCCGAGCTTCCCGGCTACTCGCAACGTCAGACAGACTTGAACCTTCTTCAAGATAGGTCAGTTCTCTAATACGCACAGCCTCCCTCATCAATGTTGGTCAATATGAAAACATCCGTACATTAAGTGGTTTTCCGCAAAACCACTTAAAACCTGCTCGCCTCCCACCAAGGCGTACCGTGTTCAACCTCTGGCCGGGCCACTCCCGGATTTACGCACGGGGGAATTGTGCTGAACATACCGCTGGTCGGCCGGTTTTCTCGGGGATCTCCCGTTTCCCCGCCCTTTCATTCCGGCGCTGCCTCACACTCACCTAAATCACTTACCGGCTTTCAAGACTTCGCTGTTAAGGGCCTCTGAAATAGTTCCACTCACTCACAGTGTTATTCCTTGACATACGTCTGCACAACAGACTAGAAAGTACACAAAGATGATGTCTGCAGATTACGCAGTTCTGTTGTATACAAGTTTGTTTTTAAACAGGCGTATAATGTGTGTGTTGTGTCCCTAGTGTCAATTGCCTAGTAGAGGATACTGTAGCCAGATATGATTGCACACTGCCTGAGAGTGGCAGAGTTGAGATGAGATCGGGACTTCACTACTTTATACGTGAGAAACCCTACAGAAGAGACATAGACTTGAGAGATATTCCGCCATCCTTCCGGAGAGTTTCCTAGCACCTACACAAGGTACTTGTCGAATCACTTCCCCTTGCTCGTACACCATCGTGTGGTACGGAGTGTTACTTCAGGGGCCCGCCTACTAGAAGCTATTTTCCGCGTCTGCAGCAGACAAGCGTGGGTGACAAGCGCGGCAGACAAGCTCGGGAGGTAGAAATACTTTAATGTCAAGTACTTACTTAATGTACGAGGTGACCTTATAATTATGTAAGTGGGAAGAATGCCGCTATGGTTAATGATGGCTCTCGAGCATTGCAGCATGCTGGGCTACTTCCACACAAATGCTACAGCTTTTGGAATAGGAAATACTTCGTGGAAAATTATCGGCACGCCACTAATAGAAACTCTGAAGGATCTAGTTTGTAGGTGTGACCCTAATATATAAAGAAGAAACAAAGAAGCCCAGTCTAAACTACCACTCCAGCATACTTACACATGCATAATAATCAAAATAATAATAATTAGAACATACAATATTAAACCCAAATGTGATTTGGAAATAAATGAGCAAGGTGTTCAAAAAAATTAAAAATAATAATCCTGTATTTCGTATAAACAAATTGTTTCCTTTTAATGGCGGTAAATAATATATATTTTTAATGCATACCAGTAACAACATTATAAAATCATTAGAATATAAGAACGAGGTAAGTTTATGAGATTGTTAGAGGCAATCTCTTTAACTACTTACCCGATTGAAAAAAATTCTTTAACCACTAAGTAGCCTGGTCCTTCTGGATGAACATTGACTATATGCCATGATGTTATATACACCAGTGAAAATTTTAAATACAAAAAAATTAAAGAAACTTAAAACTATTAAATTATAATTTTCGTATGTACATTCATACTCGAGACTATAGATTTACGAAATAAATGTATAAATCAATTCATTCAAAAAAATTATAATATTAATTTTGTTACTTTAATTTACAATCACAGCGAATTAATTATATGTATGTAATATTGTTGTGAAGAATTTAATTAGCTACTATATTATATTTTTGCCATATCTGTATTAGTTTAGCAAAGAATTGTAAATTTTTACACTTAATTTTAAATGTAAATATGAAAATTGGTGATTAAAAATTATTTTTAAAGTAATAAATTGATGCCCAGCAAATGTTTTTGATAATGATTTTGTAATTATTTAGAGTTTATTTTGTAAACAAGGGATCTTCCATTGTTTTTAACATTAGCTTAACGATTAAGTGTTATTATGACATGGTAAATAATAATGGATATAGTTTTTTTTTGTGAAAATTCTAAATGTAAAATGTAATTGAATTTATAAGAATTTATTTTTATTTGTATACATTACAAATTAATTATTTTGCTTTTTGTTTGATTGTTTGCCATAGATAAAACCAATGTTGATTTGTTTAAATAGCCCATTAAAAAAATAGTTATCTTACTGCTTGTGTGTAGATAGTCATCTTACTGCTTGTGTGTGTTTGCTATTAAGGATCAAATAGTAAGTTATGTAAGAACGACATCACGCCTAAAAGAAAATCGCAACTCTCTAGAAATACATCCGTGGCGAGGGCGGCGAAATTACGTCGAATTAGAGAGCCTATCGTGGACCGCTCCCAGCGGCTTGCTGCGCAGAGACAACTCATACCCACATATAGATTGCATCATCGAGTTTTAGCCCATGGTAATATATGGAATTTCAATTATGATCCAAATTTGGATTACGCTCAGCAGAGAAACTGCGAATTGGACAGATGAACTAATCATGCTCTAAATGTTTCGCAAAAAAAATTAATAAATAGAGTGATGAATCCAATGGTATGTGCTGTGCTGCAGGAAAAATTGTTCTTCCTGAAACTCAGGACTCCCCACTAACAATAAAAAGTCTATTGACAGGCAGCAACCCATTATCTACGCCTTTTGAATAATATATAAAGTTATAATACTTTATTCCAGATGACGTCATTCAGCGCAAAAGAAATACAAGGAAACAGCTTTGTGCCTAATTTTAAGATAGAAGTATCATATATATCATCTGATTGGCAGTTTACTTCCATCTCCAGGCCAAAGTCCGCAGTTTTTACAAATTCAGTTCATTTATAATGCCGATCAACTTTCCTTGCAGTCCAATATAGCATCATATTTAAAAATTCTGTTGGTAAATGAGTTACACACCGCACAAAAATCCACAATCTATAAATTCGCAATTTTAAATATAATCAAGACAGTAATTTTCCATCCGATAAATTAGAATTCATAATTCACGCCGATCGTTCACTACAAAATCGACACAGAGGGCGATATAATTCGCCTACAGTAAACGAAGATGCTGTGTTATTAGTCGATGAAGACAAAGAATCCAGGGATATAGTGCTTCATTGCAAAGATGGTCAACTGAAAAGCGTGTCAGAATTGCATCGTACCTACGATCCGTTACAATCTCCTTTGATATTTGTAAAAGGAGATGATGGCTGTTAGCTGAACATCCTTCAGCAAAATTCAGAGAGAAATAAAACGGTTCCATGAAGGTCATTTTATGCATACAGAATAATGGTCAGAGCATACTCGTTTAATACTATACGTATTTCATTACATAGATTTGTTCAGTTAATACTGTGTTGACATTTTGGCTTAAATGATTGAGGAAAGATTTAATTACGATATTTTGAAACCAGAAGATATTGCTAGTTGAAGATTATATACATTTATGAGATGCTTTAAAACTGGATGTGAACGTAAATGCTGCAAATATTGGACAACACATTATTTTGTCATCATTTTTTACGGGTTCTCCCCGATATCTGCATGAAAAAAAAACCAGGATGCTATGTGGTATGTTCGAAATTATGCAAACCCGATTTATTTATTCCATTTATGTGTAATCCTGAATTGTCAGAAACAAGCAAGAACTTTTTCCTGGACAGTGCTCTTTCGACCGACACGGTGTTATTTCTGGGGTTTTCCATTTATTTTGAATTTAAAAAAACATTACACAAAAGAAGACAATTTTGGAAAATTCAAATATCATCTGTTGAGTGTTGAGTGGCAAAAACGGGGTTTAACCTACTCTCAGACGATATTCTGGCTAGAAAGATAAATACAACCTGACGAAATTGACAATATTATAGTTGCTGAACTACCCGATTAAGAAAATGACCCAGCATTGTTTGATATTGTGGCCAAAAAATATGGTACATGGCCCATGTGGGGAACAAACTGTAACATCACCATGTATGTAAAACGGAATCTGTTCTAAGAAATATCCGCGAAATTTCGTTATTGAGACACAGGCTGGTGATAATGGATGTCGTGTTTATCGACCCCGAGATGCTAATAATGGTCGTTAAGTTGCTACCTTACATAATAATGGAATAAATATTGCCATACATAATAGATGCATCGTTACATACTCTCCAGCATCGTGTCGAACTTTTAACGCTCACATGAACATAGAATATTGTCATTCCGTGCAAGCCATTCAATTCATATGTAAATATATAGGTATATAAGGGGTCTGACCAAGCCACTTTTTCTGTCCGAAATGCCAATGATGAAGTCAAACATAATTTAAATGGACGGTACATAAGCAGATTGGAAGCGGTATGGAGGCTGTTGCAATTTCCCATTCATGGCAGACACTCTACTGTTGTAAATTTAGCCGTACACTTATAAAATGGACAAAGAGGGTACTTTGCACCAGACAATATGGGAAAGGTAGTTGAAAACCCATCGAAAACAACTTTCGCAGTTTCTTTTCTATCTATGTAACTGTGATGAATTCGCAAAATCCTTGATTTATCACGAAGTTCCACATTATCATACTTGGGCCACAAACCAATTCCCACGAAGAAAGGTTGATAAAGATGTTGATGGGTATCCCGGAATAGAAAAGATGCTACTTTGGGAAGAATTTAGTGTTCATCCTGCCCTGCAGAATGTTTGTATCTCAGAATTTCTCGTCATCATGTATGCGGTCCAACCTCATTTCAGCACTTAACAACTGTGGATGCAGTGGTGAAAGAAACGTATCAAGGAGCTTGCCGAGATAGAGTTTTAATAGAAAGTGATAATCATTGGGAAAATACTTTAAGAGAAGCCATAATTTCATATAGTCCATTAAATCTAAGGGAGGTATTTGTAGTTGTATTATTATTATTTTGCAACCCATCTGAACCAGTTAAACTGTTGGAAACATTCCAAGATAATTGGACACAAAATTCACCAACAAAATCAGGACTTTACTTTGCCCTTCAATGAGGACATGTGTAATGAAGGTTTAATCAAAACAGAAAATAAAATGTTACAACTGAATGACAAAAGTATAAGTGTTTTTGGTTTACCTTCGCCTAATCGGTCATACGATATGACATCTGATACTATTCTGAGACGTCCGTATGACATCAATGAGTTGTCAGTTTTTGTCAAGGAAAATGTGCCAAAGTTAGTCACATATCAAAGACAAGCTTATGATGCTGTAATTGATATTTTAACAAATAATAGGGTAATATATATTTTTGGATGCCCCAGGGGCACAACGAAAATGTTCATTACAAATATAATATTAGCACAAGTGAGACAATCGGGAAAAATAGCACTGGCAGTCGCTTCTTCTGGAATTCCCGCAACCATATTAAATGATGGGAAAATATTACATTACACCTTCAAGCTACAACTAACATTATCTTTGGAGCAAAATTCAGTATGTCCCATACGTAAAAATGGATCTCTTCACAAATTGTTACAAACTGTATCAATAAATGTGGGACGAATGTACTATTAGCCATAGAGCTCATGTTGATGCAGTAAACCGGACGCTCCAAGATCTCAGAAACTCAAATGTACTCGTAGGTGGTATCACGTTTTTTATTGCTAGTGATTTACGCCAAAGACTTCCTGTCATAACAAAAGTAACACGTTCAGACATTGTAAAAGTATGTCCAAAATCATTTCCGTTATGGGGTTCAATTGAAACACTTAATTTGCGCAATAACATGACAGTCCATTTAAGTTAAAACAATGATAACAGTTTTCCACAACAATCGCTGAGGCTTGGAGAAGGAAAATTCCCTTTTCCTAGCGCAAATAGTGAGCGCTAAAATCAAACTTGATGCTGGATTTGGTCACATAGTCAATAAATTAGAACAGCTTATAGAGGCAATGTATCCCGAGGTAGGAAATTTATTGCAAAGAATCTACCGTTGACTCTGTTCAAGAGTAATAGTAGCTCCCAGAAACGATACCGTTAATGAAATAAATACAATGATCTTACAAGATGTCCTCAGCCAAGTTGAACATTACAAATCCATTCTACAGTCACCGACATTGAGGACAGTATGAACTACACTAAAAAATTATTAAATTTATTAAATTCTTGTGGTATGCCGCTACACGACTTCAAACTAAAGATTGTATCCCAAAAATGGTACTACGAACCTTAAACCAACATAATATACGTAATGGCGCGAGACTATTAATAAAAGATTTGCGGAACAACATCATTGATGCAATAATATTAATTGGGCCTGCCGCCTGCCAGCTAGCACATATTAATTGGGCCTGCCGCCTGACAGCTAGCACATATTAATTGGGCCTGCCGCCTGACAGCTAGCACATATTCCACGTATCACTATGATCCCAATGGATCTGTCTATTCCTTTCAAGCGGTTGCAGTTTCAGTTGAAGGCATCACTTGCTCTCACAATAAACATGTCCCAGAGACAAACTTTCAAATATGTGAAATAGATTTCAGCTAGGCATATTTTTCTGATGTCGGGACTCTAGAAAACAGTATATTTAGCTACTTGGAAATAATAAAACAATAAACATAGTATACAGATAAGCTCTAACAAGTTCATTTAAATTTAATAAAACCTATGAAAATAAGAGAACTAATTTGTGAGCAGTTGTTATTTATAATAACACGTTGAAATTAATTTTCCACCTTTATGTTGAAAATACAGAAATAAATTTTTAATTACTTTTAAAATGGTAAAATGAAATTTTGTAATAAAAATATAGGAAAATCTGTTAATTATATTCATAAGTATATAGAACAATAAATAAATGCCCAGCAAATCGGGTGAGTGTTCTACTAGTTCCTATATTCCTATATTTTATGAAAGTTACTAGTTAACTTGGTTGGGGATCACACACAAAAATTTTTTGAATGGAAAATTACAAAAATATTTAAACTCAAATAATCAATAAAAAGTTCTCAGCAGGATGCCAGTTCTCATTCTCATGAACTGACACAAATATATTTATCATGGTTTCAAGTCCTGAATACTCATCTTGCAGAGAAATCAAATCAAAATTCAACACTACCGAGCAGATATTGTCATAAAACCAGACGTCATCATCACGTTCAAATGCTACATCAGAACCCAGTGGTGTGACATTAACTGTTGCAAGGGCGAAGTTGGCCACTGTCAGAACTACGATATACGGATAGAAAATGATGCCGCAGTGAAATAAAACACTAAAACAGACAACATGGTACATTCATAGAAAGTATAGATAGGAATTACATTTTCACTACAGAAAAAAATTCTACAAATCGTCCCCAAGGGAAATTTTACAATAGAATTGCCTCTAAGCTATTACCATCACCCCGAAAACAACACAAGACAAGAGTGAAACACATCTCCAAGCTAAATTTTAACCACATTGAAAGAAAACCTGAAATAAATATATTGTTATCACCCATTGAAAACAAGAAGTACAAATTCCAACGTGGATAGATTACTTTACACACACAATCCTAATCTAAATTTTATACAACACTCAAAACCTTTGTTCTTTTATTATTAACCTACTACCACTAATTTTTTGTTTGGTGCGCAAAAAGAAGAGGCCTTAACGAGACTCAGACCAGTGGGTGATCAGTCCACTGTCTAAACCAAGTAAAGACTAAAAATTGTAGCCACTGGCTAGCTAAGTTAACAAGATAATTTATTTTAAACTACCTACAGCTAGTGTCTGCAGCTTCTACAATTGTAAGACACAAATTCTATTTATAAATATGAGAATTAAACTTTTTAGGTGGGAGATGCGAGCTCTTGTAACATATTTTCTTGAGCTGGGGTCAGCAAGACAAACAGTGAGAGGCTTTAAATATGTTGGATTTGGAAAGGACCAATTTTATGTAAAGAAATTTTAGACTTTTTTGTCATCTACTCTGCTAACCGGATGAGATTTACCCAAAACTAAATCACCTACACGAAATGGATTGTCAATCCGAAGTTTGCCATACTTGATACATCACTTGAAATGAGCACATTTTAAGTTTATAAGGGCAGCTGCCCAGACGTGACAAATGTCCTTGGGTATACCAGGTAACAAATCATTTAAAGTGCCACAAATTCAACAAAGGGCTATTGGGCAAGTAATTAAAAACCAGATTAGAAGGACAAGTCATATTAGACTCATGCTGGGCGTAGTTGAATGTCATTTGCAACCAAGGAAGATGTTTGTACGAAATAAAATTCTCCGTCGCATGAAAAGTAATGAGAGCCGAATGCAGGTTCCGGATAAAACGCCTTGCATGCGAAGGTTGGGGATTGTTTGGAGACAAGATAATATGGCGAACGCCATAAGTAAAATACATGTCGCGAAACATTATTGAAGTGAATACGGAATCATTACCGAACACAATTGACGAAGTTATGCCAAAACTTAGGAATGCACGAACTTGAAGAGCACCTAAATTGGATCTAGAATCAGCCTTTCTTATAGGAATCAATTACACTAATTTAGAAAATGCATCGATACAAACTTATAAAATATTACCACTGTAAAAATGGTGAGATGAGAGGTAGTTGCACAATGTAACAGGACATGTGAGACTAGCTCCACATAAAGGTACATGTGATTAAATGTGCAAAAACCTTGTAACTTACAGTGCGATTGGTATGAGCTAGATGATGTTCCAAGTGAACTGAGTACGTGTATAACATATATCACCCATACACGAATTAATAATAATCTGATTCCCCACCCTCGTCGAATTTAGTAGACACAATTTCATTAATTTGGTTTCTCCATTACTTACATTCTGGACCACTGCCAGATTTCAGGAATATCACAAACTGAGGATGAATTACAGTGCTCTCTCTGAATACACCACATACCACAAAATACACTGGCAATCTATTTGAAGACAGCTGAAGAGTATACCACAAAACAAATATTCTCTTTCCCAAAGACTAAGACATCTAGGACTGGTGGTTACTCCGTGCAGAGGTGTTACCCCTTCGTACTGGTGGTTACTCCGTGAAGAGGTGTTACCTCTTCGTACTGGTGGTTACTCCGTGCAGAGGTGTTACCCCTTCGTACTGGTGGTTACTCCGTGCAGAGGTGTTACCCCTTCGTACTGGTCGTTACTCCGTGCAGAGGTGTTACCCCTTTGTACCGGTGGTTACTCCGTGCAGATGTGTTACCCCTTCGTACCGGTGGTTACTCCGTGCAGAGGTGTTACCCCTTCGTACTGGTGGTTACTCCGTGCAGAGGTGTTACCCCTTCGTACTGGTGGTTACTCCGTGCAGAGGTGTTACCCCTTCGTACCGGTGGTTACTCCGTGCAGAGGTGTTACCTCTTCGTACTGGTGGTTACTCCGTGCAGAGGTGTTACCCCTTCGTACTGGTGGTTACTCCGTGCAGAGGTGTTACCCCTTCGTACTGGTGGTTACTCCGTGCAGAGGTGTTACCCCTCATTCGTTGTAGGTGTGCTGTGATTGATTCTTGGAGTAAGAAAGTTCCAAGGAGCATTTTGGGAGAGTCGATGTTGACAGTTCAGAGTCCATAGTACAACTGAGCTCTGGGGTCAGTGTGGGAAAGTGGAGAGGGGGGAGCAGGAACATAGGTGTCGACTCTTCGAACTCCAGAGGACTACTGATGAGGATGGAGTGGTGTAGTTGGGTGTAAAATTTAATTAGAAATTTAATGTGAAGAAAGAGGAGGTGAGGGGAACTGCATCTCGGTATTTTGAGGAGGGGGGAATACACTTGTAGAGGAGTCGAGGGTGTTGGGAACAGGGTATATCCTTCTTTTTAGATGTCCAGAACACTACTGAGCTTTGCCAGTGTGTGAGGCGTGGGGAGTGGTGTTGTTGCGGAGGAATTTTATTTTTGCAGGTAATAAATAATTCGGTTAATTTATTTAAATATATAAAATAATTTAATAGCTTACTTGCATATGTAGCAATGCACGATTACATATCGCAATTAGTAGATACTGAGACTAAGTGCACATCTGTCCCCGATGACAACTTGCTTCAAACTGTCCAATATTTTCGATGATATGTAGTACAAATACCTCTGTTTCGTGGCAGCCATTCAAAATGAGGAGGGAATTTATTTATAAATTTTTATAGTAAATGTTATGTTACCATCGGGATAACTTTGTGTGCACGACATATGTTCGCGCTGTAAAACATCCAAAAAAAATCTCTTCAGGTTATTAATGTTATATTGTTTATTCACACTTACATAAGTAGCAAGAGACTATGTATCAACAATTGTGTTTTTTTATTCGAAGTCATGTAATTTACTTATGCGAAAATGATTTATTTATTCGTACAAGTCAAATAATAAGTAATGATAAATATGTACCACATAATAATAGGTTTACATGCGCCGAGAAATTATCTACACATCTTCTCGCCAGATCTGTTAAGCCAAGTTTGTCCTGAGATTGTAAGCGACATCTATATAATGCATTTCCCCTCTAAGGCTAAAATCAACGTCACATTGTGTAGGACATAGCAAATATTGAGGTGTTGGAATGATTTAAAAAAACAGACAATAGTATAACTTTCACCTCGCATCCTAATCTCTCAAGAGGAATTTGCAAAATGGCAGTTAACCACGGTCACAAATCAACTCTCCGTCTGCAGCTTTTGGCTTGTCGCACAAACTCATATCTAGCAAAAAATATCTTCATGTTTAAAAATGTCTGCCGATTCTGGTAATGTTATTTCTTTGTAAACAAATTACTTTATTTCACGTACATAAAGACTGTAGAAATAGTGTGTGTTCTGTCTTTATTTTTTTATAACTTATCAAGTGTTATGTAAACACACACTCAGAACTATCGGCACACAGCTCTTAACTGCATTAAAAATTTGAAGGCTTAAAAACCCATATTGGAAGGTCATTAAGATATAACGTGGAAAATTATATTTAAAAAAATAACTTTAGTAATATAAGTGTCACTTTGCGTAAGTTTACCAACACTGATAATATTCCAACTTGTTTCTACAAAACAACTGGATCATCGGATTGTTATAATATGAATTAAAATCACTATAGAATGATCGAAGAAATTGGGGTGACTTTTAACAACAAGGTATTGAGAGCCAATGTGGGTGAAATGAGAGGAAACGGAAGATTTCCTGAGGAAACCCGGCATTATCCAACACAATTTCCAAATGTGAAACTCCTGAGTGAGCGGACTGGAGATTGAACCTAGTTTGTCTTGGTGGGAGACACGCAGAAGCAAAGTTTTTGCCATTTACTTGCTCTGTGATCTCCCATCTGACATATTTTGAGGAAAAAAAAAAAATATTTTCATTTAAATAATTTTGCTATAATTTAAAATTGTTTGAAGCAACAAGGGGAAAGTAGAATCTTACGGACGTAGTTTATTCTGAGAACTTCCCACTGTAACGTATCTAATTACATGTTACACTCTACTTGTAGCGAATGTTATCCCTGCGCACGCGAACTTCTGCACCTCGCGTGTCAGGAAGGACCTAAGTATCACTCTCCGAATATTTATCTCTCGGCGAGCACAGAAGTTTGCCGTCCCACCAATAGGATTTGTCAGTGGATGGGCGCTCCAGTCTGCCACACCCCCCTCTCCCTAGATGACCTAGGACCCCACAACTCCCTGCCGCCTCTTTGACTGTCGCCGATGACTGCCCGTCACTCGCCCCCAGCCAGTGCTTTATGCCGCGAAACATCGCGTCCTTGGCAGCGCCTCGCTTTGTCCGCTTTATCTCGCACGTCTTACTGCCACGCTTTCACCACCCTCCTGCATCAACACTAATAGTTGTGAAACTTGCATTCCATCGCACCAAAATATCTGTGACCAATATCAATTTATTAGGCTATTTGTGCAACCGATAAAGAATTTCGTAATGCTCTCTAAATATTGACTTGAAGGCTGATATTTTTTTGTCCATTCTCCCCGTAAGTTAATTACCCAGCTGTCTTGCCGAAAGAGAAAACATTTTGTTGTCTACCGCATATTTCTCAATTTTAAAACTGTCCGAAAAAATATTGAAAAAGACTTTCGAGTGGGCCAATTTTTTTCTCAGTTGTAAAACTGCTCTTTATTTATATTTATGAGCTATTTGTAAGAGCGTAGATAATTGTATTTATGATGCCGAGGAGAAATCGACTAGATACACAGGATAAAGGTCAGGCAGGGGTTTTTCCCTTGTAAAACTATTTCCAAAAAATACTGAATAGATGACTGGGGTATCCTATCTTAAGTTAAAATTTATGAGCTTTTTGTAAGAGTAAAGACACAAAGAAATCACTCGCACATTTGAAAATAACATGAATCCAAAGTCATTCCAAGACGCATGGCTGCTTCCTGAAATAAGTTTCTGTGGCCTCAATGGGATGCTTTCTCTTATCGCGAATGCCATTGCTCGGAGTAATTTATTAGGCGTCTAAAAGTATTTTGAAACAAGAGTGGGACTGATGTTAAGCTCTAAAAGCACTTATTGAAACATTATATTTACTTATTGCTTCCGGAAACTGCACTCCTGACATAACTGTAAAGTATTGTGTAAAAATGACTATAGAAATACATGATTTATTGCTAGTGGGACTGTGCAATCCTAACTGTTATACTATACCTCTGAATCTTTCATTTGAAATGAGGCCATGATGAAGGTTTAAAACCCCGCTGTATTCCCCCAGCCCCTTTCACTTCCAGGAAACTTACAACACGCGGCATTGGACTCCTCACAGCTGCGACCTCTGACTCCAAGTGAGCATCTCCGACTCCAGCCAGTTGTGCCAACTGAGGACTCCTTGCGACACCCCACTGTTCATCTCCAGAGCCGAACCGACCTAGCAAATTGGTCTACTTTAAACACTAAGTAACTAAATTAGTTTTAACACAGTGTTTATACAGTTGTTCGAATCTTGTTTAAATATATTTTCGGATATATAATTTAGACATGGTGAACTTCGATAAACTTAACACACACACAAATACATACATTTTCACGCACACGCAAACACGCTTATTCAGCCTATAATACATCCATAGGCATAAATGTCACGAAGGATTTTTATAAGTAAATTAAAAAATAAACAATTTTTTTCTCTATATTTATTATGTGCCAAAGTACAACACAATACTGTTTTGTTACAAACCTGACTGACTGATATATGCAATTTATTTGATTTCATAATTTTACAAGAAACTTGCATTACGCAATAGGACAATATGAGAACAATTACACAAACAGTTTGACAAATCACTTTCACGATAATTTTCAGAGAGAGAAAGAGAGAGAGAAAGAGAGAAAGAGAGAGATAGAGAGAGAGAGAGAGAGAGAGAGAGAGAGAGAGAGAGAGAGAGAGAGAGAGAGAGAGAGAGAGAGAGAGTTTATAAATTCACTTGTCTACTTCATACATTTTTTAAACATTGGTCTCGAAATCTGGATCCTGGGTATTTTCGAAATGCTTGCATTTTCACTGGTGATTTTATTTAGCCTTTTCAAAAGTGGTTTGAGTGCTCACATGTTTACAGCAGTTTTGAACATGTAACACAACATTATAGACAACATCAGGAAAACTCTCTTGATGATGTGCCAAAACTTTATCGACTGTGAAGGTAACACAGTATTCAGAAGTATGAAATGTACGGGACATTTATTTTAATCGAAACACAGGATCAGTTCGTGGGTTTTCTCACTACCCAATGGAATATGAGTTATGCGAAAATGGAAAATCGAATCGCAACTCTCACTAAACTGATGTAATATTCCATAGACCAAAATGAATATTCTACTGTAGGTTTTCCAGGAATGACGCTCACACATGGGTTACCGGGATGAAAGAAACTCATGTTCGCAGTACAAAAGCCACACTGATAGTGACACAAACCCACTATTTCTCCCCTATAGAACAACATCGGAACAGCTTTGAATGCAATAAGTACCTAAAGAATTTGGTCATTTCAATTTTACAACATGACTTCCCCAAAAAAACATTACAAATTAACTTCATCAGTTTCATCAGTATTCTCCTCTTCCATTTTAAACTATGTTCAAAATAGGTTTTATGGTTGAAATTGGCCGTTCCCAATATTAATTTTCTATTCACAAAACAGTTAGTTGAGTCACATCCACTGACCAACATATAGTCGTAAACTGCTTTCAAAACACGAACATATATTTCTCACCCCTTTCCGCCGTACCACAGGCATTGAAAACCACTGAAGTATTAGCCTTATATTATCTATTTGGGGGTTCGTCCTCCCCTTCCACCCCTTCACAACAAATCCATTATCAGCGACCATTTGAACATAATTTAGAATTTTCACCTGCTGAGATGAAGGATGATGTGCAACCAAACTTTTGACATAACTTTTTGAAAGACGGACAGTTATAGTATTTTTGCAAATCAATTAATTTCGCTTCCACACACTTGATAGAATGTGTTTTTTTATCAAGTAAACACACACATACTTCCTGATTTTTAGTCAGTTCTTGCAAAAAGCCTCTATATTCTCATAATCAATACAACCACAATCCTAAACTCAACCGAAGCCCTGCTTCAAGTCTGACACTCTTGTCAATTAGCAGGCTCAAGCAATTTTATGTGAGTACTCCTGTCCTGCCAAAGACTGTCCTGCCTGAACGATTTATTTTTCGTCCCGTCAGCTGGAGAAATGTGCGAATACTACAATTTTCTGGAGTACTATTAAATGCTGGTATTATGGGGTTGGTGTGTTTACAGAACTACATGATGTTAATGAACTTGGTTAGCAAGTCTGCTTGGTTATTTGCCACATCTGTATTTGGTAGCCCAGATTAATAAACTGTTGTTTTGTTTGAAGAGGGGTTACTATTTTAAGAGGCAATATTATTGCTTCAGAAAAATGTACTTTGTTTTTCTTCGACAGACACCCCCCCCCCCCCCCATGGCATGGTTGCAATTATTCCAATATGTGAATCAATGACATTCTGCAGATTATGTCATTTTGTTTGCATATGTCAAACACGAATAAAGCCCTCTTGTCTTAAATGTTTTAGGCTCTAAGATCGGCGAACTGTCTTTATTGTAATATGTTTCTTGGAACTTTGTGTACTTACTGTAACCCATGAGGTACTCGCCAGTTAGTAAATGTGTGTTAAAGTCTGTATTGAGTGTTTAGATAAGTTTCATTTTTAATTTGTTTTTAAATATTGCAATGTTCAAACAATGATCTGTCTGCTCTTAAATTGGTTTGTAGGTTTGTTTGTAATCATATGACATATATAGGTTTTTCATTTCAGAAAATTGATTTTCATTCAATGCAATGTCTCGCTTGCTGATAGTGAAGGGAATGTTTGCAGACCCCACGATCTGAACGGAAGGCCAAACTTATTCTATTTTTCAAATTAATTAAAAAAATATTTTGCATTCACAGGTATTAATCTGTATATGCGGCATCAACCATTCTACACTGCTTAGTTCAAATGTTACACCTTCCGAGTCATTAGCCGTGTCGCATACAGCATTTAAGTGCCTAATACCAAAAAAAAAAAAAACTAATTGTTGTTTAGCATTTACTATATCATGTCAATAGTCTTTAGCAAAACAAAGCATGATACCCAATGGTATTACAACTTCATGTTTTCCACCTGGGTTTATTGTTAGAGTGGTGCCATCCTGCCATAATACTTGTAGAAACATTGTTTGTAGTTTGCAAGATATAGTTTTCTATTGTAGATTTGATTCTGAAATCATGGTTTTGATAGATTTCAACACCAATTAGTAAATATGTCATTCTGTCAATCAAATGAAGTATCCAGTTTCTCGCTATTTCTATAGTTACTGGATTACTTCCATCAACTGTCTTTTTAATTGTTCCTCTGAACCTCAAACTCGATTTCGAAGGCAACATATTAATGTCATAATTCTGCACAGGTATTCTTATTTCTGACGCGAATGTATATGGCCCTGCTCTGAATGGTTCTTATATATTGATCTCAGTGTTTGTGATAGAATTCTCGTAGCTTACAGTTTTCTCAATATTAAGTATGTTTTCTATCTATATTTACTTTATATCCCAATTTACGATTGTGCTTACGTCTTTGTCTTTTTATACTTATTTTCTTTGAAACATATCCAGCAAACACAACCTGGTGTTAAAGTGTTGACAAATTGTTGGCCCGATACCTGTACTTTCAGCAACCGTCATTACAATGCAAGGAGACAGCCATCTGACAATGGCATGATGTCTTTTTTTGAGACAGGTTGCTAGCCGTTAGAAAAACGACAACGGCCCACTGTATTTTTTTAGGATAACACATGGATATCACCGAAAATATGTCGGCATAATATCGCAGAGCAGACATGTTGCAAGCATCGTAAAAATGTTTCTTTGCCAATTTCCATATAGCATCTTTGTCTTTTCGGTAAGTTGGAAATTATCTTATTTATACCATCCCTCTAACGTTTTTGAGACAAGGCTCTTTATCACAATAAAGATTTTAATATAGTGTCTTTTGCCGACAAACTTTTGGAAAGTGTTTCGAAAAGGCAATATTTTAGATAGCTCTTAATGGCACTATGTATTATTTGAGACGATGTGTTAACCATTAGCAAGATTTTTCGTGATTATAAATGGGTCACGTGGTAGCCCATGGCATTTGTTTGCTTTCAATTTTATTTTTCATTTTTACAACTGACAGATATAATAAAAACTAACAAAAACTGTATTGTTTGCAAGCTTCTGAAGAAATATTTTTTTAACTATCAGTGTTTAAACTTATTTGTTATATTGTAATGGAATTTATATATCCATTTATAATAATTTTGTAATGATATATTTTTAATTACTGGAGACTATTAGAAACTTATCGCATGGTGTAAAGGTAGGCATGCTGGATTGTTAACTTAAGGATTTTGAGTTCAAATCCTGCACTCGGCAATATACAGATTTTTATATTGTATTGAGAAGTAAAATAAATGTATATATGTAAAGAGGAAATAAAAATTTCTAAAGCTTTTTATTGAAAATATAAGGATTTTTCATTGTTATACTGCTTATTTCTGGACATCATGCCGCTGCAGGCCCGGCATCGTAGCGACATCCAGCCGTCGCAGGGCGGGCATCGTAATGACATCCAGCCATCGCAGGCCCGACACTGTCGTCCAAAAGTTAGCCGCCAGTCCATATATCTATCGGGCTGCTTCCGGCATAAGACATTGGGCTGGTATTGGCTGGCTGGTTTACATTGTCGGCAAAAAATCAGCGGCCAGTCCACATTTCCATCGGGGCGCTTCCGGCATAAGAGAGCGGGCCGGTATCGGCTGGCCGGATTTGTCGGCTAGTTTCTACCAGCCCGATTCCGGCAGGTATTTTCCGTGTTTGCAGGGTGGAATTTAATGTTATCAAAAGTCTTCAGAAGAAGAATTTCATTTCCATCAATGTATACTGTGTAGTAGACGAAGATGGATGTATAATTGACGAAACTTTTAGTAATGCGCAGGAAGGATTAGTCGTACCCATGTGTTATTCTTCTGTACGACATGCTCGCTACGTAAATATGCTGGCCATTAGTGCTAATGGTAATGCGCAGGAAGGATTAGTCGTACCCATGTGTTATTCTTCTGTACGACATGCTCGCTACGTAAATATGCTAGCCATTCGTGCCAATGGTAATACAGCACATTTACATTTTGTGATCATCAATAATTTGGTATGACTGCTTAACAGTCACTTGAGTAAGTATGAATACAAAATTTGTTTTCAACCGATGTCTCCAGTATTTCCGAACTGAAGAGAAACTCGCAAACCACATGGTTCTCTGTCAGCAACACATAGCTGTTTGGTGAACTTTTCCGTCTGAGGATAATAAGTACTTGGAATTTACTGATCTTTCCAAACAGTAATGATTGGATTTAGTCGTCTATTGTGATACAGAGTGTTACTTGAAACCCATGTCCACTTGCCTGCCCAATAATGACACAAGTAGCACAACCTCCATGTACAAGCATGTTCCGTATGCTTTCAGCCTTCTGCTGGTGTGTTCATACAATCCATCTTCATCTCAGTATTTTGAGTTTGTGGGTGAGGATTGTATGTAACAATTGTTGGATAAATTGGTTGAATTAAGAAAGTGGGTTGCAGACATATACAGCAGACCCTAGGCAGGAATGTGTCTTTACCTTTAACCTCGTCCTGTTTGCGTGGGAAGAAGGACTGCAGTCTGCACCTACTCTACGTACACTGACCCTAGGTAGGAATGTAGCCTCACCTCTGACATCCTCCTGTGTGGGTGGGAAGCAGGAGGGCCACTGGCCATCACACTCCACCTCCTCCACTGTGCTGGAGTCGCAGTCGTCCACCTCCTCATCCTCGTGGTCAGGCTGGTCGCCGCTGCCTGGTGTCTCCAAGTCGCTGTCGAGGTACCTGTGCCTCGTCTTAGTGCCACGGCCACAACTCACTGAGCACGGAGTCCACATGGACCAGTCTGTCAACCGCCGGCACTTCGGCTTGGGGGCCGCCTGGTGCGTGACAAACACAACACACCCGTTCTCAAGCACCACCCACTACCTCACTACACATACAATCATTTTATAAAAATTAGAAGTCCTATAAAGCAGTGTTGGTTCAACATAAAATGGGACAGACGCAGATGTTTGTTTATGTTTCCATCGCTCAGTGGGTTTTCTGGAGGGCAAAACTGTTTCCCCGTCCTTGCGTTTTGTCGTTAATTCGTCTTAGGGATTGTTACACGTCGCAATTTAGGGGCGACAGCAGTCTACATGCCCCATTTCGACAGCTTGTCACTCAGCTGTTGTTATCCCCATTCCTAGTCTAGCACATGTGAGTGAAACCACATAGATGTGAGGACAGCAGTAAGACACGCTCTCGCGCAGTAGAAAGCTGGAGTGGAAGCTGGGGAGTGAAGTCACCTGCTGGGCGGTCTCGCCGTCACAGGAGGCCGCCTGCCCCTCGCAGATGTCTGTCTGCTCGACTATGGGTGCACCCGGCTGGTACATGCACCACTTGCGGGCGTGCGGGTGTTGGTAGTGGCGTGTGCGCGTGTGGTGACCTTGGCCGCACGATGCGGAACAGCTCGACCATGCAGACCACTGTGTGACAGCGCATCGCGGGTCTGTGGCTGCCAGCCGTGGTCTGTCCCTGCACACACAATCCCCTTCTCCTTTCTCACATGTTATTCGCTCTCCAGCATGTCGCAGCGTGCTTCACGCAGTTACATGTCCCAACATTATTTCTCTACAGATATGTCTCAACATGTCTCCGTGTAAGGAAAAATCGTGGCATGTGATCTTTGAACGAATAATAATAAATGTGTTGAGGAGAGGGATAAACGAACCATGCTCGCCGTACAGACAGGTCCAACCATGTTCCTTGCACAGACAGGTCTCATTGTACACTCTGAACAATAAACCTCAATATCCCTTCGAAACACCCTTTACACTTAAAGATCTTAACACATTCTCCAGTACAGGACAAGCAGCAATATGTTATTACATCGTTATTTACAGGCGTCTCATATTTCTAGCTCGGCTAATGTGAAAGTGTTTTACACAGTGTTACTAGGAATTCATTACCTGAGTTAATGTAGAGATTGTTGCAGAAAACAATAGGTAATTGAGTGAAGAGTTTGGGTGGCTTTAAACAGCGAGGTTTTCAGACCCGATAAAGGTGAATGCGGTGAGTATGGAGCAGCGTCGGAATGAAAAGGTGGCGGAAACGGGATATCCCCGAGAAAACCTGCCGACCAGCGGTATTGTCCGGCACTATTCCCACATGTGAAATCCGGGAGTAAACCAGTCAGAGATTGAACCTGGCTTGCCTTAATGCAAACGGGTTTGCAAACTAACCGCTCAGCTACCCTGCCCCCAAAATCATAGGTATTCTGTTAGCCCACAGCTCCACAGCTTATACACAAAATTTGGATTTAAATCGTAAAAACCGGTTATTAAATTTAAGGAAATAGGCAGTTTGCAGAATGATGTTCTGGTCCAGTACACATATTTTGTTTGTATTCACACATCACATTTACCTCAAATATTAAATAACGAAAGGATATTTGGTATTTGTTTTAATTTCTTGTGATAACCGCATACTTTTAATTTACTTCATACTAAGCAATATAGTAATTATGTTAAATAAATATACTCACTTCGTACTGATATTAAATTATATTAATAAACACTGTTATATTTTAAACAAGCAATGAAAATATTTCATTGGAATAAACTAACAAAATTTTATTTTATGACCTTGTATATAAGAAAATGCTTCTCAATCAGAAATGATAAAAAAAAAAAAAAAAAAAAGAAATGTAACACTTATTTCTACGAATCAGCACAGTATTTCCAATTAAGTGGACAATAAATACACGGCATTTTTTTTTATATAAACCTGGTCACATTAAGAATAATACTTTCCATTGACTCACACACAAAATGAAGATTACAAATTATTTTGTTCCGTACAGTATATTTCCGGAATGGCATACATAAACGAACATTTTCTGGGCGTAAAGACCGTGCCTGGCTAGTGTTACATCTACATGTCACATATATATATATATATATATATATATATATATAAATACGCGTGTGTGTGTGTGTGTGGGGGGGGGGGGGAGTGGTTTATATAGACATACTCATTTCCTTCTCTTTACTCCTTGCTTAGAATTCTACATTTCCGAAAGTTCACGATGGTCTTTTAGAGGAGAGAGTTCACATGTATTCGACACTAGGGCTCAAGCATCACTCAAAATCATTTCTGTGTTTTAACACTGAAGTTCAGGTGATTTTATGTGAAGTGAATACAGTAACAGAATTCATGAACTCAGTTATTTATTTCAGTCTGAAGTGAATAACGTAACACAGAATTAATTTGTTAATATTTGTTAATAGTTTCACGTAATCATTTCAAGTATAAGACGAAAATTTGAAATATACCTACTTATTATTATACTTAATAACTTAAATATTAGTATGCTGTAAAATATTGCTTCCTGTATATACTACAAATATAAAGGGACTCATGTATAAAAAAACGCTCTCAAGCCCCACGTAATTTCGGAGGTATGTAATGAATTCATCTATTTGGCGCCATTAAGCTGATAAAATTTATTAAATCCAATTTTTCTAAATGAATGAAAACCACCAAACCATACTTGTATTTACTGTACAAAAAAAAACATGCACTTTGATTTCATACTTTGTACTTCATATAGTAAATAATTTAAGCGGTATTCCTTTGCGACAAATGAAATAATATGATGGTGCAGTTTACATTTGGAAATACATTAATGATGCTTTGAGACGGTGCATGAAGTTAACGTTCTGCTATTAATTGCTAGAATTGCAACGTGTAAAAGTATTGTAAATATTAACTCTGAGATCAAAAAATATGTACGTAATTATTGTTTAGAAATTAATTTTTCAATTTTTTAATTTTATTTTGTGGTATTTCCTCATATTACAAAATAAAAAAGAATTTCCACACTCCCTTAAACATACGGGGCCTTATTCATAGTTACATCTTCGTCCAAGTATGATCCATATGTGATCTCCTCGGTGTTGATCTGAGGTCAGTCCGGACTAACTGTTTCGTATTCATAAACCCCAACTAAAGTAGGACTAACTTTAGTCCAAGAATATAGGAAGGACACTGTTGCCAGGTTTACTACGCATGCACGTTGCAAATTCTCTTCTCAAATAAAACATTTACTACGAAAGGAATATCACATTTGAGACAACACAGAAGTAGCTTCAATCAATTCAAACAGATATTGTTCCTTTACCTATTGACTAAATTTTCCATTAATTGAAACTTATACAATCATTTATGATACATGTTCTGCAATACTTTGCTTTGTTAAGTTTCAATCATGTCTGACTCTATAGAGTAGTGGGTACGGTTCTTACTTTGTAAATGTTAAATGCAGGTTCGAATGTCTCTTGTTCATTCGAGCTTTTTTACTATGGCTATTTGTTTTGACGGCGAGTACATATTAATAAAATTAATTATATCTTTATATTTTTTTAACCATTGCAAAAAAAATATACTATAATTTTCTTACCCAGACAGGTTTTGAACTTGTACACTCATGCACATCAACCCACGATGATTGTCGTTGACGAAGCTCAAGTGATACCGACTTGCAGACAAATTCCCACTGCAACAAGCTAATTGAAGGTATGCCGTTGAGGAGCCGGGGCGCGAACCCATTACCTCTCGACAACAAATCGGCCACACCACTTCACCCCACACCAGCTATGGGAGCAGGCCATCATTGAGTTAGCGATACATTTACTTCAAGGAAATACTTTGCCATATGTATTTTCAAAGCAGGATTTGTATTAAAATTCTCTTTGAAAATATGAGTTCATGTCAATTAGAATATAATTTTAGAGAATGCATTTGGTTGGTACAGAAAAATAAAGGCATTTCTTTGGTTTAACACTAATATATTAAGATTATATTTTCTTTAAAATATTATTCATGTAAAATATCATCCACTAGATAGGCAAATTTTTGCATACAGATTGACAGAATCGGCCTAAAAGGTATATTTTGTGTTTCGTAAACTTTAACTAGCTTTCAGTCGCATGTCTTATTTTATGTTCACCATGTTTCTTTTCGTCTTTAATTCGTCGTTAGTCCTACCCTAAGTCCGGACTAAAAGTTAGGCCGTACTTAAGCAAGATGATCCTAGGACTAGCAATAATATTTCTCTCTGACTACGAAAAAAGTTGTCGGAGGATGATCTTCCCTTAGTCCGGAATAAAAACGACTCTATATAAGGCCCATGGTGTCCTATGCAGGCAGTTTGAGTGACTTTACGTAATTAAACTATACACCGAGCAACTGCAAGTAATTATATTAATCACACGATGGTTGCTGGCTTATCCTCATGGAGGTGCGTCGCTAATATTGTCTAGTTTTGTAACACCGTTACAATTCGCCTCAGGCATGTCGGAGGCTGTGAGGAGTGAAGGTATTAATGAAAAGGAAATGACTATATTTTCTATGTACGATTTATAAAAACACACATTTATTCTATCCAACATTCAATGACACATATCTACAATTAACCTTTTTATATTGCGCAATTGGAATAGTATGCTCCTCAGTGTTGACAACTTTAGTTTGCCATTCCGCCGATGCTCGGTCGTCGTTTCCCTGTTTCTCCCTTTCCCTTCCCTACTCTTTGGATTCCCCTCCCCTCCACACATACGCGGTTGGCAGTTTAAAACTTATTAGTTGTAATTTGGCGAGTACTCGGTCTTCAGCTGGACTTACGCCTCTGTCTCTTCAACTTCGGCTATCACTGAACCGCCTCGTTCAACTACCACTCCTGACCGATGTTCGGTTATGCTTCACCAACTTGTGTTGTAGTCTCCCTCGATGCCTTTGTGACATATTAGTTGTAATTTGGCGAGTACTCGGTCTTCAGCTGGACTTACGCCTATGTCTCTTCAACTTCGGCTATCACTGAACCGCCTCGTTCAACTACCACTCCTGACCTATGTTCGGTTATGCTTCACCAACTTGTGTTGGTGTCTCCCTCGTTGCCTTTGTGACATATTAGTTGTAATTTGGCGAGTACTCGGTCTTCAGCTGGACTTACGCCTATGTCTCTTCAACTTCGGCTATCACTGAACCGCCTCGTTCAACTACCACTCCTGACCGATGTTCGGTTATGCTTCACCAACTTGTGTTGGTGTCTCCCTCGTTGCCTTTGTGACATATTAGTTGTAATTTGGCGAGTACTCGGTCTTCAGCTGGACTTACGCCTCTGTCTCTTCAACTTCGGCTATCACTGAACCGCCTCGTTCAACTACCACTCCTGACCGATGTTCGGTTATGCTTCACCAACTTGTGTTGTTGTCTCCCTCGATGCCTTCGTGACTTATTAGTTGTAATTTGGCGAGTACTCGGTCTTCAGCTGGACTTACGCCTATGTCTCTTCAACTTCGGCTATCACTGAACCGCCTCGTTCAACTACCACTCCTGACCGATGTTCGGTTATGCTTCACCAACTTGTGTTGTAGTCTCCCTCGATGCCTTCGTGACATATTAGTTGTAATTTGGCGAGTACTCGGTCTTCAGCTGGACTTACGCCTATGTCTCTTCAACTTCGGCTATCACTGAACCGCCTCGTTCAACTACCACTCCTGACCTATGTTCGGTTATGCTTCACCAACTTGTGTTGGTGTCTCCCTCGTTGCCTTTGTGACATATTAGTTGTAATTTGGCGAGTACTCGGTCTTCAGCTGGACTTACGATTATGTCTCTTCAACTTCGGCTATCACTGAACCGCCTCGTTCAACTACCACTCCTGACCGATGTTCGGTTATGCTTCACCAACTTGTGTTGGTGTCTCCCTCGTTGCCTTTGTGACATATTAGTTGTAATTTGGCGAGTACTCGGTCTTCAGCTGGACTTACGCCTATGTCTCTTCAACTTCGGCTATCACTGAACCGCCTCGTTCAACTACCACTCCTGACCGATGTTCGGTTATGGTTCACCAACTTGTGTTGGTGTCTCCCTCGTTGCCTTGGTGACTTATTAATGAGAGTATAGAATATTTTCAACGATGGCCGTTGGGCAAGTGTACAGGTGGTTTACCCTTTTTAGGTGTTTGTGTGTTTTACATTTCGCTAGTATGTTGGACTAAACAACAGTAGTTAGGGAAGCGCATTACTAAATTTGGTTTGGCTGCCAAATTAACATGGTTTGTTTGGCTTAACTTGCTCAGTAATCATTGTTGATCACTGTCACGTGTTGTATTTGCAATATTTTAATTTGTGAAATTGAATAATTTCTGCGGTTGCTACTGCTTGTGAGCTGCCTGGTAATTGAATGGCAGCGGAAAATGGGACCGCCCCATCTCGCGCACTTTGTTAATTATTCTTTGTTAACCTGCCTGTAAAACAGTTCTACGCAATTTTTGAGCTTTCAACTCGCTCAGCCTTTTTAAAGTAATTGCAATTTTAACTCGTTTGTGTTATTTCATTGTGTAAAGCCTCGGAGGCACTGTGAGGATGCCGTTACAGAGGTATTCAATTTTTAATTCAGAGTTTGAATTTGTATGGGGCTGAGGATGGTGAGTGATTAGCAAGGTGCATTACAATCTACACGCATATTTAAGTGTCCCGTATATTAAATAGGAATGTAGTGTGTTTTTATCCAGCTCCATCAATTTCTGAAATATATATTTTTAATGCACCGTAAGTTTATGTTCCATGCGGTTATGGTCAGGCTCATTCGAGTGCTTGCGTGTATCAATGCGCATTTTTTAATGTTATTATTTAACACGCTATAAGCTTGCCTTCTAGTGTACTTACATTTAATGTCTACATTTGCAAGCATTTTAATCATCGATTTGTCAAATTGTTGAAATCAGTGAGATTCATTGAAGCCTTAATTAAATGCATTTTATGAGTGTCCTTGTACCTGACGCGTAAAATCCCCACAAGATTTCGATAAATGAACCGAATAGTTAATGTCCATGTCAATAATAATTGAGGTCCTTATCTGTCTTTCTAATGACCACAGCTACATTAACTTCCAAGTTACACAATGCATGTCCAAAATATTCCAGAAGTCTTCCACTCGTGCTTCTAGTCCTTCAGTCCTCCCAGTCAATTTCACTCTCTAGTCTGACGATGCACGCATGCTTGACTCGCTCATCACTAAATGTCATCGGCCGATGTACAAACAGTGCCACACACCTTTAGGTGCTAATGGCCGCACAAGACTCCAGACTACGACATGCAGGCACTCCGCGAGGTTTATATAGCTGAGCTGACCTGGCCCAGAAGGTTCCTCACACGTCGCATCACGCAGAGAAGAAGGTAGGGTAATGGCTAGAAAATACGCGCAGCAACTACCCAAGACATTCCATTCTTCAAGGACGAGAGCGGCATCTGTCCCTATAGTCTTATCGCAGCATGTGTAAGTGTGGTGTGGCGACCTGTTTGTATCTCTGGGTGCGCTTCTCTGCTTACAAGTGATGCTCGAGATGGAGGACAAAGGAATGGTTGCAGATAGACTGCATATAAAATAGGTATTATCTTCATTTAGTTCGATAGAATAAGAATTGCTATATACCTACTATTGCTCAATTACACTACATGACAATGTGCTATATGTGCGAAATATACGTTAATTTACTGCCATTTAAATACCGACAAAGCTAAGATTGGAAATAGTGACCATACTGTAAGAAAGTATCTTTCATATCGCAATAATCTTAACACTAACACCAATAAATATTCTACAATCTTTATTTATGCATACAAGATGCTTACAAGAAAACTAATTAAAAGTGCAATTTTTCTAAAAATGTTGAAATTCTGTTGGTCCTTAGCTCACACTGATTTGAGTACAGATGAATTACTATTAACATAGACCTTTTTAAAATCCAGTTCTCCTTCTCCTTTCAGTCCATAATGTATTCTAAGCAGTCTCCTGTAAAAACTAACATATCTTGACTTTTTTATTGGCCTAGGTGTTGACAAATATATACAAAATTATGCTAATGGATTAGAAAATAATATAGAGCGCCTATGATAATTATTAAACTAAAAATTTGAAGAAAAAAAGTAATAGTGGCGAACTATATACAGAATGAAGTCAGTAAAAAAGCAAGAGATGCACAAACTTTTATCAGTTAACTGACAGTATGATTGTAGAAGCAAGGTCTACTTGCACAGACGGCTTGATATGAGAATATGAGCTGGGGCCGAGCCACTTGGAGAGGTGCTGGGTACCAGCAGGTAAGCAGACAGCCATAGAAGACGTTACGGGAGGTGAGAGGATGAGCTGGGGACGAGCCACATGGGGAGGTGGTGGGTACATGCAGGTGAGCAGAGAGCCCTGTTGAATTTGATGATGATCTGGGGATGAGCCACATGGGGTGGTGGTTGGTAACTACAGGTAAGAAGAGAGGTGTAGCAGACATTCGCAGAGGTGAGAGGGCAAGTTGGGGACGAGCTGCATGGGTAGATAGTTGGTACCTGCACATGAGAAGAGAGCCGTAGCAGACAATTCCAGAGATGTGAGGATATGCTGGGGATGAGTGCTTAAGGAGGTGTTGGTTACTTCCAGGTGAGCAGAGAGCACTAGTAGACACTCCAGGAGGTGAGAGGATGAGCTGGGGACGAGCTACGTGGGGAGGTGGTGGGTACCTACAGGTGAGCAGAGAGCTGTAGCAGACACTCCGGGAGGCCAGAGGATAAACTGGGTACGAGCCACATGGTGAGGTGGTGGGTAACTGCAGGTGAGTAGAGAGCCATAACGATGGTGAGAGGGTGACCTGAGGATGAGACACACGGAGAGGTGGTGGGTAACTGCAGTTGAGAAGAGCCATAGCAGACACTCCCAGAGGTAAGAGGATAAACTGGGTACGAGCTACATGGTGAGGTGGTGGGTAAATACAGGTGAGCAGAGAGCCATAAAGATGGTGAGAGGGTGAGCTGGGGATGAGACATATTGGGAGGTGTTGGGTACATGCAGGTGAGCAGTGAGCCGTAGCAGACACTCCGGGAGGTGAGATAATGAGCTGGGGACGAGCTACGTCGGGAAGTGGTGGGTACTTACAGGTGAGCAGAGAGCTGTAGCAGACACTCCCAGAGGTTAGAGGATAAACTGGGTACGATCCACATGGTGAGGTAGTGGGTAACTGCAGGTGAGCAGAGAGCCATAAAGTTGGTGAGAGTGCGAGCTGGGGAGGAGACACACGGAGAGGTGGTGGGTAACTGCAGGTGAGAAGAGAGACATAACGATGGTGAGAAGGTGAGCTGAGGATGAGAAACATGGAGAGGTGGTGGGTAACTGCAGGTGAGCAGAGGGCCATTACGATTGTGAGATGATGAGCTGGGTACGAGCCACATGGGAAGTGCTGTGTACTTGCAAGTGAACTAAGAGCCGTAGCAGACACTCTAAGAGGTGACAGAATGAGGTGGGGATGAGCCAATATGGGGAGATGGTATGTAATAGCAAGTGAGCATAAAGGAGGAACAGTCAATCTAGGTGGTGAGATGATGGGTTGGGGACGAGCCACAACACAGAGTTGGTAGATATATGTTGCGAGCAGAAAACTGCAGTAGAAACTATGCATTGTGAGAGAGTGTAATGTGGACAAGTCACATGGAGAGGTGGTGGGTACCTGCAGGTGAGAAGAGAGCTGTAGGAAACACTCCAAATGTTGGGAGGATGAGCTGTGGAGTCATACATGGGGAGGTGGTGGATACATGCAGGTGAACACAGAGAGCGGTAGCAGACACTCCGGGAGGTGAGTCGATGTGCTGAGGATGTGCCAAATGAGGAGGTGGTGAGTTCGTGCAGGTGCGCAGTGAGCCTTAGCAGTCACTCCGTGTGGCGAGAGTATATGCTGGGGAGGAGCCTTATGAGGTGGTAGTGTGTAACTGCAGGTAAGCACAGAGCAGTAGCTGACACTCTGGGAGGTGAGTGAATGTCCTAATGATGAGCCACATGGTTACATTTTGAGTATGTGTAGGTGGACAGAGAATCATAGCAGATACTCATAGAGGTGAGATGATGAGCTAAATAAATGCCACAATTGGAGCTAGTGGGTACCTGCAGGAGAGAAGATAACTGTAGCAGACATCCTGTTAGGTGAGAGGATGAGCTCGGGAAAAGCCACATGTGGAGATGATGGGTACTTGCAGGTGAGCAGAGAGCCATGGCAGACACTACGGGAGGTGAGAAGATGAGCTGGGGACGAGCCACATGGAAAGGTTTTGGTTAGATGCAGGTGACCAGAGAGTCATAGCAGACACACTGGGAGATAAGAGGATGAGCTGCTGACCAGGCACATCGGGAGGTGGGTGAGCAAAGCCCATCTTGCAGGTGAGCAAAGAGCTATAGCAGACACTCTCGGAGGTGTGAAGATGTGCTTTGAACGACCCACATGGGGAGGAGGTGGGTGCCTGCAGGTGAACAGAGTGCAGTAGCAGACACCCCGAGAGGTGAGAAGATGAGGTGAAGACGAGCAACATGTGGAGGTGGTTGGTACATGCGTGTGAGAAGTGAGCTGTAGCAGACACTCCGGATGGTGAGAGAATGAGCTGATCACGAGCTACATGGGGAGGTGGTAGGTACCTGCAGATGAGCAGAAAACCATAGCAGACTCTTGGTGAGGTGATAGGAATTGCTGGGTACGAGCCACATGGGGAGGCAGTGGGTACCTGCATGCGAGAAGATAGCCGTAGCAGACACTCCGGGTGGTGAGAAATTGAGCTTGTTTCCAGCCAGATGGGTGTGATGGTAGGTATATGAAGGTGAGCAGAGAGTGGTAATAAACTCTCTGGGAGGTAACAGAATGTTCTGAAGACGACGCACATGGAGAGGTGGTGGGTACTTGCGGGTAAGCAGAGAGACATAGCAGGCACTCTTGGAGATGACGAATGAACTGGGGACGAACCACTATGGGCGGTGCTTAGTTCCTGCAGGTTAGCAAAGATACTTAGCAGACACTCTGAGAGGTGAGTGGACGAGTTGAGGACGAGTCACATGGGGAGGGTGGTGGGTACATGCAGTTGAGCAGAGAGACTTGGCAGACACTACGGGATATGAGATGATAAGGTTAGGACGAGCATCATAGGGAGGTGGTTAGTACATGCAGGAGAGCAGAGATCCTTATTAGTCGCTGTGATAGGTGAAAGGATGAGTTAGGGACGAGCCACATAAAAAATTGGTGGGTATTTGCAGGTGATCAGAGCCGCATCAGACACTCCAGGTGGTGAGAGGATGAGCAGAGGAATAGCCATATGGGGAAATGTGGGGTACCTGCAGGTGAGGAGAGAGCATTAGCAGACCTTCTGGGAGTTTAGTGGATAAACTGGGCACGAGCCACCTGGAGAGGTGATGAGTACCTACAGGTAAGCAGACAGCCGTAGCAGACACTCCAGGAGGTGAGAGGATGAGCTGGGTATGAGCAACATGGGGAGAAATTCGGTACTTGCAGGTGAGCAGAGAGCTGTAGCAGACACTCTGCGATGTGACAGAATGGGTTGGGGATGAGCCAAATAGTGAGGTTCTGGGTACGAGCCAAATAGTGAGGTTCTGGGTACCTGCTGTTTAGCAAAGAGCCGTAGCAGATACTCTGGGTGGTGACAGGATGAGCAGAGGAATTGCCGCATGGCGAGAATTTGGGTACCTGCAGGTTAGCTGAGAGCTGTAGCAGACACTCCTCGTGGTGAAAGAATGAGCTGCGAAAAATAACCAAATGGGGAGGATCTGAGTACCTGAAGGTGAATAGAGGGTAGTTACAGACACTCTGTGAGGGGAGTGGATGAGCTGAGGACGAGCCACATGAACAGAATGTTTATAACTGCAAGTGAGCATAGATTCGGACTCTGGTGGTGAGAGTTTATGCAGAGGAAAATTAACAAGGGTAGATTTCGATACCTGCAGGTGAGCAGAGAGATGTAGTAGATACTCCAGGTGGTAAGAAGATGGAATGATGTCGAGCCACCTGTTGAGATTTTGGGTACCTGCAGGTGAGCAGAGAGCCGTAACAGACACTCCGGAAGGTCAGAGGATAAGCTGGGGGCGAGTCATATGGGAGGTGATGTGTACTTGCAGGTTAGCAAAGAGCTGTAGCTGATACGTAGGGTGGTCAGAGCATATGTAGAGAACAAGCCACATGGGGTGATGTTGGGCACCTGCAGGTGAGCTGAGAACCATAGCAGATATTCCGGACAGTGACAGAATGTGCTTGGGGACGAGCTACATGGGGAGGTGGTTGGTACCTGCAGATGAACAGAGAACCATAGCAGACTCTCCATGTGGTGATAGAATATGCATGAACACGAGCCACAAGGGTTGGGTGGTGGTTTAGTGCAGGTGAGTAAAGAGCAGTAGCAGACACTCCAGTAGGTGAGAGGATCAGTTGAGGAGAAGCCAAATGGGGAGGCAGTTGGTACCTGCAATTGAGAAGAGAGTTATAGCAGTAACTCTGGGACGTGACAGGATTGGCTGGGAACAAGCTACATGGGGAGAAGGTGGTAACTGTAGGTTAAGGATAGAGGCAGAACAGACCATCTAGGAGGTGAGAGATTGAGCTGAAGATGTGCCACATGGGGAGGTGATGGGTACCTGTCGTTGAGCAGAAGCTTCTGCAGACCTTCTGGGAGGTGAGACGATAAACTGGTAATGAGCCATCTGGGGAAGTGATGAGTACCTTCAGGTGAGCTGAGACCAGTAGTAGACACTGCGGACGGTGACAGAATGAGCTGAGGAGAAGCAACATGGGGAGGCGGTGAGTACCTCTAGGTAAGAAGATAGATGTAGAAGACCCTCCATTTGGTGAGAGGATGAAGTGGGAATGAGTTACATGGGTAGGTTGTGGGTATCTGCTAGTGAGCAGAGAGCTGTAGCAAACACAGTTTTGTGGTGGGAGGATACACTGGAGAAGAGCCACATAAGGAGATGGTGGGTACGTGCAGGTGAGCAGAGGGCTGTATCAGACACTACCGATGGTGACAGGATGAGATGAGGAGAAGCCACATGGTGAGCCAATAAGTACCTGCAGGTGAGAAGAAAGCCATAGCAGACATTCTGTGTATTGTGGGGTAGAAGTGTGAACGAGCTACATGGGGAGGAGGTGGGTACCTGCAGATGAGAAGAAAATCTTAGCAGATGCTCTGGATGGTGAAAGGATGAGTTGAAGATGAGCCACATGGGGATGCAGTGGGTACTTGCAGGAAAACAGAGATCCATTGCAGACACTCCGGAAGGTGAGAATATGAGTTGAGGGCAACCCACATTGGGAGGTGGTGGGTACCTCAAATGAGAATAGAACCGTAGCAATCACTCCTGGAGGTAAGGGGATGTGCTGAGGGCGAGCCACATGTGTAGGTGGTGGGTACTTGCATGTGAGCAGAGAGCCATTGCAGACACACCGTGAGGTGAGAGGATGAATTGGAGACGAGACACATGAGAGGGTGGTAGATACTTGCATATGAGCTGATGTCCGAAGCAGACAATCCAGGATGTAAGACCATGAGCTGTGGACGAGCCACATGAGGCAGTGTTGGGCAACTGCAGGTGAGCAGAGAGAAATAACATGACACTCCTGGGTGTGAGAGGATGAGCTGAAATCGAGCCACATGGGAAGTTGGTGGGTACCTGGATTTGATCAGAGAGCTGTAGCACACACCTCGGAATATGAGAGGTGAGCTGGGGACATGTCCCATGTAGAGGGGGTAAGTACCTGCTGGTGAACAGAGAGCCGTTACAGACCCTCAAGAAAGAGAGGAGACAAGTTATGGGCGAGCCACATTGGGAGGTGGAGGGTAACTGAAGGTGACAATAGACCCTTAGCAGGTGACCCGGGAGGTAAGAGGATATGCTGAGGGCGAGCCACTTGGTGAGTTGGTGGCTACATGTAGGTAAGCAGAGAGCTGAAGCTGACACTTCGTGATGTAAGGTGATGAGCTGTGTATAAGCCACATGGATATGTGGTTGGCAATTGCAGGAGAGCAGACAGCCGTAACGCATACTACGGAAAGTTGTGAAAATGAGCTGAGGATGAGCCACATGGAGAGGTGGTGTGTACCTAGAGGTGAGCAGAAAACCACCGCAGACACTCCGTGTGGTGATAGGATAAGTTCGGTACACGGTGCATGGGGAGTTGGTGCGAACCTGCAGGTTAGCAAAGAGCCGTAGTAGACACTCCAGTAGGTGAGAGGATAGTTTGAGGACGAGCCATATAGGAAGGTGGTGGGAACCTTCAGGTTAGCAGAGAACCATAGCAGACCCTCGGTGTAGTGATACGATAGGCTGGGTTCCAAGCCACATGGGGAGGTGTGTAGGGTACTTGCAGGTTAGCAACGAGCCATTGCAGACACTCAGTGTGGTGGTAGGAAATGCTGGGTACGAGCCACATGGGGAAGTGGTGGGCACCTGCATGTTAGCAAAGAGCCATAACAGACACTCCGGGAGGTGAAAGTATTAACTGAGGACGATCCAGTATTAGCTGAGGACGAGCCACGTGGGGAGGTGGTGGTTACATGCAGGTGGCCAGAGAGACATAGCAGACACTCCCAGAGGTGAGAGGATGAGCTGGGGTCATGCTACACATTGAGGATATGGGTAATTGCAAGTCAGAATAGAGCCAAAGCAGATACTCTGGGAGGTGAGAGAATAAGCAGAGTACGAGCCACATGGGGAGGCGTTGGATACCGGCAGATTAACAAAGATCCATAGTAGACACTCCAGGTTGTGAGAGTATATGCAGAGGAATAATCACATGGGGAGATGTTGTGTACCTGCAGGTGAGCAGAGAGCCATAGCAGGTAATATAGGATTTGAGACAATGAGATGGGGACGAAATACATTGGGAGGTGGTAGGTACTGCTGGTAAGCAGAGAGCTGTAGCAGACACTCCGGTATATGGGTGTACGAGCTCGGAACAAGCCATTGTGGAGGAGGTGGGTATTTGCAGATTGACAGAGAACCTAAGCAGACACTATATGAGATGAAAGAATAATGTGGAGACGAGCGAAATTGGGAGGTTGAAGTTACCTGCATGTTAGCATCGACCCATAGCAGACACTCTGGGAGGTGACAGGATTACCTGAGGACGTGACACATGGTGTGATGGTTGGTATCTTAATGTGAGCAGAGAGCCTTTGTAGACACTCTGGTAGATGAGAGGATGAGCTGGGTACGAGTCTTATGGGATGTGGTGGGTTCTTGCAGGTGAACTAAGAGCCATAGCAGATTCTCTGGGAGGTCACACATTGAGCTGGGGACAAGTCATATGGGGAGAGGGTATGTAATGGCAGTTGAGAATAGAGGCAGAACAGACAATCTAGGTTGTGAGATGATGAGCTGGGAACGAGCCCCATGGGGAGGTGGTGGGTAACTGCAGATATGCACAGAGCTGTAGCAGACACTCTGGGAGGTGAGAGAATGACCTGATGACGAGCCACATGGGTACATGTTGAGTATCTGTAGGTGAGCAGAGAGTCAAAGCAGATACTTCTGGAAGTGAGTGGGTGAGCTAATAACAACGAACAATTTGAACTGATAGGTACCTGCAGGTAAGCAGAGAGCCGTAGAAGACACCCTGATTGGTAAGAGTATGAGCTGGGGATGAATCACATGGGGAGGTGGTGCGTACTTGCATGTGAGCAGAGACCCATAGAAGACACTCCAGGAGATGGCAGATTGAGCTGGGGAGGAGCCATATGGAGAGATGCTAGGTACCTTCATGTTAGCAAAGATTCATATCAGACACTCCGGGAGGTGAGATGATGTGCTGTGAACGAACCACATGGGGAGGCGGTGGGCACCTGCATGCGAGAAGATAGCCCTAGCAGACACTCCAGGAGGTGAGAGAATGAGCTGGAGACGAGCTACATGGGGAGGTGATGGGTAACTGCAGGTGTGCAGAGAACTGTAGCAGACATTACGGGAGGTAAGGACATGAGCTGAGGACTAGCCACATCGGGAGTTGGTGGGAACATGCAGGTGAGCAGAGAGCTGTATCAGACACTTCAGGTGGTGAGAGGATATGCAGAAGAAAAGTCACATGAGGAGATGTTATGTACCTGCTGGTGATCTGAGAGACGTAGCAGTCACTCTGGGAGGTATCAGAATGAGCAGAGTACGAGCCACATGGGGATGATCTGGGTAATGCAAGTAAGCAACGTTCGATAGCAGACACTCAGGGAGGTGAGAAGTAAAGCTGAGGTTGTCACATGATTAGGTTTTGGGTACCTGCAGGTGAGTAGATATTTGTAACACATTCTGGTAGGTGAGAGGATAAACTAGGTACGATTCACATGGGAGGTGGTGGGTACTTGCAGAAGAGCAGAGAACCATGGTAGACACTCGTGGTGATAGGATATGCTGGGTACGTGCTGAGGAGGTGGTGGGTAACTGCAGGTGAGCAGAGAGCTGTAGCTGACACTCCGGGTGGTGAGAGGATATACATAGGGCAAGCCACTTGAAGTGATGGTTGGTACCTACAGGTGAGCTGATAGCTATATCAGATACTCCGGAAGGTGACAGAATGAGCTGGGGAGGAGCTACATGGGGAGGTGGTGGGTATCTGCAGGTGAACAGAGAACAGTAGCAGACTCTCGTTGTGGTGATAGGATATGCTGGGTACGAGCCACATGGGGAGGTGCTGGGGACCTGCAGGTTAGCAAAGAGCTGTAGCAGACACTCCGGGATGTAAGAGGATAAGCTGAGTACGAGCCACATGGGAGGTATTGGTTACCTGCAGGCGAGCAGAGAGCGGTAGCAGACACTCCGGGAGTTTAGGATATTAAGTGAGGACAAGCCACATCGGGAGTTGGTGGGTACACGCAGGTGAGCCAAGAGCTGTAGCAGACACTCCGGATGGTGAAATTTTATGCAAAGGAAAAGTTACATGGGGTGATGTTGCGTACCTGCAGGCGAGCTGAAGGCCTTACCAGACACATTGGGGGGTGACAGAATGAGCTGGGGACGAGCCAAATTGGGAGGTGCTAAGTACCTGCAGGGTAGCAACAACCCATGGCAGACACTCCAGTGAGTGACAGGATGAGCTGAGGACAAGACATTGTGGGATGGTTGGTATCTGCAAGTAAGCAGAGATCCTTAGTAGACCTTCCACCAGGTGAGAGGATGAGATGGGTGCGAGTCACATGGGAGGGTGTAGGTACTTGCAGATGAGAAGAGAGCCGTAGAATACACTCCGGGAGGTGACAGAATGAGCTGGTGACGAGCCACTAGGGGAGGTGCTGTTTACCTGCATGTTATAAAAGAGTCATAACAGACACTCCGGGAGGTGAGAGGATGTGCTGGGGCGAACCACATGGCGAGGAGGTGGGTGCCTGCAGGTGAACAGAGGCTAGTAGCAGATACTCGGAAGAGGGAGAGGATGAGCTGGGGACGAGCAACATGTAGATGAGATAGGTACTTGCAGGTGAGCAATGACATGTAGCAGACACTCTGTATGGTGAGAGGATATGCTGGGAACGAGATAAATATGGGGAGTTGGTGGGTACCTGCAGGTGAGCAGAGAGCCGAAGCAGACACTCCTGGAGGTGAGAGGAGTGCGGCAGCGCAGGGAGTCTGCCTTCTCATGATCGACGTAGAACCTCTGCCTGAGGCGCTCTCCCTTGCCGCACGTTACTGAGCACGAAGTCCATTGCGACCAGTGTGACACCGAGCAGTCTGCAAGGCACAACACACACTCACTCTTAACTATTCTCACTTTACACAAGTTCCAGTACAAACTATAATAACAATACAAACTTCCAAGAAAGTGTTACTCTCTCTGTAGTTAGTTTCAAATGAGTAGGAATTGTCTCTGAGATAGCAGGTGAATTAAGGAAGACATGCATCAAGACTAGCGTGATATGCTACCTAGAGAGTGTTTATTTTCATGTCATAGTACTTGTCTTAGGTACTGTAGTAATTGAGACAGCTTGGTGGCACAAAACGTTTGTGATGTGTTTATTTACTTCTTTTTTTCTGCATTCTTCACCATATACTTATTGCCATGTGACTCATAAACCACACATATATTCAGTCCAGCTGTGAATTTCTGCACACTTAAAAAAGCTGCAAGTTCAGTGTTTTATATGTTCCTGCTACTCAGGCTGTCTCAAACTAAAGCCAGTCTTCTCTCACCACATCCATATAGATCCTGTCTGGAGGCAGGGAAATGTGTTGTTTGTAGGGAAGTGCAGAGGTTAATTAATTTATTCTGGTAAGATGTCTCATCTACATTGGAATTATTAAAGATAAAACCAATTTTTCGGTCTATCATTAGTGAGAGGCAATCGACCATAAAATGGTTCATCATGTGTACAAAGTTTATAAGTACTTTAGCCCTAGATATGGACTGCAGGCAACCTTGTGCTGATGGCACGTTTAAAGACAGAAACAAATGGTCAACACTTAGTTTCCCCTCCCCCCCCCCCCAGACACATAAGTTTTCTGGTTCGCACCATGCTCGTCCAGCGTCTGGGACATTTTCCTCCAATTCTTAAGTAAGATGTGCAGCTTGTCCATAACTAACGTTTGTCTAAAAAAAATTGCAGCAATTATATATGACAAAACGATAAATGTTTTATATGATTCAGTATATGCTTCTTGGTAACCAAATTCATGTTATATCGACCAAGAACTTGAAAAAGTAATACCGAATATTCTCGTAAATCTAATATTTAATTTACAAACAGATCCAATTTGTGCATAAAAATCAATACAATATTTGGTCAAATGTAAGTTAATGACATATTTTTAATTGAATTGCTGGTACAAAATATCTTTGCGTTAAATACTATGCACATTTTTGTGCAGGTCGGGAGTATTTTCAATGTACAGTTTCAGCAGCTTATGAATCATCTTACGTGATTATCCTACAATCAGCTGGAATTATTCCTGAAAACCGCATAGCCAGACGGAGTACCCAACCCTGATCGTCTTGAATGTGTCTCGTGTTTCAGAAAGTGGAATGTACACACTGAGTGAGTAAAGATATTTGGGCGGCTCTTAACAGCGAGGTTTTGAGAGCCGATGAGGGTGATTAAGGTGGGTTAAAGCAGAACAGGTACGAAAGTGTGGGGTAAATGGGAAATCCCCGAGAAAACCCACCGACCAGCGGAGCGGCATCGTTAGGCACGATTCCCACATGCGAAAATCTGGGAGTGACACAGCCGGGGATAGAACCCGGTTCACCTTGGTGTGACGCGAGCAGGCTAACCGTAAGTCACCGCGAACCCACGTACATGATGAGGGGCTGCTGTGGCACTCGTCTGTGTTGGGCAGTGAAGACAATAGTGAGAGAGAAGAACAACAACCGGCCAGTGTTGGCGAGCAGTGGGTGAGGCCAGTGTGGGGCGTGACAGGTAGACACTCACCATCGTCGCTATGTTGAGGCAGCGGCTCGACGCAGTTCTTCTTTTCATATAATCTCTGGCGGGTGAGGTAGAGGTTGGCCAGCGGTTTCAGATCCTCGTCGCTCGGGTCGTAGAATGGTGACAGCGGGTCCTCGGGGGAGCTGGGTGTGATCTTGGACACAGGCTCTGCTGGAATGGAGGGCGCATCATCTGACTTGGGAGAGAGAAACATTAGTCAACTACTGGCCTGGTATTCTTTTACCTCCACTCAATCACTCCACCTAGCCGACCGACCAGCTACACTTGAACCACCAAATGTAAAGGGGATTGTCGCATAAGAGTAGCCATTTAAGCTGTCACCTGCATCTTGCAGATGAGTTCCTCGACTGACACAAGGTATCCGTGTTATCGCATTGGTAAGCTCATGACATCATTGTGCAGGAGGACATTACCTCTCCTTCTCAAAGCCAAACAAATTTCCTCTCCCTATGGCGGGCTCTAATTGTGTTTTGGTTGGCTATCTCATAAACCGAAAGGGTGATATATCAGTCTCCACGAGCTTGCTCAGGGGATTAGAGTGATTTTTTAAAACTATAATTCGACCATCCCTTACAACAAATTTTACAAAACAGATATAATAAAAAAAATCAGTATTATAAAGAATAGTATATTGGCAATTGAGGGAAAGCAGAGTATGCCAAGATAATAAATGGTAAAAGGAATGTTCATAATTGTGCAAGAATAAAACATTCGAACTAATTATCTTTCCTTCGTCTTTTACTTCATTTTTTATGCAAGAAGTAGTGAAGAAAGGATCTACCATAAACCAACTTGAGGAGCCCTCATATAGAAACATCCCCTCGCATACAGACGATTCTTACTAAATGAGCCAAATCACATAGTTTGTCGTCATCTGCAAACTACTGAAAAATTCCTCCTTATACTTAAAAAATTATTCTCCCTAAATGAACCAAATGATCCAATATGATGACATCTACAAACTATTGGAATATCCCTTCTTTTACCGAATAACCTAATCACACTAAACAACTACCCATCACAACAACAATAAAGAATCTAAGTCATTCTGTACACCAACCAAAATCTTCCAAAAAGTTAAGATGAAAAACTATCCATATAGACACAGAAACAATATTATAGTAAAATAATGTCATCAACAGCAGGGTAGATATCCTTTAACCATGCCACTTTCTATGAGACAATTAAAAGAGCAACAACTATCTCCTTAGCCGCAAACGACATAGTAAACTGGTTGATCATATGTCCGTGTTCTTCATGAGATGACTTCTCCTAGCACTACATTGTGTTGACGTATCTCTTTCCTCTTCAAAACTCTCCAGATCTCCCGTTCAGTAGCATTGCTGGGAGAACCAGTATCCACCAGTTTAACATAAGTTTTTTGTTTACAAGGACCGATACCCCTGCCTGCCTGGGGAAGTTTGTCATAATGAACTCTGGAAGAAATAATACACATTACCTTTCTACTTGATTTCCAAGTTTCGGATGGTTTGTGGGGGGGGGGGGGGGGTAGGTGAAGTGACAGACTACTATGAGCAGACTTTCAAAAATTTTGGCGAAATACTTGCAGATTTTCACTGACACTTGACACTCTCGAGTGAATAGTAGATATTATACACATGTATTTCTGTAGTCTCTAAATCAGTGATATATTCAGCTTCTACCTTCTCTTATTAGATACCATATCCTATTTGGCTACGATGGTAGTTTCTCCTCCGCCCGACCAGACTACATGGGAATCAGATTGCGTTAATTGAATATGGTTATTGTCACTTAGATGTATTTTTCTCGCCTGCTGAAAATCCAAACTTTTTTTGCTAAATGTACTCCCTCAGGTGCGACAGTGGACAGGCATATAAACAGGAAAATACATATCAACAAGCTAAAATTTCTGAGCTACAGAAATGTACAGTTTCTCTGTATCAGGTGACCAATTAATGAATTAAAATAATCAGGTACATGGCAGTGTTAATATTCATGTGGCTATGGAAGGAACTGGATGAAGAAACTTGGCTTGACCCTTAAAAATTCTTATTTTACAAACAATGCGAATTGATACAAACATAATAGTGTAGAAAAATCGGTATAGTGTTAACGAGGCCTTAGATGCCCATATCTAAATTAGTATTAGGGCAATGTTTCTTTTGGCGCAGTATACATGATACGGAGGCGGGAGCAGACCAAAAACAATATCTTCTAATGTTTGTTTCTTCCCTCAAAATCGCTTTGTTTTACTCAAAAATTGTTAATTAATTAATAATTAAACCCAAAATTCACCTAAAAATTTTCCTTTTTCCCGTTTGAAGAAAGGGCCCCACAAAAGGCCGTTTTCAACCCAGAGCATGTGAGACGGATTAGCGACAAAAGTGACTTTGGGTCAGGGCATGCGGATCGGTCAGGACCCTTTGACGTTTAACATAAACATCAAGAAAAGTTACAAAAATCTAGAAAAAAAATTTGAATGTGTTTGTGTAATAAAAAAATTTAATGGCGCAAGTACTGAGTGTTATATATCACTGGACTCGTCTGTTCAGATCGCATACAATCGTGATGTCATATTGATTATCTAACCCAATTAGAGAACAACCACTTTTGTATATAAGAGGTACGCCCCTACCCGCAGCCATACACGCCATCCCACACAGATCGCAAGTCCTTGAACGTGTACCAACATACTTGCGAGGCACTCGGCTGATCGGCCTTGTCAAAACAACCAGGCTTCTAGGAATCAATCCATTTATTGAAATTTTTGGAAATATTTTATTTAAATTTATTTATTTATCATTTGAAAAGTGCTGAAATCTTAAAAAAAAAAAAGAGTAAAATTTATCCAAAATGCATTCTTAATGTAAAATCAGCTTAAAAAAATGTAAATCTATAAATTTCGCACTTTCATATGACAGCTGCTGATATTTTTAAAAGAAAAATATCATGGATTTACGAGAATTCGAACTGCCGACCCTTGGGTTGGCATGCAGGTAGATTAGACCAATCAGAAACAGAGCGATCATGCACAAAAATATTTAAATTTTGAATTGTAGGCATTTAAGAAAAGAATCTGCATTCCCTGGTCAAATTTGATTAATATATTAAACTTTTCTTTGTTACAGAATATATCATTAGTGCACATATAAGAGTTAACGAAAACAGTTTCCAACAAACTGGTTACCATACAGGATTAAAATAAGATAACATATTCAAAAATTTTTGTTTTTCAAAATTTATTAAATTATGTTACTGCCGAAAACACTCAACAAATTAATCCATCTACTTGTATACCCGCTAATGATGACGTTGCCCCTGAATTTTTTCTAGTAACCATATTGATTTTAAAGGTGTGGGGTATGTCAAATAAAAACAGGTTTCATATTTGATTTTTGAAATGTATTTTATTTAATTTTTTTAAGTTGCACTTAAATTGTACATAAAGTACAGCAAAACAACGCAAACGTTCTCTTAACTTATTTTCCGGTCTCCTAATTTCTATAATAAATACTACACAATGTCAGAATACACAAACTATTCATTGCTTCCACGGTTTTATAGGCATAACTATCCTACTCGGATTTAATTAAATGTATTTAAATGTGACTAAACTAAGCGCCATCTTATTCTCTTTATCAAGGGAAGTAAGCAGGATACATCTCCAGCTAGAAATTAAAAGACTTTTCCATTTAAATAATAATTATATTTTACATACTTCAAACTAGACAAATGAACACAGAATACTTAAATTGTCTACACCATTCACGTAGTGTCATAACAGCAGCATGCTCATATTTAATTAAGTGAATATAGTCTGTTTATACGCAGCTGAAGACAGTCTACTCTAGCAATAGTCCAACCAGTACCTTTGACCATATATTCTTCTTCTTATTCGCGACAAATTGTCATGACTGCCACTGTCCAACTAAGCCTCTCAGCCAACCTCCGTACTGCTTATAATATACGATTGTGCAAGCCATATTATGTCATATTGACTTTGAACCAATCGTATTAAGATATTCATACATTGTTCGGCCATCATCCACCCAAAACTCCAAGCACAATATCCGTAATAACGCAAGTGTAGCAAGCAAACAATACAGCTGATGCCAGCCCATGTCATTACAACCATTATATCTGTTATGACAACCAACACCATACGAAATATAGTCATCGTTCAAAACCCCTTACTATAACTCAAGTATACCTAAATCATTCAGTCCACACGGACCTTACCAAAAATTTACTTGCATTTAATACTTTCTGCTCTACTGGTCGACACCAACCAAATATACACTAGTCTCTATATCACGTTACAAACCAACCATCCGTTATAACTGAAGTCATACCACACTTTGCAACACCACATCTCCTATAACCAAAGAAAAATTCAGTCATACTTATCAACTTCACCATCCAATATTTCTAACCACAATATCCAGCATATTTCAAGTGTTCTAAGAAATTACAGAGCTGAGGCCAGCCTATAACATAACATCAATTTACTTCGTCTACCAAACATCACAACTTATAACTACCAACCATACCATCACCTATAACTCCAGCATACCTCAGCCATTTTTCCACACAGACCATACAAAGAAAACCTACAACCCATACAAGTGACACACTCAGCTCCTTCTCATACCATCCACCAGGCCGACTGACACCAGACAAAAATACACTGACCACCTATACCAAAGAATTTAAATTTAATATTCCTTAGCGTTACAGGGCTCACCGACCCATACATACCGTCGACACCATTCGACAAGCACCAACAATCGCAGGACAGTTATACTGGATAGCATATCACCCAACATACCAACTATGCTATCCATCATAACCCAAGTGTACTAAACAAATTTATCGTCCAGACCAACCCACAACGCAAACATTCATACCATTTGTCAAACTAACATAAATTACCTTGCCAAAGCCAAACCTAACCTAACTTAACAGACCAAAGGCCAGGAAATTATCAGACATAACCTAACATAACCTAGCCGACTATAGTCAAGATAAAAATTATACTTATCCTAAGCACATATAAGTCCTACATGTCTAGCATTATTTCAGCCACTTAAGTAAATTTGGCATATCCATACATAAGAAAAACACTTCAAACAGAGGCGGCCAATCAACATTTCGAGTAACATTCACCTTACACTTCCGTAGAATTATGTTTAAAATCCAATATAGCCAAATAGAAAGCCAGGCATCATCATGTCTACCCAAGCAACCATACACTCAAGGCAAACCTATATCAAAATAATTCCTCCCATCTGTCTATGTAACACAATCGAATGATACCAGCCACCATGTTATGATATCACCCAACCACAATGTTCGACCCAGATGACCTTGATCTTTGACTTTCTCCGAGGTGATCTTTGACCTAGAAATCCCAAAAATTTCTAACAACTTTAATAAAATTCCAAAGAAAACATGTTAAAATTTGTTAAAATATTTGTTTTTCATTAATTTTTCACAATCACATGCAGGCACTGAGACATCTTCCGCCAGACTGACAATTCACAGGACTAATCCCACACACCTGCACACACCTACAGACACATACCACACCTACAGACACACACACACACCTACACACTTACCCATACATACACAAACACCAACACACACAGAGCCTAAAATTATCCAATTTGTAGAAGAGATTGATAATGCATAAAAAAAATTCGTAGTGTGACCACGAACTCCATCAATTAATGTTTCCGAGGCAAAATGTATACATATGTACATACGACCCAGCCATGGAGTGAGTAATTTTGAGTGATTATGTGAAATTTTGAGTCATTATGGTTGGAAGTTACGGTGGGGGGAGGTGGAGGTGGTGGTGTGGTAAAAGTGTGTGTATGTCAGTCTTGTGAAGAGTTGGTTTGAAAGGTGTCAGAGACTGAATTCCGCACGTGGTCTCAGTGCCTGCACGCGATTGTGAAATATTAATATGAAACTAGTATTTAAATTAATTTTGGATTTTAATTATTTTTTTTTTTGGAATTTCATAAAAGTTTTTAGGATTATTTGGGAATTCAAGGTCAAAGATCACCAGGATCAAAGTCAAATATCAAGGTCACCTGGGTTGAACATTGTGGTTGGGTGAAATCATAACATGGTGGCAGGTATCGGTCGATTATGTTACATTGACAGATGGTAGGAATTATTTGGATATAGGTTTGCCTTGAGTGTATGGTTGCTTGGGTAGACATTATGATGTCTGGCTTTCTATTTGGCTATATTGGATTTTAAATATAATTCTACTTGATCCGACTGTTCATTTGTAAATGTAGGGCGAAGTGTCGATTGGCCGCAGTCTGTTCGAAGTGTTTTTTCGGATGTCTGGGTATATTAAATTTTCTTAAGTGGCTTAAATAATGCTAGACATGTAGGACATATATGTGCCTAGAATAAGTATAATTTTTATCTTGACTATAGTAGACTAGTTTATGTTTGGTTATGTCTGACTTTTTCCTGACCGTTGGTTGGTTAAGTTAGGTTAGGACTGTTGGGCCTAAGTTATGTTAATTTTGTTCTGTGGGTTGTTCTGGAATATAAATTGGCTTGGTAAACTTGGGTTATCATGGATAGTAAGTATGGTTGGTATGTTGGGAGGTATGTTTTCCAGTATATATGTATTGGGATTGTTGATGTTTGTCGAATAGCGTAAACAAGTATGTGTGTGTTGGTGAGTCCTGTAATACTAAGGCATACTTGATTTAAAGTGTATGGTATGTGTGGTCAGTGTATTTGTCTGGTGTCAGTAGGCATGGTAGGCAGTATGATAAGAGCTATATTGCCACTTGTATATGCTGCATGTTTTCTTTGTATGGTCTGAGTGACTGTAGGGTTGATGTATGCTAGAGTTATAGTGGGTGGTATGGTTGATAGATAGATATAAGTGGTGTTGTTTGGTAAAACCAGTAGAATGGGTGTTATGTTATGTGCTGACCACAGTTGTATAGTTACTTGGTACACTTGATCTATGGTGGATATTGTGTGCCATTTGGAAGCACGTCACTTTATTTTCGTACGCGACACTTCTATTTTTTAATGTGTCAGTACGTTTTCTATGGTAGCTCACTACAGTTTTAATTAGTGTCTCGGCCAATAATTTTGATTTTTACTGTTTTGGTAATTTAATGTAGTATTCAAGTTATTCATTACTCTTCAAGTAATAATAGTAATCCCGTCATTGCATTTATTAATTTGATAGTTGCAATAATTGTTTATCTTATGATCAGTTTTTAATTATCTGAGATTTATTTAGTTAATATTTGAAACAAATTTTTCCAACCAATAATAATGTTATGCTCAGTTTGAAGTATTTACGATTTATGTTATTTGTTATGGAAGTCTAGTGTTTAGAAATTTTACTTTGTCAGTTTTCATGTTTGTAAATTTAGTTGTATATATTTTAAGAGTTGGTGCAATTGGGCGTTATTTTATTTAATATTCTTGGCTACCTAATATTTGGGTAATAATATCCTATCGCTTAAATATTCACTTTATAAACTTCTTTTCAATTGAGTCTAGGACTCTAACTTACAAAGTTTCGTTTTGATCACGTTAGAGAATTCCTGGCCAGCAGTTTCATGTGTTTGTCACGTAATCTGCTGCTATTCCTTCCTACCTAGTTTTTTTGGCGTGGCTGTGTTGGCAAGTCTTCCAGTCATCACATGCTTACCGTGTCATTTCGTGATATGTGATATATCGCCTGTTTTCGCTGGCGCGTGCGTTGCTCTCGCCTCTAGTATATCATTGGCGACTTCTAGCGGTGACACTGGAACTATCTGTTGAGCCTTTTTATTCGTTGCGTCTTTGTTTGCCTTTACGGCGAACATGTCCGCCTCTTTTATTGCTACCCTTCTGCTTGGTTCAACGTCAATACGATGATACTGCATCGTGTTACAACCTTGATGGTACCTGCCATGTGCGTTGCTCTCGCCTCTAGTATATCATTGGCGACTTCTAGCGGCGACACTGGAACTATCTGTTGAGCCTTTTTATTCGTTGCGCCTTTTTTTGCCTTTACGGCGAACATGTTCGCCTCTTTTATTGCTACCCTTCTGCTTGGTTCAACGTCAATACGATGATACTGCATCGTGTTACAACCTTGATGGTACCTGCCATGAAATGGGTTGTTTTTTTGGTTTTCTTAAAATAAATTTTTTTTTACATCACAAAGCATCATAGTTTGTGGTAGCTATTGATATTTTGGTGACATTTTGGTGCTTCCTCAACATATAATTGAATCTTAGTTCTACCTCCTTATGAATACAATGTTGGTATTCCCGAGCGTTCTGTCATGCGATATTTAATTTTTGGATGCTTTGTTTCAGTGTGAGGGTCCTCGAGTCTCCTCGTGTTCCATATATTTTCTGGTTGTTAATTATTGCTTAAGTTCCTGTATTCCTCCAATGGCAGCATCCATCTGGACATCTATGTGTGGGGTAACAGCCCTAGTTTCCTTCTCCGCATTCTACATCATTACTTCGGAACTTCTGCACAGCTAAGTTTCCACACAAATTTTACTTTTGTGTTTATTTTAAACATTGCCGAACTTACGGACCTTATTTTAATTTTCATTTATTCTGATGGCTGAAGTAATTATACAACATTAAGAATGGATTATAATTAATGCGTTAATGGATGAAGTGATTATGCTGAAGTAATTATAGTACTTTTGACAACATTAGAATTCTCGTATTGTAAATGATTACATATGTTGAATGATTTATTAACGCAATGTAATAAATAATTTTACATGATTTTAATTCACTGTAACTGAAAATAAATATGATTGATACTGTGATCTCTTTAAGAAATACATCCGCTTTTGTTTGATATCTTCAGTTTTTTTTTTAGAAACAAAGATTGAATTCTTATATTTTATTTGATATAAAATAATGTGTTCATTCCCGGTGGGTTAATCGTAAAGTTCCTTGACTTTTCTTCATTTCTTCATTCTAAGGACACAGTTTTTATATGATCTTTCATGGCTAATTTTATGTTGTGTTTGTGTCAAGGACTCGTTACGATATTCATAATTATGATTATGGTCTTTTGAACAGGCATGGTGGCACAAATGTGCTTCGATATGTTGTGTCGTGTGGTGTATTTGTATGAGTGAATATTTCTTTCGTTATAGAAGATGGTGTGTTGGGTAGCTTGGTATGAATTGGGTTATAATGGATGGTTGTTTGGTATCGTGGCGTAGTGATACATATGTATTTTGCTTGTGTTGACCAGTAGATCAATAAGTATGAGCAATAAGTAAATTTTTGGTAAAATCAGTGTGGACTGAATGGTTGAGATATACTTGAGTTATAGTAAGAGGTACGAATGGTGAGTATATTTCGTCTGGTGTTGATAAGTAGAACAAAGAGAATGGGTGTTACGTTATGTGTTGGCCTCAGCTGTATACATGCGTTGTACACATTATTTATGATAGACATTTTTTCTGGCGTATTGGATGGTCGGTTTTTGAAAAATGTATAAATGGTGTAATACGATTGGTTCAAAGTCAATATGACATCATATGGTTTGTATACTCGTAAATCATAAGCAGTAGAGAGGTCAGGTGAGATACTTAGTTTGACTGTGGAAGTCATGAAACTTTGTAGTGAAGAAGAAGAAGAATATATGGCCAAGTGTTCTGATTGTACTCTTGCTAGAGTAGACTGTTTTGAACTGAAGTAAAGACAGTATGTGAAGTTAAGGATACTGTTTTTATTTTTCTATTCTGAAATGTGTTAAATATAAGTATTATTACAATAGAAAAGTCTTTAATTTCTCGCTGGTGTTGTACCATATCTACATTCCATGATACTGAGAACATAATGGCGCTTGTTTTAGTCGCATGTAATACAATCCGAGTAGGAAAGTTATACCTGTGAAGACAGTCGAGGGAGCGAATAATTTGCCGATTTTGACGTGTAGTATTTAATCTGAAAAATTGGTAATCAGAAATTAAGTTGAGAGAACATTTATATTTTCCACTGTACTTTAAATATACAATTTAGGTATTACATAAAAAAGTTTTTAAAAATAATTTAAAAATCGTATAATGATTAGGGATTTATTATTTGACATAATAGTAGTAAAACGGTTGCCATAAACAATAGCAGTTACTAAAGTCAACATCAGCAGTTTTATAAGAGCTAGGTTCATTTTTGAGTGTTTTTGTTTCAATATATTTTAATAAATTCTGATGAACTAAAATTCTTGAAAATTTTATTTATTATTTTTATCTTGTAGCGTAACCAGTCTGTTATAAATTATTTTCGTTAAGAACCATAAATTCACTGATTGAACTAACATATAAAAAAGTATAATATATTAATGGAATTATACCAGGGAATGCAGATTCTTCACTTGAACGTCATATATTCATTATTTAAGCATTGATGAGCATGGTCACCATGTAGCCAAGTGGTGAGATTTTTAAATAATATGTTAGCAGCTGTCATGCGAATGTGTGAAATTTACACAATTTAAATCTTTAAACCCGATTTTAAGTTAAAAAATACATTTTCGATACTTTTAACTCTATTATTTTTTTTTTAAGTTTTCGGCATTTCTCAAATGATAAATTAAATCAGTTTTCATGATAAAATTCTATTTATTTTAATAAATGCATCGATTCCTAGAAGTCTGCTTGTTTTGACTAGGCTAGTCAGCCGAGGTGCCTCGCAAGTATGTCGACACACGTTCAAGGACTTGCAAGCAGTGTGGGGAGATGTATACGGCACCGGATAGAGGCAAAGATCTTAAATCGAAAAATTGTTGTTCTCTAATTGGGTTACATAAACGATATATCACTATCTTATCGGCCCTAAAAAGACGTGTCGAGTGATATACAACACTCAATACTTACGCCCTTTAAATTTTTTTAGTTATAACAAATATGTTTTATTTTTTATTTTTGTAACAGTTAATAATGTTTTGGTCAAAGGTCAAAGGCCCTCTCCGATCCAGTTGCCCTGACCCAAGGTCACTTGTGTCGCTAATATGTCTCACCTGCTCCGGACTGAAAATGGTTTTATGAGGGGTCTTTTTTGCAAATGGGTAAAAAATAAAAAATTTTAGGTGTGTTTTGGGTAAAACAAATGATTTATAAAGTGATTTTTGGGTAAAATCAAGCAATTTTGAAGGGGAAAACGGGAAATTGAAGATGGTGGTCGGCCTGCTCCCAACTCACCATCATTTATCCTGCACCAGAAGAAACATTGCCCTAATACTTATATGTGAAAGGTCTAGTGGTTGCTTTTATCTCCGTTCGGCCACGTACTCTGCTTCTATTTCACCAAGTTTATAGATAAAGGTTTACTAGCGACCAGCTGAACTAATGAATGTGTATTGGCTGTTGCCGCATAAAATAAATATTAAAAGCACGTTGTATTCGTATAAATTAGTATCTGCCAATACAAAAGACAATATAATAATAATGAACATTTGAAAATATCTATTAAAAAATACAAACCTTTTTAATGTAATAAAGACATTTTTTTTTAATACTATTTGTTAAAGATAATGATACGTCATTATTATTTTTTTATTTTATGTTCAAGCTTATAGTGACAACAATATGTGAGAAAGGAAAAAAATAGATAGGAATTTACATTTAGGATTCCCTCACGATAAAAAATATATTTTCAATTTGCTACGACCTGGAACTCAAAGACGCAGCAAAACTGAACTTAAAGAAAATAATTTGTTTTCCAACAAGTTTAGAGGAAATCCTCATTAAACAAAGCACAGAAAGTGCGAAATATATTGACAAAACTTATGACATGAACAAAGAACACATGAAATATAATGTGAGCTTTACTTTTATTCAAAACTTTCATTATTTTTTTCGAATAATATATTTCATTACATTTAACTCTAGAAATTTCAACTATTCCAGAAAATAGCATACATAAATGTATTTAAAAATTGACCACATTTTGTTTTTCATAGTGTCAAATAATTTTTTTTTCATTAAAGAAAACCCTGGATACAAAATTATTAAGTTTTACACATAACATGCGTCAGGCCTTTTACACTACCAATATTATTACAGCCAATATAAATATAATAATTTTATATAATAACTATGAAAAGGTTAATGAAAATATAGGTAGGTTGCAATAGTTATAAATAATGGCTAAGCTAAATACACATTATTATTGACCCACATAAAAATATTGTTCTAAAATGCAAATAATTGATCTAACTTTTCCTCGAAATTCACTTGATTTAACCAGAACCCTCTGGTTCTACATTATTCCACAATTTATATTGAGATTATTGGCATTTAGATTACATTGCCATTCATGACATCAATCGCAGTTTTAACTATTTTCATCTCCAAAGATAATTTTCCAACAAGGGAATAGTACATAACAAAAATAATATCGATGGTTTAGAAAAACTCGCAGGTTATGGCTAGCCTTAAAAATTATTTAATGGATTTGTTTGAATAATATCTTTACTTAACATAGCTAACATAGGCCAACAAAAAGGTATCTTTATTTGAAGAGGTTAACTTAAACATTTTAAATTTTTAATTGATTCCTTATTTGATGAATACCTGATGTAATTAATTAATTAATAGTACAGGCTATACGGCCAAACAGTGGCTAAAAGTTTAGAGCACTAGGAATCATTTTCATTTTATTAAGTCCCATTTCTATTATTTGAACGTCTCAAAACACATACTAGAAATTACTGACCGTATGGGCCGAACAAAGGCCAGAATCGGAGAAAACTGCACATCAGTTTCAAATTAACCCAAAGGTTCGTTGTTTTTCCAGGAAAGACATTACAATTTCATATAAAAACATTAAAAAATTTTGACATGCAACTTTGATGTTAAATAATATGTTATATTTTGCAGACATGCCAAATTCAAATTATTCTCTTGGTAGTAGCAAATTTCGTCAACATGGCGCCTACTTGAATTATTAGGACACCAAGTGTGCCTGACCTGCCCTGCCATAAAGGCATAGGTTCAAATTTTAATTGTACAATATCATGTTTTAATTTTAGCTACGTAATTCGACCTTCGACTGAGCCCGTGCACACTTTTTATACACATTTAAGTTAATTTCCCCTTACAGGAGTTACACAGAAATTATTGCCAATTAGGGTCACTTACAAAAAAAAAAGGATTCTCGGCCAATAGCAAAACACATGGCCTTATTACGACAAACTGTTAATTTGGGCCTAATAGAGGGATCTTGATTTGGCGACAAATCACAGCAATTAGGTCCATTCATGGTGATAGACGTCATCATTACGTCGACATACTTCCGGTGACCAGACGACCTTGCGGGAAGTGACTTCGCGGGCAGCCATGTTTTACCCAAAGTTGGTACTCCTGCATGCATGCACGGCAGGTGGAAAGTACACACCAACCCCAAGCTGGAGCAATCAGCCATACCCGTGAAGGTGGTGCCGCCATCAACTATGTGTAGTGGTAAAATCAACTACCACAGCAGAGACGAGTTGACCAATATGTTCGCTGTACGTGCTGACAAAAAGCTGCGGGATTCGACCACGCCGGGCATGGACGATTATTTTGCGTTACGAATCACACTTTGTTGCAGCCACCCAGAATGTCCAGACATCGAAAAAACAGGTATGGTGACAGCAATTTCAGGCTAAATTGCAATATTGCCGTGTAGGAGTAGGCAATTATTTTCCATTGCGACAAGTTGAATGTGGAGGTATTGAGATGCAATCACAAATTTTATGTGATGTGACTGAATTATACCAATAACATGCGGCTACATGTTCGTCCCAATAAACAATTGACGACTTAATGTCTTTAGTGATTCCTGTGCGCATTATGTGACTTTGAAGTTGACACTAAAACATAGGTGTTTGCTGATGGTAAAGAAAGCATTTAAGACAAATACCAAGTACCGAAATGAAGCGCCACTAAATAAACATATGCATCCAGTGCTAATTACTGGGCTGAAATATTTATTAATGGAAACATATATGGCGTATCCTGTATTATTTTTAATGTTATAGGGTATTGTAAAAAAGATAAACACTTAATATGCACCCATTAAAATTTTCTATATTAATGTGCATTGCTATTAAATGTATGGTGTTTATTATTTGACATAAAAATCATGTGATGCTAGGAAGTAACAAAAAGGTAATTTGTCGGTAACTTTGACATGCGAAATAATATATTTTAATAATATTTAGTTGTTACATTTTTTCAAATAATGTTATATTTTAAAACCTGTTTTCTCATGCTCCTATTTACAGTTGTATTACCGCAGAGACATACGCAACTCAGGGATCACACAGCAAGTTCGAAATACATGTGAGTAGAATGATTATAGCGGATATGGCGCATCGGGACCTGGCACCAGAGTGCGGAGATATTCATGCTCTGTCATTCTGGTCACTCTGATGCAATTTTTCCCCCAGGATTTCCCATTTTTCCCTTCAAATCTACTATATTTCCCTCGTAATTTCTCTCTTCAACTTAAAATTTACCCTTTCCTCTGAAAAAACTCCAGTTTTTCCTTCAAAAAAGCACTGAGCTTCCCACACGAAAAACAAGCCGCAGGAAGGCAATTTTCTCACCATCACAAGGTTTAGGGAGGGTCGCTTCTCGAGGGTACAGCATTGGTGGCCATATTGGTTTTATAGGCATAAATTATGCCAAATCGATACACGAGATACGGGATCGAAGTCAGACTTAACCATCAGCCATCTTGGTTCTGTCAGCCTTTTTAACCGCCATGTTGGATGTTGGGACCTTGTCCTTGAACTTTAACATGGACCCCAGTGACATTTCACCTACCACCCAAAAGTTCCCAAATATCTAAAAAATTCTAAAATTTCCAAATATTTTAAAGTTATTATTTTTAAATTAAAATTTTAATGTTCGGGCTAAGTGGTAACGAGGGACTGGAACTGATCGGCACCCATGTTATGACATCATTAAATCACCATGTTGGACCCAGGAGAACTTGACCTTAAACCATGATCTTGGCCCTATAACCATGACCTTGGATGACGATCTAAACATAAAGTTGAGAATAATTGTAAAATCTTAATAAATTAGTCGAAAGTAAGCGAGCATATTACATTACTAACTACTACTGTAATATTGGATCTGGGTGGCCTTGATGACATTAACCCAGCGACCTTTACCTTGACCCAAAAAATTCGTGTAAAATCACAAAAATTTACTAAGAATTTATTTAAAAATAAATAAAAATCGATCAAAATAACTATTAAAGCTATTAGTTTTTTTTAAACTTACATTTCCGGCTGTTTCCACAGCACAATGTATAGCAGACGACTAACTCTCCTTCAATCAATCCCATTAACATAACTTTTTCCTCCCCTACCTTTGTTTCTCATTAGTGAATTAGTCGGCAGATATCCAACTCTCTCGCCCACTCTCAATCTGTTGAATAAAGTCCACCAGCCATATTGATTTTTTGTTTGTCAGTTGTTTACATTTTTATTACCTAGGTAGCACTATTAATTTTCGATTTGGTCACCAGGTGACATATATATTAGATAACATTTAATATATTGTCTGCGCCTGACATATTAGATTCTATTTCCATCACCAAAGTGGTGCTAATTTCTCGATTTAGCCAAAAGGCGAGTTTACGAAACAAATATTGTCTCATGCTTTGTCATGCCGTGTTCTCCATTATTGATTTCGTTATTTTTATTATTTATCTCCCTTTAATTCTCTAACATCCCTTCTTAATTTTGTCTCCATGATTAAGTCACATGTGCTACACTCACAATCTTGCATTGTATTCTTGCTCTGCAATTACACTTCAATTTTTGTAGCCTGCGGATGACTCGGTCCCCTTGAACAAACATCTTGGGTTACATCACTTCAGGAATATGATTGTGTCACTGGTCTTGACCTTGAACTATCGAGATCGATTTATTCCTCATTTATATTTACTAGAAATAACTGTGGGGTAATAGAACAAAAGAAGTCATGTAAAAAATTATGTGGGACCTCTCTTCGACATATACTGTACTGAAGCAGGTCTGACCACGCCCGACTAGACCTTTAACCTCCCTTTTCACCAAGACTCAGGGTGAAAATTCTTCCAGTTCAACAGCACGTTTTCATGTATGTTGCATCCAACCTGCTTAAAATGCATTACGTGGCAATACATTATTAAATTTTATATAATAAAATTCAACACCAAGTATTTATTATCATATTGTAGATTGTGCAAACCCAGTGATGAGCATAGTAAAAATATTTATGAACTAATTTCCAAATCAGTAGATGTTGGCACATAATTTCATTTACTTGTTAATCGTGCTCAACTGGAGAACCATTATGTAGTAATACATATAAAAACCGAGTCTATCCCATTCTATATATTAGGGAAGTAGGCATACTAGGAAAAGGTACAACACCAGAGAGAAATAAAAAATGTTTACATTGAAATCATATACAAGTAAATAAATAAATAAATAAATATTTATATACACATACATATATTTCAGACAATAATCATTAAAAAAAAACAGAAACTCTATACTTTAAAAACATTTATGTATTGTATTTACAACAGCATACTAACTTTTTATGTTGTTGATATAATCTGCTTATATGCAGCTGAAGACAGTCTATTCTAGCAAGGGTCCAAACATAACCAGTGACCACATATTCTTTTTCGTGACGAAGTTTTTCATTCAAGGTATCTACAGCCCTTGCAATGCTATCAACATTGTACAATGATACGATCTCTGTCTTTAATGCTCGTTGACTAATAGCTTCAATTATAGGTTGTGACTTTTCATACGTACATTTCAGCCAAACTTGATACCTTATGTTACCTTCTTCAACTTCTTCTGTATATTGATTGATAATGATTTCCTTAATGTGGCCAACGTATGTAAGTATGTTTAAGTACTAACATAGTTAATACCAATCACATAATATTTTTAACTGCCCTTAAATCTGATAGTTAAGGTAGAATCCATTCGCCGTGGTTTAGGCAATTGATGGTAGGCATCGTTTATTAGCGGCATAATATCTTTATTACAGTTCTTCTAATGTCTCTGTAGGTTTTCACCACCTTTGAACATATTTTTGAACTTGTCACATCTTTCCATAGAATAGGAAGGAACTTTCTGGTAAGTGATTTTTAAATGCTTCCTCGTACTATGGCTGTAGACAAATATATTGTAACTATAACAGCAACAAAGCCTTGACGAAGCCATTAATGGCGACACTGTGGTAGGTGATCCATCCGAACAAACCAATGGTATAGCTAACGCCATGTCTGAAGATGATGATTTCTGTCGGCACCATGCCTAAAGAAGTCGATGGTACTGTGGGCACCATGCCTCAATAAGTCGATGGTACTGTGGACACCATGACTCAATAACTCGATGGTACTGTGGGCACCATGCCTCAATAACTCGATGGTACTGTGGGAATCATGCCTCAATAAGTCGATGGTACTGTGGGCAACATGCCTCAATAAGTCGATGGTACTTGGGGCACCATGCCTCAATAAGTCGATGGTACTGTGGGCACCATGCCTCAATAAGTCGATGGTACTGTGGGCAACATGCCTCAATAAGTCGATGGTACTGTGGGCACCATGCCTCAATAAGTCGATGGTACTGTGGGAACCATGCCTCATTAAGTCGATGGTACTGTGGGCACCATGCCTCAATAAGTCGATGGTACTGTGGGAATCATGCCTCAATAAGTCTATGGTACTGTGGGAATCATGCATCAATAAGTCTATGGTACTGTGGAAATCATGCCTCAATAAGACGATGGTACTGTGGGCAACATGCCTCAATAAGTCGATGGTACTGTGGGCACCATGCCTCAATAAGACGATGGTACTGTGGGCACCATGCCACAATAAGACGATGGTACTGTGGGCACCATGCCTCAATAAGTCGATGGTACTGTGGGTACCATGCCTCAATAAGACGATGGTACTGTGGGCATCATGCCTCAATAAGTCGATGGTACTGTGGGCACCATGCCTTAAGAAGACGATGGTACTGTGGGCACCATGCCTCAATATGTCGATGGTACTGTGGGCACCATGCTTCAATAACTCGATGGTACTGTGGGAATCATGCCTCAATAAGTCGATGGTACTGTGGGAATCATGCCTCAATAAGTCTATGGTACTGTGGGCAACATGCCTCAATAACTCGATGGTACTGTGGGAATCATGCCTCAATATGACGATGGTACTGTGGGAAACATGCCTCAATAAGTCGATGGTAATGTGGGCACCATGCCTCAATAAGTCGATGGTACTGTGGGAATCATGCCTCAATAAGACGATGGTACTGTGGGCAAAATGCCTCAATAAGTCGATGGTACTGTGGGAATCATGCCTCAATAAATCGATGGTACTGTGGGAATCATGCCTCAATAATTCATTTGTTCTGTGGGCAACATGCCTCAATAAGCCGATGGTACTGTGGGCACCATGCCTAAAGAAGTCGATGGTACTGTGGGCATAATGCCTCAATAAGTCGATGGTACTGTGGGCACCATGCCTCAATAAGACGATGGTACTGTGGGCACCATGCCTCAATAAGTCGATGGTACTGTGGGCTCCATGCCTCAATAAGTCGATGGTACTGTGGACACCATGCCTCAATAACTCGATGGTACTGTGAGCACCATGCCCTATAAGTCGATGGTACTGTGGGCACCATGCCTCAATAAGTCGTTGGTACTGTGGGCACTATGCCTCTTATAAGTCGATAGTACTGTGGGCACCATGCCTCAATAAGTCGATGGTACTGTGGGCACCATGACTCAATAAGACGATGGTACTGTGGGCACCATGCTTCAATAACTCGATGGTACTGTGGGAATCATGCCTCAATAAGTTGATGGAACTGTGGGCACCATGCCTCAACAAGTTGATGGTACTGTGGCACCAATGCCATCAAACAGTCGATGGTACTGGGGCACCATTCCTCAATAATCGATGGTTACTGGGGCACCATGCTCAATATCGAGATCATTGATGGTTCTGTGGGCACATGAATCAATAAGTCGATGGTAATGTGGGTACATGCCCTCATATAAGTCGATGGTACTGTGGGCACATGCATCAATAAGTCGATGGTACTGTGGGTGAGGGATCATGCCCCTATAAGTCGATGGTACTGTGGGCACCATGCCTCAATAAGTCGATGGTACTGTGGGCACCAATGCCTCAATAAGTCGTTGGTACTGGGGCACCATGCCTCAAAGAACTCAATGGTACTGTGGGAATCATGTCTCAATAAGTCGATGGTTATGTGGGCAATATGCCTCAATAAGTCGATGGTACTGAGTTCACCATGCCTAAAAGTCGATGGTACTGTGGGCACCATGCCTCAATAAGTCGATGGTACTTTGGGCACCATGCCTCAATAAGTCAATGGTACTGTGGGCACCATGCCTCAATAACTCGATGGTACTGTGGGCAACCATGCCTTAATAAGTCGACGGTACTGTGGAACATGCCTCTCATACTAGATGGTACTGGTTAGTGGGAATCATGCCTCAATAAGTCGATGGTATGTGGGCAACATGCCTCAATAAGACGATGGTACTGTGGGAATCATGCCTCAATAATCGATGGTACTGTGGGCACCATGCCTCAATAAGTCGATGGTACTGTGGGAATCATGCCTCAATAAGTCGATGGTTAGTGTGGGAAACATGCCTCAATAAGTCGATGGTACTGTGGGAATCATGCCTCAATAAGTCGATGGTACTGTGGGAATCATGCCTCAATAAGTCGATGGTACTGTGGGGCAACATGCCTCAATAAGTCGATGGTACTGTGGCAACCATGCCTCAATAAGCCGATGGTATTGTGGGCACCATGCCTCAATAAGACGATGGTACTGTGGGCACCATGCCTCAATAACTCGATGGTACTGTGGGAATCATGCCTCAATAATTCGATGGTACTGTGGGCACCATGCCTCAATAAGTCGATGGTACTGTGGGCACATGCCTCAATAAGTCGATGGTACTGTGGGCACCATGCCTCAATAAGTCGATGGTACTGTGGTCAACATGCTCAATAAGTCTATGGTACTTGGGACACCATGCCTCAATAAGACGATGGTACTGTGGGCACCATGCCTCAATAACTCGATGGTACTGTGGAATCATGCCTCAATAAGTCGATGGTACTGTGGGCACATGCCTCAATAAGTCGATGGTACTGTGGGCACCATGCCTCAATAAGTCGATGGTACTGTGGGCACCATGCCTCAATAAGTCGATGGTACTGTGGGCAACATGCCTCAATAAGTCGATTGTACTTGGTCACCATGCCTCAATAAGTCGATGGTACTGTGGGAGATGCCTAAATAAGTCGATGGTACTGTGGGCACCATGCCTCAATATCTCGATGGTACTGTGGGAATCATGCCTAAATAAGTCGATGGTACTGTGGGCAACATGCCTCAATAAGTCGATGGTACTGTGGAAACCATGCCTCAATAAGTCGATGGTACTGTGGGCACCATGCCTCAATAACTCGATGGTACTGTGGGAATCATGCCTCAATAAGTCAATGGTACTGTGGGCAACATGCCTCAATAAGCCGATGGTACTGTGGGCACCATGCCTCAATAACTCGATGGTACTGTGGGATCATGCCTCAATAAGTCGATGGTACTGTGGGCAACATGCCTCAATAAGTCGATGGTACTGTGGGAATCATGCTTTAATAAGTCGATGGTACTGTGGGCACCATGCCTCAATAAGTCGATGGTACTGTGGGCACCATGCCTCAATAAGTCGATGGTACTGTGAGCAACATGACTCAATAAGTCGATGGTTACTGTGGGCACCATGCCTCAATAAGTCGATGGTACTGTGGCACCATGACTCAATAAGACATAGTACTGTGGGAACCATGCTTCAATAACTCGATGGTACTGTGGGAATCATGCCTCAATAAGTCGATGGAACTGTGGGCACCATGCCTCAACAAGTTGATGGTACTGTGGGCACCATGCCTCAAAAGTCGATGGTACTGTGGGCACAATGCCTCAAAAGTCAATGGTACTGTTGGGACCATGCCTCAATAAGTCGATGGTACTGTGGGCACCATGCCTCAATAAGTCGATGGTAACTGTGGGTCACCATGCCTCAATAAGTCGATGGTACTGTGGGCACCATGCCTCAATAAGTCGATGGTACTGTGGGCATCATGCCTCAATAAGTCTATGGTACTGTAGGCACCATGCCTCAATAAGTCGATGGTACTGTGGGCACCATGCCTAAAAAGTCGATGGTACTGTGGGCACCATGCCTCAATAAGTCGATGGTACTGTGGGCACCATGCCTCAATAAGTCGATGGTACTGTGGGCACCATGCCTCAATAACTCGATGGTAACTGTGGGATTCATGCCTCAATAAGTCGATGGTACTGTGGGGACTGCACATAAGTCATGTACTGTGATCAGCAATAAGTCGATGGTACTGTAGGTACATGCCTCAATAAGTCGATGGTACTGTGGGACAACATGCCTCAATAAGTCGATGGTACTGTGGGCACCATGCCTCAATAACTCGATGGTACTGTGGGAATCATGCCTCAATAAGTCGATGGTACTGTGGGCAACATGCCTCAATAAGTCGATGGTACTGTGGGCACATGCCTCAATAAGTCGATGGTACTGTGGGCACCATGCCTCAATAAGTCGATGGTACTGTGGGCACATGCCTCAATAAGTCGATTGGTACTGTGGGCACCATGCCTCAATAATAATGGTACTGTGGGAATCCTCAAAAGTCGATGGTACTGTGGGCAAATGCCTCAATAAGTCGATGGTACTGTGGGCACCAGCCTAAAAGTCGATGGTACTGTGGGCAACCATGCCTCAATAAGTCGATGGTACTTGGCACCATGCCTCAATAAGTCGATGGTACTGTGGCAAATGCCTCAATAAGTCGATGGTACTGTGGGCCATGCCTCAATAAGTCATGGTACTGTGGAACCATGCCTCAATAAGTCGATGGTACTGTGGGCACCATGCTCAATAAGTCGATGGTACTGTGGGACATGCCTCAATAAGTCATGGAACTGTGGGATCATGCCTCAATAAGCACGTGGAATCATGCCTCAATAAGTCGATGGACTGGGGAATCATCTCAAAACCGATGGTACTGTGGGAATCATGCCTCAATAAAGATGGTACTGTGGGAAATGCCTCAATAAGTCGATGGTATTGGGACCATGCCTCAATAAGTCGCGGTACTGTGGGCACCTGCCATCAATAAGTCGAAGGTTGGGCACCACCTCAATAATATGTACTGTGGGCAACATGACTCATAATCGGGTATGTGGTGCCATCCAATAAGAGATGGTACGTCACAGCCTCAATAAATGGTACTGTGGCCCATCGCATAATCGTGGTACATGCCATAAGAGACTGCGAAATCGAAGTGATGGTCATGCCACATCCCAATCGATGGTAATGTGGGCACATGCCTCAATAAGTCGATGGACGTGGGAACACTTAAAATCGGTTGGGCACCTGCCTAAATCGATGTACTGTGGCCATGCCTCAATAGCTGGTATGTGGGCATCTCATATCATGGTACGGGATCTCTCAATAACGATGTACGGCATGCCAATATCGATGGTACTGTGACATGCCAATAAGTGATGGTACTGGAATGCTCAATAGTCGATGGTAGTGGAAACAGCTCAATAAGTCATGGTACTTGGACCAGCCTCAATAATCAGGACTGTGGAACATGCCTCAATAAATCGATGGTATGTGGCAACATCTCATATCGATGGTACTGGAATCATGCCAATAAGCGATGGTACTGTGGGCCCAGCCTCAATAGTCATGGTATGGCGACTGCTCATAATCGTGGTATGTGAATGCTAATAACGTACTGTGGGACTGTTCAATAGTCGATGGTACTGTGGGATGCTCAAGTCGAAGGTACTGAGTCACAGCCTAATAATCGATGACTGTGGACCTGCCTAATCGTGGTACTGTGGGACAGCTAATATCAATGTATGTGGAACATGCTAATAGCATGGTATGTGGGCACATGCTCAATAACGAGGTACTGTGGGACATGCCAATAATTGATGTTGGACATGTCAATAATGTCTGTGGACATGCTCAATAAGTCGTGGTACTGGGGCATGCCTCAATAAGTCATGTATGGCACATGCCTCAAAAGTCGATGATGGCACAGCTAAAAGTCGAGGTACTGGGACCATGCCTCATAATCGTGGATGTGGACATGCCAATCATGACGTGGGCACCAATAAGTCGATGTACTTGGGACATGCCAATAACGAGACTGTGGGACATGCCTCAATAGTCGATGTCTGTGGACATGCCTCATAATCGATGTACTGTGGGAACATGCTCAATAAGCATGTACTGTGGGACATGCCTCAATAACGTGTACTGTGGGCACATGCCTCAATAACGATGGTATGTGGCACATGCCTCATAAGCGATGGTACTGTGGGCACCATGCTCAATAACAGGTACTGTGGGACATGCCTCAATAACGATGGTCTGGGCACATGCCTCAATAAGTCGATGGTACTGTGGACATGCTCAATAAGTCGATGTATGTGGGACATGCTCAATAATCGATGGTACTGTGGGCAATGCTCATAAGTCGGATGGTTATTACTGTGGACATGCTCAAAAGCGATGTACTGTGGGCAACATGCCTCAATAAGTCGATGGTACTTGGGCACCAGCCTCAATAAGTCGATGGTACTGTGGCACATGCCTCAAAAGTCATGGTATGTGGCACCATGCCTCAATAATCTGGTACTGTGGACCATGCTCATAATCATGGTACTGTGGGACATGCTCAAAATCGATGGTACGTGGCACTGTCAAAGTCGTGTACTGGCATCTAATAAGTCGATGGTATGTGGGACATGCCTCAATAAGTCGATGTATGGGACATGCCTCATATCGATGGTACTGTGGAACATGCCTCAATAAGTCGATGGTACTGTGGCACCATGCCTCATAATCGATGGTACTGTGGGAACATGCCTCAATAATCGATGGTATGTGGCACAGCCTCAATAAGTCGATGGTACTGTGAACATGCCCAATAGTCATGGTACTGTGGCACATGCCTCAATAAGTCGATGGTATGGGAATGCCTCAATAAGTCGATGGTACTGTGGCAATGCCTAATAAGTCATGGTCTGTGGCACCATGCCTAATAGTCGATGTACTGTGGGACATGCTCAAAAGTCGATGGTACTGTGGGCACATGCTCAATAAGTCATGGTACTGTGGCACATGCCTCAATAAGCGATGGTACTGTGGGACCATGCCTCAATAACTCGATGGTACTGTGGGAACATGCTCAATAAGTCATGTCTGTGGGCACATGCCTCAAAGCGATGGTATGTGGCACATGCTCAATAATCGATGTATGTGGAACATGCTCAATATCGATGGTCTGTGGGCACATGCCTCAATAATCGATGGTACTGTGGCACATGCTCAATAAGCGATGGTATGTGGGCACATGCTCAATAAGTCGATGTACTGTGGGCACATGCCTCAATAAGTCGATGGTACTGTGGACATGCCTCAATAAGTCGATGGTACTGTGGGACATGCCTCATAAGTCGTGGTACTGTGGGACATGCCTCAATAACGATGGTACTGTGGGACATGCCTCAATAAGTCGATGGTACTGTGGAACATGCCTCAATAAGCGATGGTACTGGGGCACATGCCTCAATAAGTCGATGGTATGTGGACCATGCCTCAATAATCATGGTATGTGGGACATGCTCAATAAGCGTGGTACGTGGCACATGCTCAATAAGTCGATGTACTGTGGGCACATGCTCAATAAGTCGATGGTACGTGGGACCATGCCAATAAGTCGATGGTACTGTGGGCACATGCCTCAATAAGCGATGGTACTGTGGGACCATCCTCAATAAGTCGATGGTACTGTGGGACATGCCTCAATAAGTCGATGGTACTGTGGGCACATGCTCAAAAGTCGATGGTACTGTGGGACATGCCTCAATAAGTCGATGGTACTGTGGGCACCATGCCTCAATAAGTCGATGTACTGTGGGAACCATGCCTCAATAAGTCATGGTACTGTGGGACCATGCCTCAATAAGTCGATGGTACTGTGGGCACATGCCTCAATAAGTCGTGGTACTGTGGGCACCATGCTCAATAATCATGGTACTGTGGGACATGCCTCAATAAGTCGATGGTACTGTGGGCAATGCCTCAATAAGTCGATGGTACTGGCACCATGCTAAATCATGGTACTGTGGGAACATGCTCAATAGTCGAGGACTGTGGAATCCTAATAAGTCGATGGTACTGTTGGACATGCCTAAAGTCGATGGTACTGTGGGCACCATGCCTCAATAATCGATGGTACTTGGGACATGCCTCAATAATCGATGGTACTGTGGGCACCATGCTCAATAAGTCGATGGTACTGTGGGAACATGCCTCAATAATCATGGTAGTGGACATGCTCTAAGCGAGGTACTGGGGACATGCCTCAATAAGCGATGGTACTGTGGGCACCAGCTCAATAATCATGGTACTGGGGACATGCTCAATAATCGATGGTACTTGGGCACATGCCTCAAGTCGTGGTACTGGCACCATGCTCAAAAGCGATGGTACTGTGGGCACCATGCCCAAAGTCATGTCTGTGGGACTGCTCAATAATCATGGTCTGTGGACATGCTCATAGCGGCTGTGGGCAGCCATAAGGTGACTTGACCTCTAATAATCATGGTTGGGGATCACATATCGATGGTTGGGCACATGCCAATAAGCGTGGTATGTACATGCCTAAATCGATGGTACTGGCAGCTCATAAGTCGGTACTGGCAAGCTCATAAGTCGATGTACTGGGGACTGCTCAATAAGCGATGTACTGGACATGCCTCATAGTCGATGGTATGTGGGAAATGCCGAGGTCGAGTGGGAACTATACTGGTGGGGAATGCCTCAATAAGTGGATGTGGGATGCTCATCGATGGTACTGTGGGCACCATGCCTCAATAAGTCGATGGTACTGTGGCTCCATGACTCAATAACTCGATGGTACTGTGAGCACCATGCCTCAATAAGTCGATGGTACTGTGGGCACCATGCCTCAATAAGACGAGGTATTGTGGGTACCATGCCTCAATGAAGTCGATGGTACTGTGGGCATCATGCTCAATAAGTCGATGGTACTGTGGGCACCATGATTAATAGAGCGATGGTCTGTGGGCAAATGCCTAATAGAGTCGAATGTACTGTGGGCACATGCTCAAATAAGTCGATGGTACTGTGGGATCATGCCTCAATAATCATGGTACTGTGGGCATCATGCCTCATAAGCGATGGTACTGTGGGAACCAATGCCTCAATAAGTCGATGGTACTGTGTGGCTCCATTGCCACATAAGTCGATGGATACTGTGGGCACCATGCTATAAGTCGATGGATGTGGGCCCATATTAATGTTCTATGACTTCATGTTGACATCAAACTAATCATATTATGCCAATGACACATTGTGTTGACATTCACCAGCCAATCACCGAGTTGAGACATGATTGCAGGTGGACAATCATGTGCAGACACTGATACAACACATGCATGAGTCAGTCTGCAGGTGTCTGTTTTTCGATCAATCTCACAATCTTCCCATAAATCAGCACCATAATCAGCACTAGAATCAACACCATAATTAGCATTGCAATCAGCACCACAATCAACACCACAATCAGCAATGCAATTACAACACACTCAGAACTGCAATCAGAACTACACTTAGAGCCACACACACCACAAATGACACCTATTGACCCCTAGCAACCCATAATGAACAATTTTCATTTCACATTGACCTTGAATCCTCTGACCTTTGACCTTGAACTAAAAAATGTTTGGGTTCAAAGTCAAATCTCACTGGAGTAATGATCAAAGATCAAGGTCACCGTCAAATAGGTCATTATGGTCTTTATGGATCTTTATGGGTCTTTATGGCTTATTAATAGTTCTGTATTGGTCAAAATGATATGTTTGGGATCATTGTGGGTCCTTACGGGTCATTTGTGGAGTGTGAGGAGCTAAGTTTGGTGCTGATTGTGGGCTGGTCGCAGTGTTGATTGTGGTGTTGATTACGGTACTGATTGTGGTGCTTTCTGCAGTACTGATTGCAGTGTTAACTGTGGTGCTGATTGTAGAGCTGATTGTGATTCTGATTGCAGCGATGATTATGGTGCTGATAGATGTAAATATTGTGGGATTGATCGAAATACTGATTCCTGCAGACTGTCATGCATGTGATTTCTCAGTGCCTGCACATAATTGTTCAGCTGCAATCACGTGCAACTCGGCAATTGAATCGTCAATGTCAACACAATGTGCTATTGGCGTAATATGTTTGGTTCGATGTCAACATGATGTCATAGAACATGTATGGGTATATTATAAGCAGTTGAGGGTCAGTTGAGAGGTATAGTTAGATAGCAGCTGATGTGAAAGTTACAAAGATACACAGTCTCAGCTTGTGAAAGCAATTTTAAAATATTTATGGTGAAAGGTTTCGGATCCATAAGAAACAGCAATACTGCCATTGACCTCTTCGAGCATGATGCTGGGTGTCCCAGTGACTTCTTTGGATGGGTCACACACAGCAGGCATGGCGTCGGCTGCACCATCGACTTCTTCGGATGGATTATCTATCACAGCGTTCACATCGATGACTTCGTCAAGGCCTCTTTGCTGTTATGGGACAAGATATTTGTCAACAATTAAAGTGCGAAGAAGCATGGAAAAAAATATTTTCTGAACGATTCTTCCTGTGCTAAGCAACAATGTGACAAGTGCAAACAAATGATCAAACGCGGTGATAACATAGAGACATAAGAGGATCTGTAAAGGTAGTGTTTATACAGCTAATAAATGATTTGTACTAGCAGTTGGTGAAATCACATACAATGGATTCTACCTTAAGCAATCAGTATTTAAGGGCAGTTAAAAATATTATGTTTCTGGAATCCCATCTGTTGGTAGGAAAAACATATTAATATAAATTTCCCACATTAAGCAAAGAATAATCAATAAATTAAGAGAAGAAGATGAAGAAGCCCCCATAAAGCATAATATTTGGCTGGAAATACCACAACCTTTAAATGGAACCATTGGTGTAGCATTATACAATATTGATAACATTCCAGGGGCTCTAGTGGCCTCGAAAGAAAAACTTCGTCAGTATATGTGGCCAAGGTTTCTGGTTCAGTGGTTGATAGTGTAGTCTGTCTTGACCTGCATATGAGCAGTAAAGTGGATATGCTGCTGTGGATATAATATATAAATGAATGGAAAATATAAGATTCTGTTTTCTTATAGTTATTTTAGTCTTTAAAAAATAAATATATATATGATTTGAATGAAAAATAAATTTTTTCTCGCTGATGTTATACCTTGCCCTAATATGCCTACTTCCCGTTTAGGGATCCTAGTTGAGTGATAAAAAAAATTCTGTCAATATATAATGTGTAAGTTAACTATACATAACTTAAGAATGGATTGCCATTATAATACATTTTAAGAATGTTGGATGTAACAGACATGAAAATATGCTGGTGAAGTGGTAGAATTTTGACCCTTTGACTTAGAGGAAGGAGAGGGTAAAGGTCTAGTCGGGCGTGCTCAGACCTACTTCAGTGCAGTATATGTCGAAGAGAGGTACTACATAATTTTCTACATACTGGTTTTGTTCTAATACACCACAGTTATTTTTTTAGTAAATACATATGAGGATCTATATAGATTTTGATGCTTACAGGTCAAAACCATATGACATAAATAAAGATTGGTGATGTGATATAACACAACATTGTTACTGAATAGGACCGAGTAATCAGAAGACTACTAAAATCGAGATGGAATGGCAGAGCATGAATAAAACATAAAATGGTGAGTGGAACACGGTTGACTTTATGGTGGTAGGAAAATTAAGAATAAATGATGGACAATGAAAGGAAGGTAACTATAAAAGAAATCTAAATCAAATACGGAGAACATGGAATTACAGAGAATGAAACAATGTTTAATTGCCAGCTCCCTGTTGGCTAAATCGAGAAATAAGCACCACTTAGGTGACCGTAGTAAAATTAAATATGTCACTCGCAGACATGAAGATATAAATTAAATAAATGTAAACAAATATGGCTGCCACTTGGTGGCTAAATCGAAAATTAATACTATAGAGCTACCAAGGTGATAGAAAAGTCAACAAATGATAAACAAAAAAACAATATGGATGATGGATTATATTCGATAGAATGAGACTTGTATAGTGTTGGAAAAAAAAGGGGAGTGGAGACCTGTCGACTTACTAACCAATGAGGGGAGGGAAAGGTTATGACAATAAGATTTATTGGATAAGGGTCAATCGTCTGCTAGACATGGTGCTGGGAAACCTCCGAAAAAGTAAGTTTTTAATAAATTTAAAAAAAATAATATTATAATAATTTCTATATAAATATTTTATTAATTTGTAAAAAAATTCTTAGGAAATAGTTGCGATTTTTGACGAATTTTTGGGTTTACGGTCAAAGGTCACCAGGTTGAGACCAAAGGTCGTCACTTGGATACAATATGACGGTAGTAGTCGGTAATGTAATATCTTCGCTATATTTTATGAATTTATAACATTTTTACAATATTTTTCTCAAGTTTTTTTTCAAAATCATCCTAGGTGATGGTTGTAGGATCAAGGTCATTGGCTAAGGTCACCTGGGTCAAACATGTGGGTTGGCTGACGTCATAACATGGCCGCTGGTCAGTTCCAGTTCCTCGTCATCTCTATGCCCGAACAGTAGACAATATAATTTTATAATTTTTTAAAACAATTTTTCAATAATTTTTATGCATTTTGGGGGATGGGGGTATTGATTTATTTGGGACTTCTGGGAACGTTTTTGGATTTTTTGTAAAATTTTGTGTAAGAGCTCAAAGGTCACTGAGATCAAGGTCAAAGGTCAAGGCCACTGACATCCAACATGGCGTTCAAAATGGCTGACATGACCAAGATTACTGATTGGTCTGACTCCGATCCTGGATCCCGTGTATCGATTTGGCATACAGTATGCCTATAAAACCAATATGACTGCCACTGCTATGGCCTCGAGAAGTGAGCCTGCCTAGACCTTCCGATGGATAAAAGATTACCTTTCTCTGGCTTGCTTTTACAAGTGGGCTGTTCGATATTTTTGAGGGGAAAACGGAAATTGTTAAGGGGGAAAAGTTAACGTGGACGGAAAAGGGAAATTTTTATGGAAATTTAGTCGATTTTGAAGGTAAAAGGCATATTTTGAATAGAAAATAGCAACCGGAGGACCAGAATGACAGAGCATGAATAGATCCGAGCTCCAGTCGCAGGTCCCGATGCGCCAAATCAGCCATAATCTTTCTACTAGTGCGTGATCTCAGGTTAAATCAGTGATACTGTCAGAAGACTTGTTCACCTCATACGTAACGCCGTTGTCGGTGCCTATGTCCCAGGGGTAGAGTTCCACTTTCTGCTTCTCTAGCCAGGAGCAGTTGGCCAGGCACAGTTCCAGTCCAGATACTCCCACGATCCAGTCCGGAGAAGGCGCTGTCACACAATAAGAATTATTTAGTTTATTATGCACACTGCATGGAATGAAAATTATGTTTTGGGCATTAAATATGAAAGTAATTATTTTAATATTTCGGTAGTAGGCACAGAGAACCGTATTAGTGCAAGTTTAATTAAAACGAAAAAAATTATATTTTAATGAAAAATGGAAAATTAATTATATATGTATGACAGAACAAAACAGGTATCTTCATAAAAAATAATTACACTATAAGAAATAAAATATTTTTAAAAAGCAGTTGAACAAAACAATTCACTATTTCTATAAACATATTACTTATATTTAAAACATAGATTGGGTGTAACTAAAAAGTATCGAATTATTTACGAATATTAAGTAATATTACAATTTGAAAAACTTTAAATTTGTTATTCCAAATTTTGAGAAATTCATATAAAAATTTTTGATTCTATTATTAATAAATTTTGAAATGTGAGAAATATATGTTCAATGTTGAAATTTATGACACCCATATTTCCAAAATATTATTTGGAAAACTTTTTAATATATTTATCAAAGTATTTCTATAATTTTGAATAGGAATCAATATAATTCATGCCAAAATAAATTAAATTTTTCTGAAAAAAAAAATGTGGGAAAAAAATTATTGACTCTCTTAAAATTTTTATAAATGGTTAATATTTTTATTATTTTACTTAAATGCAATAATAGTAGTTGAAATGAGATAAAATATTATAAAAGCACAAAGATGTGTATTTTAAATTACATACATTTACGTTGATATTGGTATTGTAAATTATAGATAATGGTTATTTATTTAAAGTGAAAATTTATTGAAAATTTGTTACCATTAGTTAAAAAAATTCCTCTTAAATTTTTTTATGAGCCTTAATATAATTAAGATGCCAATTTGTTGCCATTGTTATATTTAAGCATGATTGTAATTATTGCTCTGAAAACTAGCATTTTATTTTTTTATTTATTTTCAGCATGTATTTTATTAGTAAAAAATTAGCATTTCCAGTAAACAAATTTTTTAAATTCATATTATATAACATGTTATTACAAGAATTAAACTTTTGAATAAAATATATTTGAAATATTAAATATTCTGTGAAAAAAACCCTCGTATGAAGTTGGTAAGAAGCTAAATAGCTCACGAAAACATTCCATTTCGTCGTTTTATATATCTGTACAAATGAATAATGAATTGATTGTTTTGTAGAAAATAATTTGGTTAGTATTAACAAAGACTGTATTAATTACCAGTAGTTTATATTATTTTAAAGATTATTTTCTATCTTATTTAATATATTTTCTTATGCAATTACCACTTATTTGTGTTTCAAAATTTATTGTATATATATTTTTAAGTAAATGAATGTTTACTTTTCTAAAAAAATAAAAAAAATTTATTGTTAAGGATCCAATATTAAATTTTATGTATGTGATTATTCTCACTTTTAAAAACTGAAATTATTCTCGAGAAAATTATTGTACCAAAAAAACTAAAGTTCAAAAATGTTATACCGTAAAAATAACCAATTCGCGCAAAAAAAAAAAAAAGTAATTCTGGAAGTTAAATTTACCGAAAAATTTTCTTTCGGTATTATTTTTATTATTAAGTAATGCCAGAGCAAAAAAGTTACAAGTTAAAGTTGTCCCTTATTCTGTGCTTCATTCTGAGCTTAAACATTCACAAGTTGCACTGCAAAAATGTTCCAGAGTAGTGATCAGGATAGCTGCGGGTATTCCATTTCTACTTCCGCAAATGTAACCACCAGTCCTAAGTGAGACGACAGTTAGTGTATGCGAGTATGATACCGCCACTACTAGTTTTCTCGGGAACTCCCGTTTCCCTCGCCCTTGTATTCCGGCGCCGCTCCATACTCACCTCACTCTCATCACCCCGAACTGCGTACACACTACTTCAACTACTATACACATCACTTCAATCCTTCAACAGCTCAGTCCTTATAACCGATCCTTTACTTATAATACGGCGGCCAACACTGCGATTACAATGCTTTCTTTGCCGGCTAACATTTATTGAGTATGGACGCGACAGTAGGTTTGTTACAGCATCCTACGATTAACATTCAATCGTAATGTTATGGCCATGCTTTAGCCAAACGCCCTCACGTGAACGTGTCGTCAAAATATACAGCGTAAGGTGGTCACCGGACTGTCTTGGTTTGCCAAACTAATAATAACTAATATTAGAAACACTCAATTTATTATTTATTCACTCGAGTAGCTCATGCCATCACATTGCCTCCATATCCTAAAGTAACATGCTGTATTGATATGTACAATTAATTAAATGTTAACGGTATTTTCAGTGGGAAGGAGAGTGGCCACGAGTAAAACACTTGTGGAATTCTTTATATAGTAGTACAAATACTATAAAATTTGTCAGAAAATATTACGATTTATGTTGCATATGAAACGAGAATGTATATATATTGTAACGCTACGTAGTATTTTCATAGGAATACTTTACTTATTATATGTCTATACATCAACTAAGAAGATTTTATATTTCACCAAAATATAAGCGTATTTAAATTTTATATTACGCAAAAAGAAGAAAGAATAATTTCATTGAGGAAAACCATTGTGTTGATTACTTCGATTAGATGTAATTATAGTTACAAATGTTTTAATAATAGCTTTTATGCACATCCATTTGAGTCACGAAAGTTATAATTTTTATAAGTTAATTTAACGTGTTATTGGAAATATGTTTTAACATTCGTAGAAATATTTTCTTCCATAAAATCGTTGTGATTGTATTGAATACCTTACACATACTCTTACTAAAAGTGCATCCGCTTAAATTATTTTTGTATTTCAAACATTTGATCAAGTATATTCCAGAAAAATATTTTTCATTATTACAAAAAATGTGCACTCTTCTTTCATTTGCAACAGAATTCATTCTTTCGTGACAATCGTGCCACGTTTGATTGAGCTGTGCATATCATTGTAAACCGCTGTGATTCTGCCTTAGGTATACGTAGCTAATGAGAGAGATAGTGATGTGTGCTGTGTACTAGGAGCGTGTCGAGGTTGGTCCACTTACAGATCTTGGAGACAACAGATACAAGGTGATGTTTGCTGTCGACTCGGAACACAGCGAACGTCTTGCCTGTCACATTCGGGTAGCTGATGCCTCTCGCCTTGATGATGGTGCGGATGTGCTGGCTCTGAGCAAGTCAAAACAATTCGCGTTTACTCTACATCACTACCACCATTCACCAGTGTAACATGTTTCTTATTAACTTTCTTATCAAAACTTTCCATCTAGATATTATGCTGCACATTCAAGTATATTTATTTGTACACAACTAAATACAATCCAGTGGGAGAGTGGCGTCTGATTTCCCTTTCTTTGAGGATTAGGACACGCGTTTTTCGATACACAAAACAAAAAGGAGATTTGACAAATGACATTTTTTCACATCAGTCGGGTTATGTAAATTAGAGGTACACAGACATATTTATGAAACATTAAAAAAGATCGTGTTTACAGTTTTACTTGGTATTTTATCTGCAAGTTTTCTAAAAAAACATTCTATACAATACTCGTGTGATATTTCGGTGCCATAGCACAATTAACCTCTCACACAGACGATATTTTTCTTAGGTACGACTTTGAAAATGCAATGATGCACTTATAACAATTTGCATAAATATGGTGTTTTCCGGGCCCAAAGGGACATTCACACAGAAGGAAGAAATTGTTGAGTTTGAGCCACGATGAAATTCCAAAAGAAGATCATTAGTGGTACCTAAAGACGTTGAGATGGGTGTCTCAAATTTTCAACGTGTTGTACCCCCACCCCCCTTACGTTATTTAACAATAACCCCTTCATAAAATTCTACTTGGCCGATATTACACCGTTCCTCGCCCGGCCTGGCTGAGTCTAACTGTGCAGTACACCAGCTACACTCAACGCGCCATGGAAAATTCCTACAAAATCAACGTGCATATATTCATGAAATCAACGTGTGTTTCTACAATTACATGTGTTGGATGGTATGTCATTACCTTAATTACATGTGTTGATGGTATGTCATTACCTTAATTACATGTGTTGGATGGTAAGTCATTACCTTAATTACATGTGTTGGATGGTATGTCATTACCTTAATTCCACTGAGCCCTCGAAGTTCTGCGATGTTATCTTGTCACGGCAAGATGTCAACCAGCACGGGAGTGGACAACAGTGCGTCCGCAATGACAAGAGCTACCTCAAGACTGAGTATGTCAGCTGACAGGGTTACCCTACACGCCACTAGGTGCGCTGGGGTAGCGGCTACTAGGAGCACGGCATTTGGGACACCTGGTGCGCAGGACTCTGACGTCATCTCCGCCGTTATGGTTGATTCCACGAAATTTTTGAACTGTGTAGAAAGTTGCGGATTGTTCTTTGCACGCTCACTGGCTGTCATTTCCAATTTACCCCTGTTAGGGAAGGGACTAACTACCAAGCGTTCACTATATAAGCCCGGTTGCTCGCTGATTCTTGGCGAATAGTAGCTCCTGGGATTCTTCACATAAAAGGTAAGTACACTGCTTTGAAATAATGTAAACATTAGTAAGGACCGTGCTGGTCAATAGGAAAGGACATTATCTTATGTCCAATAGGACGATAGGTGCCACTTTTTGCGGAAATAAAATTAAAGAAATTGTCTACTTCTCTGCATTGGGCTAATTAATGTTCAAAATTCATGTTCGCTGTGCAGCCGAGCTAAAAGAAACTTTAAAATTCACTGTGAAACTAACTCAGCAATTTGTAGCTGATATAATAATTGTAAGTGGAAGTAAGGTTTTAATATTAAGAAAATGTGAAAACAAATGTTTCTAAAACTAATAAAAGTATTTAGTCATATCAGAAAAAGTCAAAACCAGCTTATAAATTTGAGCATAGCCATGTGGTATAAAATACAATTGTTTTTGTGCCAGGTTACATGATTAAGGAACTTCAGATGATGGCTTGTAGCCATGTGGTGTTTAGTAAAGATTATTTGGTGGAATTCATTGGAGTAGTACCTTAAAAAGGTGTATAGATATTACCAAGCCATGTGGTGGAATATAAACGTTAATTCTTTCAGTATTCATGATAGGGACTTCTAGGAAATAGCTTCTAATGTTGTGATTGCGATATGGAGTAAAATAAATATTCACATGGCCAATTGTACAAATTTTTAATATTAGTAAAGGAGAATAGACCATTGTATGAGACTAATCAAAGTTGTGCAAGGAAACTAATGCAATTCTAAATAGGCACTAAAAAGAAAAATTATCCTGAATATGTCATATTTTGAGTTAGGCTTTTAAATATTTTATATGGCGTCTTATTTGTTTATGCCAATATTAAAATAATTATATAGGTTTAGTTTTTTTGATGTTTATGTTGAAAGAATATGAAACCAATTGGTTGTTCAGCATTTATAGGATTCAACATTACATATTTTTGTACAGCTATAGTGTAGTTAGCTAATGTAATGAAATATCACTTAAATTGTGTGAACTAAAGAAATTAATTCTGCCGACTAGAGGTAGAGGCATTGTGTTTCCACGTCGTTCTTAAACGCAGCTGCAGTAGGTATACAGCGTCGATTAACACGACAAACAAACGAACAGCTTTACACTTTTGACAACCACGATTTTCTGACTTTCGTGATTGTGGATTATTCTACTGCGATATTGCTTCTCGCATTGAAATAAATGCAACCAGTGTGAATCGGATATGAGATCAGTGCGTTGATAAGGAACGGGATGAGCGATAAACAGGAAGCAAATGGCGCTGTCGTATCAAAGAGCGTGTGGACAACCATATGTTGCACTCTGTGACAACAGACCAAACAGTGATAGAGACATCAAACACCTTCTCTCAGAAGTTCAGACATGTGGCACATTAATGTGTGTATGCGTGTATGTTAAGGCGCCATCTGCAGCATCCGGGAATTTGGTACAGGTGCCCATTACTGCGGCTGCCACTGAATGCTCCCCACCGACATTGCATTGGACATCGAGCTGGAAGGGACGAATTTCATGACATCGTCTTCGACAAATTCCCCATCGGCTTGCAGGGGCCATGATGGTCGAATTCGTGTGTCGCTGCACCATGGCGCAGCGTTATTCACTGTCATACCGGTCCAGCACCTGGAGCTGGGGGATGGAGATACAGTACCTCTCGCACCTAGCCCGCATCACTGGCACATTCACCATCAACCATTACATCGCGGAGGTTTTGGAGATTGTCCATATATTCAGAGCCAGCCTGGAGGCCTGTACATACAGGACAGTATGCAACCATATTTGCCATATATTGTAAAATGTTCCCTGGATATCTGCCATTACGCACTGCTGCCTTGGACTCCGCGTTCAAAGGATATATGTCGAATCGGAAGTCTGTGCTACATGTTTTGATGTCGACTGGCTTGCCGCAGGACACTTGCGGCCACTATGGAAGAACTTTGGACATGCACTAAAACAGCATGGGATGTAGATATCCCCTACGGACTTCCAAAGTATCTTACCCCAATGTCGTGCCGGGTTGCAATGGTAATTACCGCCCATGTGTGGCCACGTGGTACTGATTTCCACACGTCCTTTACTTTATATCGAGCTGCAAGAGTAACTATATCACTTGTATATAACGTATATTATGTCAAATATATGTGTTTGCGATAGCTCACGCACACCTTGATGTTGTAATTATAATAACCAACAATGTATTATTTATGGAGTGATCTAGCAGAAGGAAGCCACAAGTGGGTAGAGTACACACCTTCTCCTTGAGCTCGCTCTCCAGTGTGCGAGTGGAACCCTCCTCAGCCAGCTCCTTGAGTCCCTCAGAGGCGAACTCGCCGTAGTTCCAGAACCTGTAGTCCACCATATGCGAGGCGCCGATCACGTCGCTGAACTTCGCTTTGAAGTTGTTCTTTGGGAAGTCTTTAGGATGCGTGTGTCGTGACCACAGTCCTTCAAATGCCATCTATTGGATTAATCATAGTAAACACAGACATTGTAACATATTGAAATCGAAACACAATTGGTTGGCACTAAATATAGTGAATGCGAACAGTGATACATGTTTACATGCGAATACCATGTGGTGTTATTAATCATAATGGTCATATATGTCATAAAATGTTAAAAGCGGCATGTTATCTGTACAGTTTAAAATAATAAATGTATCCATTGACGCATTTTTACATTCAAGCGTGTAATTTATTGGCATTAACTATAGGAAAAGCAAATTAACTCACAGTTCAAAACGAGAACTCCGTGAATCAAAATGTCTTCGTATACAGAAATTCTAAATCCATAAGCTGGAATTAACCGTTGTGGACATAGATAAAGTCACATTTTGACACTGGAAATCCACCGAAGTCATATATGAAGAATTAAATTATGTCATCTAGCAAGTACATATTATCGACACAGAGTTAGAAATCCACTAATTATTTTGCACAAGGATCAACAAAGGATACATCAAAGCAATAAGTTTCATACCAATTCGTAACTCAGTGCACATTGAAATAGAGTTGCGTTCAAACAACTTAAGAAATCCTTCAATACTTGTCTGGACATGAATGATAACTT